>JACVTC010000236.1:0-116923 GCA_016946835.1 Neocallimastix lanati (nom. inval.) | reverse complement strand
AATGCTTGCCACTAGAGACGATGAATACTCTGAAGGAATAGTCGTTAGGATACCTGTGAAAATTAATGAGCTTTCATTGTTAATTGATTTCCGAATTGTAGAAAAAGAGGAACCATTTTATGACATGCTAATTAATTTAAAAACTATAGTTGATAATAGATTATTTATTAATCCCTTAAATAATTGCTTATGTAAATATAACATGGATGGTACTATCAGTTCTATTACACCAATAAATAATTCTGCAATTGACGAAAAATATATTTGTAGTGTTAACAAATTACTTGAGGATAATAGTAAGGAAAAATATGCTGGTGGGGAATTAAAGAAATTAGAAGGATTACCACCTATGGAATATATACATAATACAATATTTATGAATACTCTAAATGAAAAATATAGAACTGATATAATACACCTATTAGAGGACAATATAGAAATTGTTGCTACGTCGTCTGAGGAATTAACACCATCATTGCTTTCACCACACAAAATAAATCTAAAAGCTGGTACCAAACCTATAAAACAAAGAGCTTATCGGCTAACAAAATTAAAGACAGATATTTTAAAGGAAGAATTAACTAAGTTAATTAATAAAAAGTTAATTGAGCCTTCAAATTCTGAATGGTCTTCGCCTATTGTTCTAGTACCAAAGCCTAATGGGAAATGGCGTATGTGTGTAGATTATAGGAAGGTTAATGATTCTACTATAAAGGATTCTTATTCTATACCATACATTGATGAAATTTTTGATAGTCTCAATGGTGCAACTATCTTCACTACCATTGACTTATACTCTGGATATCACCAAATTTTAATGGAGGAAGAAAGTATTGGTATAACAACTTTCACCACTAAGTTTGGTAACTACCAATTTAAAGTTATGCCATTTGGTTTAACCAACGCTCCTGCAACCTTTCAAAGAGAAATGAATAGAATCCTATTTCCTTTAATAGGAAAGTGTGTTTATAATTTTATCGATGATATACTTATATACTCTAAAACAGTTGAAGAACACCTCCAACATATTCAACAAGTTTTATCCATACTCAAAGAAAATAGATTAAAACTTAATATTGAAAAGTGTCACTTCATGAAAACAGAAGTGAATGTTTTGGGGCATAGATTAACCACTAAAGGCTTAAAACCTCTTGATAGTAAAATCGAGGTTATCAGAGATTGGAAACCCCCTCAGGACATCCATGAATTACGTTCATTTTTAGGAGCTGTTGGATACTATAGAAATTTCATCGATAAATATTCACAAATTACTGCGTGTTTGTGTAAATTATTAAGGAAAGGTGTGAAGTATGTTTGGACTAGTGAACACCAAAAATCGTTTGAAGTACTGAAAGAAAAACTAATAAATGCACCCATATTAAGTTTCCCTCAGTTTGATAAAGAATTTATTATACGTACCGATGCTTCTTATGATGGAATAGGAGGTGTGTTATTACAAAAAGATAATGAAACTGGAAAAGAACACCCTATTCACTTTATTAGTAGAAGTTTGACCAGAGCAGAAAAGCATTATGGTATAACTGACCTAGAAGGTGCTGCCCTATATTATTGTATAACTAAATTAAAACCGTATATAGATGGAAATCCAATACCAACTATTGTATATACGGACCATAAACCGTTACTAGGGTTGTTCAAAAATAAGGAACCACATAATGCAAGGCAAACTAGATGGTGTTTGACAGCTAGTATGCTTGGTGTAGACATTAGATATGAAACCGGTAAAAAGAATGTGCTTGCTGATGCCCTATCCCGAATGAAAAATAATAAAGAAAATGTAGTTTTAGCTACGAAAATAATTAACCATGATATTACGAATGATGAAAATGAAGCCTTATTATCCAAAGTAATACATGATTTTATCAATGAAAAATTCACCACTATTGATGGTATTGACTACTTTATTGATGGTAACAATTATAGAAAATTAGTAACCGATCTTAATGAAAGAATAAAATTAATATTAGAGGCTCATAATATTGGACACGATGGTTATTATAAGACTTATCAACGTTTACGTAAGAGTTATTATTGGAACGACATGGTGAATGATGTTAAACGTGTTGTCAGTAAGTGTGAAAAATGTCAATTAAATCGACCACAACCTTATCCAGAGCCTACAGAAAATCTACCTACTAAAGTGGAAGGACCTTTTGTACATCTTGGTTTGGACATTATCGGTCCACTGGTTAAAACTAGAAGTAATAATCAATATATAATAGTAGCTGTTGATTATTTCACTAAGTGGGTAGAAGCAGAACCGACTGAAAATATCACTTCTAAAGACGTAATTAAGTTCCTTATTAACGTATTTTCTCGTCATGGAGTTCCCCAAGTAATTACCACCGATAATGGTGCCCAATTTACATCAGATATGACTAAAATATTTTTAGACCTATATGATGTATATATAAAATTTGTTACAACATATCATCCCGAATCTAATGGACTTACGGAAAATCGTAATAAAGAAATTGGTAAACTCCTTAGATTGCTTGGGACAAAAAATAAAGATTGGGATGAGGTATTACCCTCTGCTCTCTGGGCTTTAAGAACCGTTAAAAATAGTACCACTAACCATTCTAGTTTTGAATTAGTTTATGGTCGTGAAGACCAACAACCTTTTGATATAGCTGCAAGACCGACTAAAGGTATAAATAAATCTTCTGATGAAATTCTATTGGAAAAGTTTATATCTCATTATAGATGGACCATAGAAGCATCAGAAAATGTGAAAAATGCAAATAAATATTGGGCTGTTAGACGAGAAGAAAAACAAAGTATGAATCAGGCTAAGGAAATCAAGGAGGGAGATTTAGTCCTAGTTAGAAACTTTAGTAGAACTAAACTAGAACCTTATTTTAATGGACCTTTAAAAGTAATCAAAAAAAAGTTTAATACAGTTACGTTAGCTGATCCAAATTCAGGAATATTATTAAATCGGAATGTACACCTCAAAAATATAGTAAAATATAACTCAGCTACAATATAGCTTGAGTCTTAGCGGGGGCATCGTGATAAAGAATGAAGTAATAAATTGATTCTTATTAAAAACCTTTTAATATAGTCAAGGTGAATTTTAAAATATTAATAAATTTATGTATTCTTTACATTAATAATTTTACTATATTATTTGATCTGAAAATTTAAGTTTATACATAAAATTTAATTTAAATTTATGTTCATTCCTTATAAAGGTAAATTAAATTTATGAGAGTTTAGCAATAACATAGTACTAATTACTTTTAGTATTATTTTTCTAAATAAGGAATAATTCCTGTATATAAACAACTTAAATAACTTTATCAATATTTCTGTCTTTCGAATTAAGAAATAATTGAAATGAAAGAAATAAATAAAATAAAATTTTCTGTATTTAAAATTGTAAAAGATTTTTCATATATTAATAAATGTATTTTATTTTCTATTATGTCATTCAAATTAATATATAAGATTACATATTAAATTAGTATCAAAATTAAGTTAAAGTATTCAATTTTATTGTAATACTGCTTCTCTTTTTTTTGTTTAATTCTTATCTATAATGCATCTTTTATATTATAGATTTATTTTGGTTAATTTGAATATTAGGAAATAATAAAATTTCTATTTATTACAATAAGGAAATAATCAATAAGATTTAAAAATCTATTGTTTTTCCATCTCTTCAACTACTTCCAGAGGCTTTGCTACTTTTATATCTTCAAAAAGATATAAATTGACTACCTTGGAACCCCTTTTTAGGAGAGAGAGAAAAAAAAAAAAAAAGAAAAAAAAATAGAAATAATAAAAATAAATAAATAAAAAAAAAAAATAAAATAAATAAATAAAAATAATAATAAAAATAAAATAAAAATAAAATAAATAAATAAAAATAATAATAAAAATAAAATAAAAATAAAATAAATAAATAAAAATAATAATAAAAATAAAATAAAAATAAAATAAATAAATAAAAATAATAATAAAAATAAAATAAAAATTAAAATAAAAATATAATAAATAAATAAAAATTATTGTGAAAGAATAAAATTTTTTTTTGTGTTTTAATATTATATAATTTTTTTTTTTGAATTCCTCGAACCATAACAGTTATGATAAGAATGTACTAAATAATGCATTCTTAATTAAATCTACGATTTATTTCTAATACATTATGTGTACATTATTATTTTTGTACTTTAATAAATTTTTAAATCCAAAGATCAAAAATTAAATCAAAAATTATATTAAACTTTATATTTTTATATTAAATCTTATATTAATAGTAATATTTTTATATATTTAAAACTTATATTAGCAATATTAATAATAAATCTTATTTTTTTTATATTAATAATGAAAATTTATATTAATAATATTTTTATATATTGATAATTAAAAATTTATATATTATATTTTAACTTTTTATTATAAAATTTTATATCGAAATGTTTTATTTTATATTGAAAAATATTTTATTTTATTAAAAACCTTTATATTAGAATAGTATTTTTATTTTTATTTGAATATTTTAACAGATTGTAATAAAAATTATAGCCAATTAAATAAATTCTTATTAGTAATATTTTAGATATTTTTTTTAAAAAAAAAAAAAAAAAAAAAAAAAAAAAAAAAAAAAAAAAAAAATGTTTTATTAATATTATAAATGTATTTTATTTATATTGTTATAATTAAATTTTATATAATTGATTATAAAATTTAATTTAAATTTAATAGTTTTTATAAAAAAAAAAAATAAATAAAATGTAATTTAGTGGCAAGAACAACTTTTATGCCTTGAAAAAAAGTATAAATAGTTGTAAATTTTGCTACCAATTTTTAAAAATCATAAAAATAAAATCAAATTTATAAATAAAAATAATAAATAAATAAATAAAATTTGTGTTTCCTTACTTTATTTTATTTAATTCTCTAAAACCTTAACATTTATATGGTGGAGATATCGGGGAATTAAATAGAAATAATAGTAAATAACATAGATTTTTTTTTTAATTTTTTTTTATTTTATATTGATAAACAAGTAAGTCGTTAATCCTTTGATTAACCTATGGCGCTTGTTTGATATATATATATAAAAAAAAAAATTTTTTTTTTTAAATAAGTAAAATTAAGATTCTAAAAAAACAAATTTTGTAAAATTATAACAAGGAGCGGATAGAGCTCATACACAGTGTATTCTCAGATAGCAACAAATTAACTCTATTCATAGTAGGTTATTGAATAGTAGTTAATTTGGAGATTAATTGGAAAGTAGACGAAGGTATTTGGTTACCGACCCGGTAATAATAGTTCAACCTTCAACGTTTCAACACACGAAGGTGCGGGTACTTTCCAAGCACTGGCGAATAAGGAGCTTACGTCACCGAAGGCGTAAGATTGTTTTTTTATATAATTTTTTTTTACTTTTCTTTGTGCTAGTTATAAGGCACTTTATTATATAAAGTATCAGACTTTGGCTAACTTCGCCATTTAAATTTTTTTTATTTTTTTTTATTACTGGTACTTTATTTGTTATATAATTCCTGTAATAGAATCTTAATTTACTTTGAAAATATTGTGTTTTTAGTTAATTTTTATTAGTTAATAAAAATATTATTGAATACTTTTAAAATTTTTTTTATTCCGTACATAGATTATCGGATTAAGTTTATCCTACATAGTAATTGGGCTAGTGGGCTCTGAACTGCTATATTTTATATTGAATATAGTAATCGTGGCACACGCGTGGCATGACACCATTAGGTAAGCTGCACGTCAGACAGTGTGTACTATCAGATTGTACGACAATAAAGATTATTTTTTTTGTATTTAATAATTATAATTAATTAATAATTTTATTAGCTATAACAATACAATATTTATCGTTTAAAAAGAAAAATTTTTGAAAGGTGAAAATAATAAATAAAACTTTGCTTCTAAATTTATTACTACAAATATACTAAACTACAAAATTCAAGTGGTCAATAAAGATTTCGAGCTTGAAAAATATTCTATTAAGTTGTCGATAAAGATTTCGAACTTAAAATTATTCTATTAAGTTGTCGATAAAGATTTCGAACTTAAAATTATTTCATTGAATTGTCGATAAAGATTTCGAACTTAAAATTATTCTATTAAGTTGTCGATAAAGATTTCGAACTTAAAATTATTCTAAAAAAAGTAGTCGAAAA
Source organism: Neocallimastix lanati (nom. inval.) (assembly GCA_016946835.1). Lineage (NCBI taxonomy): Eukaryota > Fungi > Neocallimastigomycota > Neocallimastigomycetes > Neocallimastigales > Neocallimastigaceae > Neocallimastix > Neocallimastix lanati (nom. inval.). The sequence goes on along the minus strand of JACVTC010000236.1, from coordinate 110,729 downwards.
GAACCTCGTGCTTTATAATTTCTACTAAGTTGTCGATAAGGATTTCGAGCTTATACTTACTAAAGAAAGCAAATAAAATTATTATTTTCAAAAATTACTAAGATATATTGTTTTAAAATTTGATTCGATATTAAATTACTTGTTAAATTATATTTTTAAAGTTGGACTTTCAAATTTATTCGTATTTAATAACCTCGTTAATTTACAATAAAAAATTATTAACTAAAAACGAAATGTCTACTAAAAGTACTTTAAGTTTTAAAGAATTAAAGAAAGAATTACGAGACATAGTGAAGCTTAGCAAGGACAATTTAGATATAAAGTCCTGGGCTACTGAATTAAAACTTTGGATCAAGATACAAGGTATCACAGATCCGGAAACAATATTTAATGCTTGTTTACTTACCAGCTCTGGTGAAGTACAACGCGTTATTGAAGATTTGGGAGAAGATAGTGATGATGAAAGTGATGATTCATCAGATGAAGAAGAAGATGATGAAGAAGAAAATGTTGATGATGATAAATTTCCTTCTCTTGAAAAAATTATTTCAAGTCTTGAAAATTTTTACGGTATTAAAGAAGACCAAAATTTACTTCTTAAAGAACTTCGTGCAATGCGAATTAAAAGAAACGAAAAGATTAAAGACTTTAATGTAAGATATAGAACTTTGTACACTAAACTTGATAAAAAGAGAAGAAAGCGCATTGGTGTACTAGATTATATTGATTCTATTCAAAATAATTATGAAGCCTGGAAGAAATTATCCCTTAAAGATGATATAAGTATGGAGAAAGCTTTCAAAATTGCCGAGAAAGTAGATAGACTTTCTGTAAGGAACAATAATATTAATACCTATAATGTTAATAATTCCCAGCATAATCAAAATAATCAAAACAGTACTACTTCAAGACTTTATCCTAAAAGAAGAAACGAAACTTTCCAAACAAGTCAAACAAATAATAAACTGAAACCTCAAGATATTATAGAAGAATCAACCCAGAAAATGAGAAATTTATCTGTTAAAACTTGTTTCTTCTGTAAGGAAGAAGGTCATTACTCATACTATTGCCCTCAATTAAATAAGATTATGGAAAAAAATAAAAAAGAAATATATTCCAAAAAGTCTTTAAACTTCTAAATGGGAGCAGAAGCACTCCCAATGACAAAACAATAGCTTCATTAAATAATTTACAAAATAATACTTTTACCAAGAATACCCCAATTGATAATAATTCCTTTAATAAAGAATCTGAAGAATCTGATTTTAGTGACACAACTGAAAGTGAGGATGATATCATTATAAATGCTATAAAAAGAAAAATGAATGATAATAACAGCGAAAAGGAAGAAAATAATTCCAAGAAAGTACATAAAAGTTTAAAAGATAATCCACGTCCTTTCGCAACTCCTGCTTTAAGAAAGAAGAAAGAAAATGAGCTACATAATAAACCAAATAAAGTTTATAAAAATCAAATACTTCCTTCAATTTTAACTCAACCAAATATTAACAAAGAAAAACAAAAAGAAAAGGAATTAAGAAATATAACAAGAGTAAGAGAAAGTAAAGAAGAAAACAACAATTATTCATCAAAAGGAAAGAAAAAAGTTGAATCTGAAGATATACTTGTAATCGATAATGAAATAGAAGATATAGAAATGAATAAAGATAATCAACAAAATAAAACTAATACTTTGGAAAAATTAATTTCAACAAAAACTAAAGAAACTAATAATGAAAATACTCAGTTAGTAAAAAGGAATATCAAAATGATGAATAATAAAGAACCTTATAATATTATGGATGATTTAAATAATCTTAAATCCAGTATTACGATAGGTCAACTCTTGAATGCATGTCCGAAAATTCGTTCACAATTAACTCAAGGTTTAAAGTTAGAAAAATCTAAAATAATTGGAACTGTAGACAATGTAATAGCACGAACTTTATTAGTGAATAACTATGATCATAGCTACATAAGTAAAAGTAATGAAGTAGCCGAAGAAGACTTAGCAATGGTTGATGCAAGTGTTGACGGAGTACTAGGAAAACTTTTAATTGATTCTTGTAGTAACCTAAGCATCGTTACTAAGCAGTATTTTGATAAATTACCTGGTGAATATGAAACAGTTGGAAAAAGTCGTGGAAGAATCCAACTAGCAACACAAGATGAAGAATACTCGGAAGGAATTATTGTTCAATTACCAGTAAAAATTAATAATTATGAATTTAATGCGGACTTTAGAATTATTGAGAAAGAAGACTCATTTTATGATATGTTAATAAACTTTAAAACTCAAATCGATCATTGTTTATTTATTCATCCGACCTTAAACAGTTTATGTAAACTTTTGTCAGAAAGTGAATACGAAGAAATAGCTAAAATAAATAATCAATATTATGATGAAGAAAGTATAATTTGCACTATTAGAAAAGTTAAAGAAACGAATAATGAAAAGGAAATTATAAAGGAATTAACTCCAATGGAATTTATTGAGAGTGATGAATTTTTAAGTACCTTAAATAAAGATTATAAAGAACAAATTATTAAAATTCTCAAAGAAATGATTGACATAGTTGCCACTTCAACAGAAGAACTAACTCCTTCTAAACTTTCACCACATAAGATCCGTTTGAAAGCAAATGCAAAGCCAGTAAAATTAAGAAGTTATAGGTTAACTAAATTAAAATCAGATATCTTAAAAGAAGAACTTACAAAGCTTATTAAGAAAGGATTGATAGAACCATCCTGTTCAGAATGGTCATCTCCAGTAGTACTCATTCTAAAACACAATGGAAAGTGGCGCTTGTGTATTGACTACCGAAAAGTCAATGATATGACAGAAAAAGATTCTTATTCAGTTCCATATATAGATGAAATTTTTGATAGTCTCGGAGGAGCTAAAATATTTACAACTCTTGATTTATTTTCTGGTTTTCACCAAATCTTAATGGATGAAGAAAGCGTTGAAGTAACCACTTTCACTACTAAGTTTGGAAATTATCAATTTAAGGTTATGCCTTTTGGACTTACTGGAGCTCCCTCAACCTTCCAAAGAGAAATGAATAAAATTTTATTCCCTTTTATTGGTGAATTTGTTTATGTATTTATTGATGATGTTTTGATCTATTCAAAAAGTATCGAAGAACATTTAATTCATATTAAACAAGTATTAGAAGTATTTAAAGAAAACAAGTTAAAAATTAATATTGAAAAGTGCCATTTTCTTCAAACTGAAGTTGATGTATTAGGTCACAAACTTACTACTAAAGGATTAAGTCCCATGGAAAGTAAAATAACAGCTATTAAGAAGTGGGAAGCCCCTTCATCAATTCATGAATTAAGATCATTTCTAGGAGCAGTAGGATATTATCGTGACTTTATTCCTAAATATGCTCAAATTACCTCACCTTTATGTAAATTATTGAAAAAGAATACTAAATATGAATGGAATAAAGAACAACAAGAAAGCTTTGAACTCCTAAAAGAAAAATTAATCAATGCACCTATTCTAAAATTTCCGTCATTTGACAAACCTTTTATCATTAGAACTGATGCTTCGTATAATGGAATTGGTGGAGTTCTTTTACAAAAAGAAGAAGAAACCGGTAAGGAGCATCCAATACACTTTATAAGTAGAAGTTTGAAGAAAGCTGAAAAGAATTATGGTATCACAGATTTGGAAGGAACAGCTTTATTTTACTGTATGACTAAATTTAAATCTTATATTGAAGGAAATCCATTACCTACAACTATTTACACAGATCATAAACCATTAGTTGGTTTATTTAAGAATAAAGAACCTTTGAATGCAAGGCAAACAAGATGGTGTCTAACCGCTAGTATGCTTGGAATTAATATAAAATATGAATCAGGCAAAAAGAATGTGTTAGCTGATGCTCTTTCAAGAATGAAAAGTAAGGAAGAGAGAAAGATATTATTAACAAAAATTACTAATGGAAATAATGAAGAATTATTATCTAAAGTTATAAAGGAATTTATTAATGAAAAGTTTACTGTTATTGATGGTGAAGATTACTTTATCGACAATGGAAATTATAGAAAATTAATAACGGATGAAAATGAAAAATTTAAATTAATTTTAGAAGCTCATAATATTGGCCACGAAGGATATTACAAAACATATCAAAGACTTAAGAAAAACTTTTATTGGAATCATATGATTAAAGATATCAAAAGAATTGTTAGTAATTGTGAAAAATGCCAGTTAAATCATCCTCAACCATATCCAGAACCAACCGAAAATCATCCAACTAAAGTGGAGGGTCCCTTTGTGCATTTAGGATTAGATATTATAGGACCGTTACCAAAAACAAGAAATAATAATCAATATATTATAGTAACTGTTGATTACTTTACCAAATGGGTTGAAGCCGAACCCACTGAAAACATAACTTCTTCTGATATAATTAAATTTTTAATAAACGTTTTTGCAAGACATGGTGTACCTCAAGTTATTACTACTGATAATGGAGTCCAATTCACTTCTGATATGACTAAAATCTTTCTTGATCTTTATGATGTATATGTTAAATTTGTAGCTACTTACCACCCTGAATCAAATGGTCTTACTGAAAATCGAAACAAAGAAATTGGAAAATTACTTCGTTTATTAGGAAGGAAAAATCAAGATTGGGATGAAGTTTTACCTTCTGCTTTATGGGCACTTCGAACTACCAAAAATACAGCTACTGGACATTCTAGTTTTGAATTGGTATATGGAAGAGAAGACCAACAGCCTTATGATATAGCCATAAGAACAATTGAAAATGCAGGTAAATCATATGATGAAATTTTAATGGAAAAATTTGTTCGTCATTATCAATGGACTAGAGAAGCATGCGAAAATGTGAAGAATGCTAACAAGTATTGGGCAACAAGACGAGAAGAACAAATAAGTATGAAAAAAGGAAAAGAATTAAAGGCTGGTGATCTTGTTCTTGTTAGAAACTTTAGCCGCTCTAAGCTAGAACCATATTACAATGGACCATTTAAAATTTTAAAAATTCAATTCAACACGGCAACCCTAATCGATCAGAAGACTGGAAAGCAACTCGATAGGAATGTTCACTTTAAAAATTTAGTAAAGTTTAACTCCGCTTACAGAGAAGCTTGAGTCTTCGTCGGGGCATCTTGATAAGAATGTACTAAATAATGCATTCTTAATTAAATCTACGATTTATTTCTAATACATTATGTGTACATTATTATTTTTGTACTTTAATAAATTTTTAAATCCAAAGATCAAAAATTAAATCAAAAATTATATTAAACTTTATATTTTTATATTAAATCTTATATTAATAGTAATATTTTTATATATTTAAAACTTATATTAGCAATATTAATAATAAATCTTATTTTTTTTATATTAATAATGAAAATTTATATTAATAATATTTTTATATATTGATAATTAAAAATTTATATATTATATTTTAACTTTTTATTATAAAATTTTATATCGAAATGTTTTATTTTATATTGAAAAATATTTTATTTTATTAAAAACCTTTATATTAGAATAGTATTTTTATTTTTATTTGAATATTTTAACAGATTGTAATAAAAATTATAGCCAATTAAATAAATTCTTATTAGTAATATTTTAGATATTTTTTTTAAAAAAAAAAAAAAAAAAAAAAAAAAAAAAAAAAAAAAAAAAAAAATGTTTTATTAATATTATAAATGTATTTTATTTATATTGTTATAATTAAATTTTATATAATTGATTATAAAATTTAATTTAAATTTAATAGTTTTTATAAAAAAAAAAAAATAAATAAAATGTAATTTAGTGGCAAGAACAACTTTTATGCCTTGAAAAAAAGTATAAATAGTTGTAAATTTTGCTACCAATTTTTAAAAATCATAAAAATAAAATCAAATAAATTTATAAATAAAAATAATAAATAAATAAATAAAATTTGTGTTTCCTTACTTTATTTTATTTAATTCTCTAAAACCTTAACAGTTATAATGCTACAGTATTTAAATAAAAATGAAAATTGTCAATAAAATTGTAATAAAATATAATAATTAATTATATCACAATAATAAATAATAATATAAAATTATTCAAATTTATTTAATTAATTAACAGCCAATAGGATTTAAATTATAGTAAATTAAAAGTATAAAAAGAAAAATTATTATAAATTTTTTAAAGGGTGGTTTTTTTTTGGAGAAAATAGATATACATTAGTTAAGATAAATATATTCGGGGAATATATTTATTTATAAAATATAATATAGTAATAAGTTAGAAATAAATAGTTAATAAGATTTTTTTATAATACTTTATTATAAAATTGTATTACGACATAATAAATTAAATAAAATAAAATAAAACGACAAAAATAATTCTTAAAATTCTGTTTTAAAATAAAGTGTGTAGTAATTATATATTTCTATATTAGAATATACTATTTTATTTTATACTATCTTGCAAACTCACAAAAATATTGATACTAAAATATTAATAATAAAGATTAATAAAATAACGTATCAAAATTTTGGCGCCCAACGTGGGGGGAAAGCAAGATTTAATAAAGAAGTATGAAAATAATAAGGAAATAATAATTACAAATAAATTATTTAATAATAAACCATAATTTTATAATTTTTTTATATAATCATTACCATTAAAAATTACAAAAATCTTAAAATGTTTGATGCAGCTAAATTGCAAAGAATCTTACCATTGTTAATCAATTATGGTAAAGATGTGGAAAGTTGGATAACAGATTTTTCCAAAACGATGGAACTTTATGATATAATGGAACCTCGACGCATTTTTACATGGGCTAAAGAGGCCGTGGAAGAAGATATTCAAGGCGCATTAAATTCATTAGTAAAAGGAAGAGGTGACTCAATCAGATATCCTACATTAAAGGAGATTCAAGATACAATAGAAGAACATTTACATATAACTGAGAATGATAAATGTTCTGTTCTTAAATCTTTAAAAATTAATGAAGACGAGTCGTTAAAAAAGTTTAATTACAAATATAAAAAATTATATAATAAACTCAGTTTGGAATATAGAAGACTTATTTCGGTCAAAGATTATACAAATGCTATTAGTTCTCGAGTATTTCCCTGTTCAAGAGTTATGATAGCGGAATGTGAAACAATAAATGAAGCATTTAAAATAGCTGAAGTAGCTGAAGAAGCTGAAAAAGAAATATCCAATGCAAATCAAAGGAGCAAAATTAATAATAATATGGGAACAAACATCATGTTTACTCAAAACCATACTAATAATAATGTATTATTGAATCACCCTTTTTACGAAAATCTTCACTCAAGACAACTACCAATGAATCAAGATGGAAATAATACCTTTATTGGAGAAAACAATTGGAATTTTAGAGCTAGCTCATGGAACAATAATAACTCTAGGAATCCAAATTATTCGAATCATGCGGTAAATTTAAGAAATCATATGAATTATTATTCAAATAACAGTAATAATTACGTTAATAGAATGCCAAGAAGGAATTCAATAAATGGATATAATAATAAAATCAATTATGATTGGTATTCGAACAATAACAAAATCAACAATCATTATATGAATTTTAATATGATGAATAATACGAACAAAATGAGTAATAATCAATTACTCAATGAAGAAGAAGATAACCAAAATAATATTGATTTAAAAAATATAAATAATAATATGATGACTAATAATAATAAAGAATATAACAATCAAATGACTAATGGTAACACAATTAACACTAATAATATAACTCAATCATTTAGTTACCAAAATAGGAAAAAATATCATAATAGAACAGAAAACAACAATGTCATTAATACCTTAGTAACCAAAAATAATAATAAATTTAATGATGACAACAATTATCATGTGAATTGTTATCGTTGTACAATGGAGGGACATAGAGCTTCAGAATGTCCGTACACATTTAAACAATTGGCTGAAATGGAAGAACAGGGTTTGATTAATAAACCTTTAAACCAATAAATGGGAGAAGGATAACTTCCATTAACCAAACCAAAAAAATAATGTTCAAAAATAATGACTCATGTAACAATAAAAATAATATAATGACAATGGTAGATGATCAAACAATACTACCTATAATTAATAATAGTGTTAATGAAAAACAAAATTGTAATTACCTTAATATAAACAATAATAGTAATACTACACAAAATATATTAAATAGACCAATTGAAATTGTAGCAGCAGCTACTCGAAATTCAAGAAATAATATTAGCAAATATAATGAAAAGCCATATAATAGAAAGGAAGTGAGATTTAATTTAAAAGACAATCCAAAACCAATACAAACGGCAGCTATGAGTCATAATAATATTAATAAGAATAATAATAGTATTAATAATTATAATATTAAAAATAAAAATAATACCAATTATAGTAATACAAATGTTAATAATAATTATAACAATATTAATAATCATAATAATAATAGGAATAATGATCATGAAAATAAAAATATGAATAATAATAATAATAAAATTAATTATAATATAGATAATAATAATGACAATAATAACGACAATAATAATGAAGAAAATAATATTTATAATACCTTTAAAGAAAATACTGACATAAATAATGATGATTATATTACTAATAATATAAACACTAGTCAAACAGTTGAACCAGGAAGTATAGAATCTAATGAAGATGTAATCATGATAGAAGAATCTGAAAATGATGAAAACAATGTTGATGTTGATGAAAGTAATAATATTAAAAATCATAATAAGTCCTTACCTGATAATGAAGAGAATTCCATTAGAGCAAATAATACAAATAAGAATGAAACTCCTAATAAAAAAAATTGTAATACCCAAAAACTAGAGTATCTTGATCCTTCTTTTATCACAGAAAAAAATATTAGAAAAGTTAAAAACAAAAATAAAGAGGAGAGAATTAAAGATATAAAAAATAAAATGAAAGAAATGAATACCAATACCAAGACAAGTGAAACTCCAATGAAACAACCTGAAAAACACATCAAACTTATGGAGAAATTTGGTGATTATTATATTCAAGATTTGATAAAAGAAATTGCATCAACTGATGTAATAACAAAATTGGTCTACCTTTTAGATCTCTTCCCAAAATTTCGAACAGGATTCTTAAAAGCTTTAAAATTAACACCTAAACAAACAATAACAAATGTAATGACAGTTATTACAAAACATAAAATAATTAAAGTTAATGGAAAAGTAGAGAATAATGATTGTGAAATATTTTTAGATACTTGCGCCAGTGTCAATGTTATTACACGTTCCGCTTTGAATAAATTAAAAATCAACAAATCTTCTATTGGTAGAATCTCTGAAACAATATTTCAAGCGTACTCAAATTCCTCAATAGATAGTGATATCTATGATTTACAAGTCTCTATTGGTAGCAGAACTTTTAATGAATATTTTAGGGTAATTGAAAAAGATGATATTTTTGGTATCTTGATTGGTGTTGATTCTCTAAAGAATAATAGATTTGATATTAACTTAGTAGATGATACTTTATATTATATTGATGAAAATAATAATTACATTAAACTAGCAGATCTATTTTATGACATTAATCTTAATAATACTTACAAGGATGATGAAGAAATAGAAAAACATCAAACTACCAAATCTGAACCTTTTTTATTATCAATTACAGTTACCAATGATAACGAAATTACGAATACTAATGAATTACCTAACACGAAAGAACATTTAATTAATGAAATAATATCTTCTGTTCCTGATAATTTTAAAAATGAAATTAGTAAAATATTTTCAAAATTTAAAAATGTAATAGCAATCAAAACAGATGACTTAGGAAAATCAAAATTGTTACCTCATAAAATTGATTTAATTCCTCAGTCTACACCGATAAAATTAAAAGCTTACCGGTTATCTAAAGCACAAACAAAGGCTCTTAAGAAAATCTTGATTAAGCTAATAGAAAACAAATTAATAGAACCATCCTATTCTTCATGGGCATTTCCAGTAGTACTAGTTCCGAAGAAAAACAGCGACTGGAGAATGTGTGTCGACTTTAGGGCTTTAAACAATATAACTATTAAGGATTCATATGCTTTACCCTTAATTGATGACATATTAATGTTTATTGGAAAGAACGCAAAAATACTCTCTACTATTGATCTTTTTTCTGGTTATCATCAGGTTCCAATGAATCCTGATGATAAAGATAAAACAACATTCACTACCATGTTTGGAAACTACAAATTCTGTGTAATGCCGTTCGGTTTATGTAACGCACCGGCTACTTTTCAACGTGAAATGAACCGGATTTTTTTTGATTTGATTGGTGTATGTTTGTTCGTTTACATTGATGATTTAGTTATATTTTCAGACTCTATTGAATCACACATTAAACATCTCACGATGGTATTTCAAATTTTAGCTGATAATGGTTTAAAGATAAATTTAGAGAAATGCTCATTTTTTAAAACAAAGGTAACGCTACTCGGACACACTTTATCGACACAAGGTATTTCACCCATTCCAGATAAGGTAAAAGTTATTGTGAATTGGCTCCCTCCGAAAAATATTACTCAATTAAAATCCTTCCTTGGAGCTATTGGGTACTACCGGAAGTTTGTGAAAAATTTCGCACAAATTGCAAAACCACTTTTTAATTTATTAAAGAAAGATGTTCGTTATGTTTGGTCTAATGATTGTAATTATGCTTTCGAAAAATTAAAGAAAACATTAACAATGGCTCCCATTCTTGTTCCACCTGATTATTCTAAACCTTTTATTATTCGAACTGACGCTTCTAGAGATGGCTTGGGTGGAGTATTATTGCAGGTTAAAGAAAATTCTATAGAAGTTCCTATTTATTTCGAGAGTAGAACTCTTTCTTCTTCAGAATCTAACTATAGTGTTACTGATTTAGAAGGCAAAGCAATATTTCATTGTGTTAAAAAATTTAAACCCTATTTTAGTGGAAGCTCCTTTCCTACTATTGTTTATACAGACCATAAACCCCTGGTTAGTATATTTGCTAATAGAGAACCGTCAAATAATCGCCACCTTAAATGGGTTACAGAACTATCAATATTAAATGTTAAAGTTCAATTTCAAGAGGGGAAGAGGAACGTTATTGCCGATGCTTTATCCAGATTACCTACAAAAGAAATAAATGAAAATAAAGAAATATTAAATGCATTAGTAAATAATAACGTTTCTTCCAATAATAATAACGACAGTATAAATAAATTTATGAATGAATTTATAAATAAAAGAATTATAAATATTGATGGTATTGAATACTATAAGCAAGGAGAAAATATAAGGAAAATAATTAAGAATAAAACAAAACAGTTTGAATTAATCAAAGATGCACATCAAATTGGCCATGAAGGTATTTATAAAACATACAATAGGTTAAAACGTGATTATTACTGGAAATCAATGAAGAATGATGTGCACAATTTTATTAAAAGCTGTCATCGCTGTCAAATATACAGACCTCAATCGCTTAACAAAAATGTGGAAAGTATCGCTACACCTCCTGGTTATCCATTCTCTAGAGTTGGGTTAGATATCATTGGACCACTGCCACCTACAAGAAATAATAATAAATATATAATCGTATTAGTAGATTATCTAACAAAGTGGGTAGAAGCGGAACCATTGAAAACGGTTGAAGCAGAAGATGTTATAAAATTTTTAAAATCGGTATTTTCTCGTCATGGAATACCAGAAATACTTATTACAGATAATGGTCCACAATTCATCGCGGATAAAACCAAAGCTTTTCTTGACCTTCATGATATATATGTACATTATATAACAACTTACCATCCAGCATCAAATGGAGAAGTAGAGAATCGAAATAAAGAGATAAGTAAATACCTACGATTACTTGGAAAATCTACCGATACTTGGGATGAAACTCTATACAGCGCTTTATGGGCTTTAAGAACCTGTAAGAATGAGGTTACAAAATATAGTAGCTTTGAATTATTATATGGAAGAAGAGACTTACAACCCTTTGAATTAACTTTAAATATAGAAAGAAGAAATGAAATGGAAAGTGAAGAAGAATATTGGTTAAGAAAATTTATTACTCACGATAAATGGATCAAAGAAGCCATTAACAATATAGAAACAGCTAACAAATTATGGGAAGATCGTAGAAAACAAATTAAAAGATTGCGGGCTTGCTACAAACCTGGAGATTTAGTTTTAGTAAAAGTATTTAATAGACGGAAGTTGGATCCTTTTTTTACTGGACCGTTAAAAATTGTTAAACAAGAATTGAATACAGTCACAGTATGCGATCCAATTACAGGAGAAATAGCCAATCGTAATATTCATCTGAAAAACGTTATTCCTTACTTCACTGAAATAAATTTGGAAGAAGAAGAATAAATCAGATAGTTATAACGATAGTTATAAATAAACATTATAATAATATATATAATATAATTATATATATAAAAAAAAAAAAAAAAAAATATAATAATAATAATTCAAATTGTTCAATTATTAATAATATATCCATATATATGATAAACTAAAATATTAATATAGTTATAAGAGACAGATAAAAAAAAAAAAAAAAAAAAAAAAAAATAATAATAATAAAAATAAAAATAAAATATAAGAATAGTATATAGAATACAGATATATGAATAGAATAATATACAATAATATTATATAAATATAATAATAAAATAATAATACATAAATATAATAATAAATAAATATATCAGTGAAATATGAATGTTTAAAAAAAATATAATTATAATTAACATAATTAGGTATAAAATAATATTATAATATACATAAAGATAAATATAATAGATAGATACAATAATAATTTATAATAATAAAAAAGGAAGATAAACACTTAATGAATACTGGACACAATTACAAATAACGAACCCGAAGAATAGATTTACAATATTAATCATAAATTATAATTTATTTTTTTTTTTAGATTTATTTACAATGGAGTTAAAATATAAATAATAATAGTAATAAAAATAAAAAATGTAACATTACAGTATACATATTTTAATATATAGATAGAAATATACAATATAATTATATTTAAATAGATTAGTAAATAATAAATAATTATTCCAATTTCAAAATCTCAAATTGCTAATTTGAAATTTCAAAATTAAAAATAAATAAAAATATATATAGAAAATTAATAAATAAAAAAAAAATATTATATAATAATATTAGTATACTAACCTAAAAAAAAAAAAAAAAAAAAAAAAAAAAAAAAAAAAAAAAAAATTTATATATATATACATTATAACTTTATAAGATTAATAGGATAGTAATTAACCAATAGGAAAATTATAAAAAAAAAAAAAAAAAAAAAAATTTATATATATAATATAAACTTGAGGACTTCAAGGGACGAAGTCTATACTAAGTGGGGGCGTTTTGCTACAGTATTTAAATAAAAATGAAAATTGTCAATAAAATTGTAATAAAATATAATAATTAATTATATCACAATAATAAATAATAATATAAAATTATTCAAATTTATTTAATTAATTAACAGCCAATAGGATTTAAATTATAGTAAATTAAAAGTATAAAAAGAAAAATTATTATAAATTTTTGAAAGGGTGGTTTTTTTTGGAGAAAATAGATATACATTAGTTAAGATAAATATATTCGGGGAATATATTTATTTATAAAATATAATATAGCAATAAGTTAGAAATAAATAGTTAATAAGATTTTTTTATAATACTTTATTATAAAATTGTATTACGACATAATAAATTAAATAAAATAAAATAAAACGACAAAAATAATTCTTAAAATTCTGTTTTAAAATAAAATGTGTAGTAATTATATATTTCTATATTAGAATATACTATTTTATTTTATACTATCTTGCAAACTCACAAAAATATTGATACTAAAATATTAATAATAAAGATTAATAAAATAACGTATCAATAATGATACAAGATGAAAAGAAAAATAATGATATTTTAAAATTATTATTAAATTATATTAATTATATAAAGTTTGTAAAATATATATTATTATAAAATTAATTATATAAAAATGATGAATTATATTAATTATAAATCATATAAAATAATATTATTATAGTATAAAATTTAATTATTATAATATAAACTTTTATATTAATGTTTATATAAAATATAACAATTATGATTTAATATAGAGATAATAATTATAAAAAAAAATATATAAAAAATATTATAAAAAAAAAAAATGTTTTTGTTAAAAAAAATTATTGATATATGTTAATTAGTAATAGTTGATTTAATATAAGAAAAATGTTTTAATTAGTTAAGATAGTAGTTTAGTTATTAGTTTTAATAAAATTAGTTGTTTAAGTAATTAATTGTAGAATATTATAATTAAATTATAATTATTAATAGTTAATTAATATGATAAAAATAAAATAAAATAAAATAAAATAAAAATAAAATAAAATAAAAATAAAATATTACAAAACAAATATCATAAAATAAAAATTTTTAAATAATTAAATAAAATAATTAATATTATTATTAGAATATATAATTTAATACAATTCCCCAGTGTAGCGCCCAAAACTATTGTAAATACGAATATTTAAAATATATCGTATCAATAATGATACAAGATGAAAAGAAAAATAATGATATTTTAAAATTATTATTAAATTATATTAATTATATAAAGTTTGTAAAATATATATTATTATAAAATTAAAATTAATTATATAAAAATGATGAATTATATTAATTATAAATCATATAAAATAATATTATTATAGTATAAAATTTAATTATTATAATATAAACTTTTATATTAATGTTTATATAAAATATAACAATTATGATTTAATATAGAGATAATAATTATAAAAAAAAATATATAAAAATATTATAAAAAAAAAAAAAATGTTTTTGTTAAAAAAAAATTATTGATATATGTTAATTAGTAATAGTTGATTTAATATAAGAAAAATGTTTTAATTAGTTAAGATAGTAGTTTAGTTATTAGTTTTAATAAAATTAGTTGTTTAAGTAATTAATTGTAGAATATTATAATTAAATTATAATTATTAATAGTTAATTAATATGATAAAATAAAATAAAATAAAATAAAATAAAATAAAATAAAATAAAAATAAAATATTACAAAACAAATATCTTAAAATAAAAATTTTAAATAATTAAATAAAATAATTAATATTATTATTAGAATATATAATTTAATACAATTCCCCAGTGTAGCGCCCAAAACCATTGTAAATACGAATATTTAAAATATATCGTATCAATAAATAAATTGATTCTTATTAAAAACCTTTTAATATAGTCAAGGTGATTTTTAAAATATTAATAAATTTATGTATTCTTTACATTAATAATTTTACTATATTATTTGATCTGAAAATTTAAGTTTATACATAAAATTTAATTTAAATTTATGTTCATTCCTTATAAAGGTAAATTAAATTTATGAGAGTTTAGCAATGTTAGAAATTAAGTTTAATATTCCACAAATCTTAATATAATTAATTTAATAATAACTTAATTTTATTATATTTTATAGGATAAAAATAATTTAATAATAAATGTGATTTAATATTAATATTTAATATTAGAAAATAAATAAGTGAATAGAATAAAGTTTTAAAGGATTAGGAGATAAATATAAATTTAATGAATGAAAAATAATAAAAAATAAATAATGTTAAAAAGTGTAAAAAATTAATTAATATATATTAATAAATAAAGTGATTATTAAACCAACAGATTAAGAGTCTCAAGCGCTCTTGATTATTAGATAGTTATATATAAATTATTTATTAAATTAGTGAAGTGTTAAAATAAAAAAAAAAAAAAAGATATTATAAATAAATAAAAATATCACTTAATAAAATAAAGTTAAAGTGAAGTAATTTTTTATAATATTACTAGATTGAAGTTAAGTCAAATTAACGAACTAAAATGAACAACGAAAGGAACTCTACAAAGGATATTTTGGATAACTCTAATTTCAAGTTATGGAAACAAGAATTCTACCTTTTGTTAAAGGGAAAGAAATTAGAGGAGTACATTTTAAAAGAAAAAATTAAAAAAATTCCCGAAAATAAACTAAGTAAAGAACAGAAAAAGAGATTAACTTTAGTAGATGGTACCACTGACACTTACTACGAAGAAAGTGTCACAGAAGATATGACTCAGGAAGATTCGTTGGTGAAAGAATATTTAATAAATAGTATATCTAAGGAGTTGGCAGAAAAATTCGATTTTATAACATTAACTGCCTATGAAATATACAAGTTAATATCAAGTTTGAACGTGAATGATGACAATGACTTGATAGAAGAAATTAAAAACTCATTAGAAAAAGAAAAATATACTCCAGGAAAGGATGCATCTCTATCTATTTTTATTTCGAATATGAAAACAAAGTTTAGGGAACTGAATGTCTTGAAAGCGTCACCATCAGAACAAGAGAAGATAGATTATTTATATAATAGCATACCTGATGATCTTGCTTTAAGATCAAATGCTATCAATTTCGAAGGAAATTTTGATGAGTTCTCGGAATTACTTATCAAAACAAATCAAAGACTTATAAAACTTACTGAAAGAAGATTAAAAAGCAGTCTCAATAATAATCAATCTAACAGTTCTGATAATTTACAAGGTGTAAATGAAGATTTATCAAAAAATATTAATACATATCCTAATGGTGCGAAAAATAACGAAAATAACTTTGAATCAAATTTTAATAAAGTACACAAAAATAATAATCACAAATATAATAAAAGAAATTATAATAATAAGAATTATCAATATAATCACAGAAAACAAGATAAAAGTGAGGTAGAATGCTGGAATTGTGGAAAGAAAGGCCATTATGCATCTGAATGTAGAAATAAAAATAACAAAAATAATTATAGGAAATTCAATAATAAAGAAGTAAATAAGGGGAGGCATTACATTAAACACAGAAGTTAAGAAGGAATATAAAGACGAACATATGAACCAATTTTTTGAAGACTATAATGATTCATACTTTGAATCAAATAGTAATTCCTCAATACTTCCCTTCAATAATAAAGATTATTTTATCAATAATTTAAATATAAAAGAAAAAAGCATAAACGAAAATAATAAAATTAATGTTAAAATCTTTCCATGGACTTTGGATTCTGGTACTACTTATCATATGACTGGTAATTTAGATCTTTTGGAAAATAAAAAATCTTTCAAGAAGAAAATTTTCTTTGCAAATGGAGATTTTATTAACTCGAAGTATATCGGTGAATTTTGTGGATATATTAATGATAATAAAATCACATTAAAAAATGTTCTATTTGTCCCAGAATTTAAAAGAAATCTAATGTCAGTTGATTGTTTAACTGACAATCATTTTAAAATTATATTTTTTAATAATGATAACAAGAACCACGTCTCCATTTATAATAAAAACAATAATAAAGTATGTACTGTATGTTCAAATAATACTAAGACGTATACTATTTGGACATCAAGGGAGAAAATTACATTTCCAAGTAACAATGGGATATGTAATTACATTGCTGACACAGATAGTGAAAGTCTTTACCTGTGGCATAAACGTCTTGGCCATTTCAATATTAATCATCTCAGAAACATTCTAACGAAAATAAATACTAAGAAACAATGTGAAATATGTGCTAAGACCAAATTAAAAAATTTTCCATTCAAACATAACGACAATAGAGCCAGTGAGCCTTTCGAAAGGATACATATGGATACTGTATCTATAAATGATGAATCTCTTTATGGCAATAAGTGTTTCTTATCTATTTTAGATGATTATTCTAGATTCGGTTGGATAATTTTTCTTAAATCAAAAAGTGAGGTGTTCAACAAATTTATTTTATGGTATAATAAAATTAAAAATACTTTCAACACTACCATCAAATTTCTACGAACGGATAATGGAACTGAATTTACCAATAATTATTTTGTAGATTTTTGTAACAATAATGGTATTTGTCATGAATTTACCATTCCTTATTCACCTCAACAAAACGGCAGAATTGAAAGGCTCCACGGTATCTTAATTCCAAATGCTCGTGCTATTTTAGAAGAGGCTAAACTTAACCATGTCTTTTGGGAGGATGCTATTGACACTATTAATTATATTCACAATCGTATCCCTCATAATGGTATTAACAATTCTATTCCTTATGAATTGTTATATGACAAAAAAGTTGACTTTTCGAATTTTCGTGTTTTTGGTTGCAAAGTTTTCTTTTACGTTCCAAAGCAATTTCGTAAAAAGCTTTTAAATTCAGCTCTCCCTGGTATCTTTCTTGGCTATGATTCTAACCCTTCTGCTTATAGGATTTATGATGTTAATAATAATAAAATTATTCTTTCTCGATCTGTTGTCTTCTTTGAAAACATTCCTGGCAATTGTGCATCTCCAAAATCTCTTCCTGAATTTATAAATTTTACTCCTTATTATGAAATCGAGGGAGAAGATTTACTTGTTAACGAAGATGGTAATAATGATATCAAAGATTTTAATAACATTAATAATGATAACAATGATAATGATAATGCTTATGATAATAATAAAGATAATTCAAATAACAATATTAATCAAAATACGAATTCAACTAATTCTAATGCAACTATAAGTGACAATAATAATAATAATGATAATAGTTATAAACAAGTTAATAATGGTGTTGAAAACGAAAATGTAGATTACTTTACAAATGACAATGAAAATAATAACAATGAAAATAATAACAATGAAAATAAATACAATGAAAATAATAACAAAGATAATAAGTTTAATAAAATTAATAATATCAATGATAATTATCAAAATAATATACATGAAATCAATAACATTATTGATAAACAGTTGAATTATTCAACAAACGATACAAATAACATCATTAAAAGTAATACTGATATTTCAAATTTCAATAAAAATGAAAATAACTATGTCCCTAAAAGAAAATTTATAGATGAAACAGAAAAATTGTATAAAAAATTCAAAATAACAAACAACCTGAATTTAAGCAAGTTTGAAGAAAGTCAAGAATTAGATCCGCCACTAAGCTTTAAAGATATATTCGGAAGACAGGATGAAAAAGAATGGCTGAAAGCAGTAGAAGAAGAATTAAATAATATGAAGAATAAAAACGTATATACAATTGTTTCAAATATTCCTAATGGAAAAAATTTAATTTCTAGTAGATGGGTTTTTAGCTACAAAAGAGATGATAGAGGAAATATAATAAAATATAAAGCAAGATTGGTGGCTCGTGGATTTTCTCAAGTTTATGGAGTAGATTATGAAGAAACTTTTTCGCCCACGTTAAAGCAAGATTCACTGAGAATCATTACTAATCTTTCAACTTTTTTCAATTTCGAAATGTACCAATTGGATATTAAAGCAGCATATCTTAATGCTGAAGTTGATGAAGAATTATATATGGAAATTCCTGACGGTTTTGAAAATAGAGGTTTTTGGAAATTAAACAAAGCAATTTATGGATTAAAACAAGCCGGAAGGATGTGGAATAATAAAATAAATAATACATTGTTAAACTTAAATTTTGTTAGATCTAAAAGTGAACCATGCGTCTATTATAGAAAGGATAATAAAAATAATATCTCATGTATTTTAGCTATATATGTTGACGATATTATAATATCAGGAAAGAAAAATGAAATAAATTATATTAAAACAGAAATTAAAAAAATATTTGACCTTAGTGACATTGGACCTGTGGATTTCATAATAGGAATAAAATTTATCAAAACAAAATACGGATACATAATGCATCAATTACAATACTTAAATAAAATTTTGGAAAAATTCGAAATTGGAAAATATAACCAAATATCAAGTTTAACCTTTATTCAAAATGAAGAATTAAGAAAAAGAAAATTTAACTCAAAAAAATATATGCAAGCTGTGGGTAGTTTACTTTATTTAGCAATGGGTACGAGACCGGATATTTTATTCGCTACTAGTAAGGCGTCAAGAAAAAATAAGGATCCAACATATGAAGATTGGATAAATGTTTTAAAAATATTTAGATATTTAAAGGGAACAAAATATTATGGATTAAGGTTTACTGATAATATAAATTTAAATGTTTATGTAGATGCAGACTTAGGTGGTGATGAAGAAACTAAAAGGTCCACTACCGGATTCATAATTAATATGGGAAATACACCTATTTCATGGTATTCAAAGCTTCAACATTGTGTATCGATATCAACTGCAGAAAGTGAATACTATAGTCTAAATGAATGTGCTTTGAAATGTATGTGGTTAAAAAATTTCTTAGAAGAATTAAATATAAATACAGGGACAATTAAAATTAGAATAGACAATAAGGCTGCAATATACAATAGTGAGAATGAAACAATAAATATAAAATCAAGACATATAAGCTTAAGATATCATAAGGTAAGAGAATTAGTAAGCGAAAAGAAAATTAAATTAGAATATATAAAATCTGAAAATAATTTAGCGGACGGCCTAACAAAATATCTCAATGGACCTTTACTTAAGAAATTTAGAAAAATAATGCTTTGTAAATTAATAGGAAATTAAACTTACGAGGGAGTGTTAGAAATTAAGTTTAATATTCCACAAATCTTAATATAATTAATTTAATAATAACTTAATTTTATTATATTTTATAGGATAAAAATAATTTAATAATAAATGTGATTTAATATTAATATTTAATATTAGAAAATAAATAAGTGAATAGAATAAAGTTTTAAAGGATTAGGAGATAAATATAAATTTAATGAATGAAAAATAATAAAAAATAAATAATGTTGAAAAGTGTAAAAAATTAATTAATATATATTAATAAATAAAGTGATTATTAAACCAACAAGCAATAACATAGTACTAATTACTTTTAGTATTATTTTTCTAAATAAGGAATAATTCCTGTATATAAACAACTTAAATAACTTTATCAATATTTCTGTTAGAAATTAAGTTTAATATTCCAGATATTTTAATATAATATGATTATTTAATAATAATTTATTTTTATAATATTTTATAAGTTATATATAATTTAATAATAAATAAAAATTTATTAATAAGAAATAATTAAGTGAATGAAAACACGATTTAAATAAATAAAAAATTTCATGTAAACAAAAAAATTAAATGTATGAATTTAAGAAATAACGCGTGTAATAATTAAAAAAAAAAAAAAAAAAAAAAAAAAAAAAAAAAAATTTTTTAATAGAATTAATAAATAAATAAAAGTGATAATTTTACAACAATTTCTGTCTTTCGAATTAAGAAATAATTGAAATGAAAGAAATAAATAAAATAAAATTTTCTGTATTTAAAATTGTAAAAGATTTTTCATATATTAATAAATGTATTTTATTTTCTATTATGTCATTCAAATTAATATATAAGATTACATATTAAATTAGTATCAAAATTAAGTTAAAGTATTCAATTTTATTGTAATACTGCTTCTCTTTTTTTTTTGTTTAATTCTTATCTATAATGCATCTTTTATATTATAGATTTATTTTGGTTAATTTGAATATTAGGAAATAATAAAATTTCTATTTATTACAATAAGGAAATAATCAATAAGATTTAAAAATCTATTGTTTTTCCATCTCTTCAACTACTTCCAGAGGCTTTGCTACTTTTATATCTTCAAAAAGATATAAATTGACTACCTTGGAACCCCTTTTTAGGGGAGAGAAAAAAAAAAAAAAAGGAAATAAAAATAGAAATAATAAAAATAAATAAATAAAAAGAAAAAAAAAGAAAATAAAAATAAATAAAAATAATAATAAAAATAAAATAAAAATAAAATAAATAAATAAAAATAATAATAAAAATAAAATAAAAATAAAATAAATAAATAAAAATAATAATAAAAATAAAATAAAAATTAAAATAAAAATATAATAAATAAATAAAAATTATTGTGAAAGAATAAAATTTTTTTTGTGTTTTAATATTATATAATTTTTTTTTTTGAATTCCTCGAACCATAACATATGTGATACAATACAGCTAGAAATACGCAAGAAAATTAACAAAAGAGAAAATCCTATAATAATATAGTGAAAAATAATTACAATATATAATATACTAAATCATTATATAAATAGATTAAAAATTAATTAGACAGCCAATAATATTCAAGATAAAATTAATTAATAAATTTAAAAGAAGAGAATGAAATAAAAGTTAAAGAGAGAGTTTTTCTTGTTGTTTTAAAAATTCTAATTGAGTAAAATAATAGTTTTAGAGAACTTATAGTTTAGTTTAAATAATTAAGTAATTACTTATAGTTAAAGGATAAGAGTTGAATCCTACAATTATAAGTAAAATTATTATTAAGATATTAATATAAATTGAATTATTAGAGATAGATAAAAATCATTATATTCAGAGGAATATAAATATAATTGTAATAATTTATGTAAAATAAATAAATAAATAAAAACAAGATTTAAAAAGAAATAAATAAATTTTATTATTTGTGTAAATTATTATTTATTATCTTTGAGTTGGAATATATTATTTTACAAATTCCCTATTTGCTCGACCTCGTTATAAATAGAAATCTGATACTTTATTACTTATATCGTATCATATGAGTTTCGTTACAATAATAATAATGTTTCTTTATTAAAATTATATATTTTAAAAATTTATAAATAATTCTTTTTTTTTTTTTTTTTTTTTTTTTTTTTTTTTTTTTTTTTTTTAATGAATAATGATTAAATCTCCAAATATTAATATATTTTAAAACAATTTATTTTATCTATAATAAAATGAATGAAATAACTTATATTGTATAACTCTCTCTTCACCTAAGATAAAATAACTATAAACAACCAAAAAAAAATTATATCCTATATTATTTCTTAAATAATATATTAATCCTAAATAAAATATTAATCCTAAATAAAATATTAATCCTAAATGAAAAGAAAGTGTAACGAATTTATAAATAATTAATAAAATCACAAAACACCACTACTTATAAATTACTTTTTACACAGCACATCCCCGATATCTCCACCAATTTTTGATATGCGGGACTTTTATGTGCAATAATTTATAAGCAGTGGGTTTTAAATAATGGTAGTTTAGTAAATTTTATTAATAAAATTATAATATTCGTACAATTAAAATAATAATTCTAATTCCTAAAAATTTACAAGAGAGTTCTCTATTTCTAATATAAATAATTTAATTTATAAGAAATAGGTAATATATTAATTATATATTCTAATATATAGAACTATATAAATTTTATATGAAATAAAGTATTATAATTATTATTATAATTATAATAATACATATTGAAATAAAATAAAATAAAATAATTATTATCAAAAAGATAAAGTTTTGGAAGTGTATTCTCTTCCCTGTCTAAAAAAAAAAAAAAAAAAAAAAATTATCAAAAAGATATAAATTTAATATTTAATAATTATTATTAAATATACAAATATGTTACTACACATATTTGTTTAATATCATACGCCACTAACATTTATACATATATTTTATGTTTATGATATTATAATTATTTATTATTAACTATATTTATATTTATTAATTATATTTTAATTTTATAGTAGCTATATTAAACTTATTTCTAACAGTTTTAAAGGATATGAATCAATGCAATCACCAAAATTTAATAATAAACTAACATCACCTTTTAATTATGATAATGAACATTTCATATGGAGAGAATCAATAATTGATGTTTTAAAAGACAACACTAAGAATTATATAATATATATTATATAATAAAATACATAATTTTTTTTTTTTTAATTTTTATTTTTTTTTATTTTTATTTTTATTTTTGTTTTATTTATTTATTTATTTATTTATTTTATTTGTATTATCTTTGAATTGCTTTTTTTTTTTTTTTTTTTTTTTTTTCAATTATTTTATAATTTAATATTATTATTATAATTTTTATTATTTATTATATTATGAATTAAAATTTATTATAATAATTATGATATTTAAATATATTAGTTTTTCTTATTTCTTATTTAATGTTTTTGTTTTTATTTTTTAAATATAAAAGAAATAAATTAATAAAATATAGATAATAATATAATAATACTATCATAAATATAAATATTTATTTCTTTTATTTTTATATATATTCTATTTTATTTAATTGATTTATTTGTATTGAACTCTTTCTCTTCTGGCTTGCTTTTTTTGTTGAGTTTTAGATAAAGTTGGTTCTTGAGCTGGAGCAGCTGTAGTAGATTTTAAAATTGGTAAAATGACACTAGCAAAAACTATACACACATTTTAAAAAAGATATAAATAAATAATTATTAATTTCGTAATTATTATTATTATTATTATTTTATATACATAAATAATAAATATATTTACTTTTATAAATAGCATAAGCTGGAATAACTATTAAGAACCACCAGTAGAATTCACTGAATGCAGTCATAAAAGTTACGAAACGGCAAATAAAGACAATATCAAATAAATAACTAATATAAAGAAATAAAATAATTAATATTAAAATTTATCTTTATAAATATATTTATATAAAAAAAAATAAGATTACACATTATTCAAAATTTTTACCTGACAACATGGTCACTTGAATTAAAATCAACACCTATTTTATTTTATAAACAATAAAAATAATATTAATATTTATTTTTAATTTTTTATTATTATTACAATTATTATTATTATTTAAAATTTACCTGCATATTTAACGGAAGGATTAGCGCCCTTAACAACAGCCATTTTTCTCATTAATAAAATCATAATTAACATGATAACTTGAAGAGCAATAAAACCATAAACATATTTTGGTTTTAAGGAAGAACGTCTAAATACACATCTAACAACAATATAAAAAACAGCAATAAGAACGAGTTGGAAGTATTGTTTTTGTAAAACAGTCTTATTGTATGCTGATATTTTCTTATCTGATTGCTTAGCCTTAATAAATGTAAATAAATAAATAAATAAATAAATAAATAAAATATTATAAAATTTGTAATAGTATTTTAAACCTTAATCATTTTAAAATTTTAATTAAAATAAAAACTATAAAATATTTACCATTTTTTTCTTTTAGTCTATTTCTTTTCTATTACTATTAATTATTTTTAGTGTATGTATTTATATAATTTATTTAAATAATTTTAATTTATTTTATTATGTATTATTCAATTTATTTTTTTTTTTACTATTTTAATTTTTTTTTATAATTCTTTGTTTATTTTATTCTACTTGTATCAATTTATATAATTTTAGGAAATAAATAAATAATTTCTGTTTATTAACCTATTGTAATAATAAATAATTAAAATATATGATCTGTAATATAATTGGCTAATGTATATTTATTTAATTTAAAATTACAAAAGTTTTTTGTATCAATTATTTTAAATATAAAACAAAAATTTTTAAAAATTTTCATTCAATCTAAATAATTTATATAAGTTATTTTTTAATATATTTATTTATTTATTTATTTATTTATTTATTTATTTATTTATTTATTGATTGATTAATTTATTGATTTATTGATTTAAAGAATTTTACACCAACATAAACATATACTATTATATACTTTTAAATTTACACTTTTAAAATCTAATTTTTAAAAATTGTTTCCTCTTTTTAATATTTCATTTTTAAAAGTATTGTTTTATATATATATATATTTAACCTTTTTTCTTCATAATTTTATTTACTATTTTATTATTACATTAATAATTTTTTTATTTTAAGTATTTTTATTATTTTATTTTGTTCTTTTTTCTGTTATATTATATTTTATATTATATTATATTATATTATATTATATTATATTATATTATATTATATTATATTATTTTATATCTTTATTAATGCATTAATCTTTTATATTCACTATTTATTTTATTTTATTTTATTCAATCTGTACTTTATATTCATGTTTTACTATTTATTTTATTTTATTTTATTTTATTTTTTTTTTTTTACTTTTTATTTTTATTATTATTATTATTATTATTCATTTATTTTATTTATTTTTTTTAACTGTAATATATATTAATATATATTATTTTAATATATTGTTTTTATTATTACATGATAATTTATTATTTATTATATTTTTTACTTTTATTTTACTTTTACTTTTATTTTTATTTTATTTTATTATTATTTTTTATTTTTTATTTATTATTATTTTTTTCTCAATATTTCATTGTACTATTTTATTATTATGACGATTATATTATTTTCTATTACATTATTTTAATATATATATTTATTTATTTTTTGGTTTTTAATCACTTTCTTGGTAGGTAGCTCTACGCATTTCCGCTAATCTTTGACGAGCAGTATTCAAATCTCTTTCTAATTCTAAAATCTTTACTTGTTGTTCCATTTCTTTAACCTTTAATTCATGATAAGTCATATTCTTAATGTCAGCGAAGGCATCTTCTTCCGTCTTTTTAGAAGCTTCCTTTGCTGCCTTAACTAAAGCTTGAGTTGCCTTACGAACAGCAACACTAGCCATTTCCAATTTATCTTGAGTCTTACTGAAGGAAACAGCCTTAACACGACTAGCAGCTACTAATTGAGTAGTAGCAGCTGATACTTCAGTAGCAGCAACAACTAACTGTTCGATCTTATGAGTACCACTGATAACACCATCAGCTGCTTCTACTAAATAGTTAGTAGCAATGGCAACAGATTTTGCAGCTGAAATTAAACCTTCAGTCCATTTATTATTCTTCTTATAAAAAGCACTTTTTGTTGTTGTACCACGACCTTCAGCGACAATTTCCTGTTGTGCAGCAGTAGCACATTTAATAAGATTGGCAATTGCATTGGTAATAGCCATAACAGATTCTAAAATAACATCGTGAACTTGAGTTTGTGCTAAATTCAATGATGGTTCCTTTGGCTTCTTCATTAATTCGTTCAAACGTGCAACAGCATCTTCAATAACACGAGCAGCATTCATCATTTCTCTTTCGACAACATCACCAATATCATCTTCATTAGCAGTGTTAGTAATATTAGAAATATCTTTTGGAACTAATTTTTCAACTAATTGACTTAATTCAGCAAGACTATCTTGTATTTGACGAGTTGAACTGATAATTATTTCTGATTTTTGAGTTGGTTGTAAGGGAGCTAAAGATGTTGATTTAATTTTTTCGAAGAATTCTTGAGATGATTTACCAATTTTTCTCATTATTTCTAAAATGCGTTCTGAACTAGTATCATCAGCAGCTAAACGAACAACACCTTTAACATTATTCATTAAATCAATAAGTGAATGTGAATAGTTATTACTTGTGTTAATTGGTTCAGTTTGATCACCACCCTAATATTACATATATTAAACAAATTAAATTAACATTAATACATTAATATATTATTATATAGTAATTATTAATTTTTTTTAGATATATATATTAATTTCATATAAATAAATTTAATTATACATACTTGAAGATATCTACTAAAACTTTGACCGAATTCAGAAAGAGAAGATTGAACTTTTTCATTAACACTTAAAACATATTCTGCAGTAGCACTTTGGTTTCCAAGATGATTTGGAGAATCAAATTCAAATAAACCATCGGAAATTCTAATCTTACATGAATTCAAAATACTATCTGTAAATATAAAAATATTAACAATAATAAAAAATAATAATTATAAGAATTTTATAATTACGTATAAATGTAATAATAATAATAATAATAATAATAATAATAATAATAATAATAATAATAATAATAATAATAATAATAATAATTATCTGTTATTAAATATTTAATATAATTTTAAAGATTTATTCCTTTTTATTTTATAATATAATATTTTTTCATATATACCCATAATTTTTTGGAGAGTTAATACATGATTTTCTTTTAAACTTTGAATTTCCTTAGCTAAATCACCTTCTGATTGTTCAGAAGTCTTAATAGTTATAAATATAACAACAAATAATAATTTAATATATTAAAATATAAAAATTTTACTAGTTAAAATTAATGATTTTTTCATGATAATAATTAATATTGACCTTTTGCATTTGAGATAAAGCTAATAAAGTTTGGTCCATACCACTCTTTAAAACTAAAATTTCTTCATCTTTAGCCTTTAATTTTTAAATTTATAAAAATTTATGAATAAATATATATACATATATACATAATTATATATGTATAATTATTATTTTATATATAATATAAAAAAAAAAAAATTAATTAATTAAATATATATATACATATTTTTTATTAATGAATATTTTTTATACATTTTGAGAGCGTTCAGCTTCAGCCATATAAGTATTCATTTTATTTTTGTAATCTTCAAGTTCAGCTTGCTTAATCTTTTGTTAAAAGAATTATATATATACATAATTTATAATAATTAAATAATTAAATGGCATTTAATAAGAATCAAAATTTTTAATATTTTCAAATTATTTATTATTTTTTTTTCTGGATGTATTTACTCTAAAGTTTCTTTCAAGTTCTTCCTTTTCTCTTGTGAAATTAGCAAGCATTGTTTCAAATTCAGCACCCTTTGTCTTTTATGTTTTAATATATATATACATATAATATATATATAATATATCTTAATTTTATTATTGAAAATAAAAAAAAAAAATAAAAAAAAATAAACATATATTAATTATAATATATTAATAAATGTTAATCATACTCTTCCGAGTTCTAATAATTGACTTTTAGATTCGGCAACTTCTTTTCTTAATTGAGAAACTTCATCATATTGTTGCTACATATTATTAATGTAGTTATAAATTATTATTATTATATTCAAAGATATTTTGTTATAATTTTTTATTTAATTAACCTTTTTAATCTTATTTATTTCTTCTTGGAGAGCTTCTTTCTCTCTAGTAACTTCAGTAACGGCAATATCTTTAGCCTATTTCATTATTATTATAAATAAAATTAATATATATTTATATATTTTCATAATAATAAATTATTAATTTAATTATTGTCTTATTAATTGTTTTAATTTTATAAAATATAACGTAATTATATATACTCTTGATTCAGCTTTAGCAGCTTCAACTTCAAGTAAATATTTTTGTTTTAATGTATTTTCTGATTGTTGTAAAGTCTTCAATTTTCCTAATAAATCAAGATGTTCTTTTCTTAATTGAGCATATTGCTTTGCTAAAACTTCATATCTTTGTTTTAATTGATTAAATTGTTGTTCGAGAGTTTTAATATAAGTATCTTTGGCATTATCTTGTTGTCTAGCAATAGATAATTGTTGCATTTGTTGTTCCATAAATTGAATACGCTTATTATATTATATTATATTATATTATATTATATTATATTATATATTTTTTTAAAAAAAAATTATGTATTAAAATTAATTTATAATAAAAATGATTATATTATTATTATTATTATTATTATTATTATTATTATTATTATTATTATTATTATTATTATTATTATTATTATTATTATTTTTATTTTAATATTATTTTTATTTATTAATTTATTAACATTATTTTTAATATTGTAAAAATTTGATTATTTATATATTACTTTTTCTGCTTGATCAATAGTAATCTTATCTCTTTCAGCTAAATGTTTAAATTGAACAAGTTGACTTTCTAACTCAGCAACACGACCTTGCTGTTGCATTTGCATTTGTTGTTGAAGGAATTGTCTTTCTTGTTCCTATATTTAATATTATTAAATTTATTTTATAAATTTACTTATATTTTTCATTGATATTTCACTTTTTTTTTCTTTAATTTAATAATTTATATAATAAATACTTGTTGAAGAAGTCTAATTCTTTCTTGTTCTTGCTGTTGTTGTTGAATCATCAATAATCGTTCTTGCTCTTGTTGTCTAATAAGTAATTCTTGTTCTTGTTGAGCCTTTTGCTGTAATAAGAAACGTTGCTGTTGTTCAATTAATTGTTGATTCTGAATTTCAATTGATGTTGATTTTGTCATAGTCCAAACATCCTATAGAATTATTAAATACATTATATAAATTCATTTTTTTTTTTTTTTAGTATTTTTATGAATAAATTTTAAAAGTTATAATATTTACAAGTATTAATTATTAAAACAATAGTAAAACAATAGTATAAAAATTTACTTGATTTTGTGGAATAACTTCAGCCGGTTTTGGTGTAACTGGCGATAACGCTTTAACTGGTTCATCTATAAATTTAGGTGGTTCTAATGGTAAATTTGGTACATCAACTAAACTTACTAAATATTGAATAGATCTAGCTTCATTATAAAATTTTAAAAGTTTGTGATGTGAAGTCTTAAATTTATCTCTTAATGGAGCTAATACATCTGTTGAACTGATTTCTAGATTATTATAATATAAAATTTACAATATTATTTTAGAATTTTTAATTTTTTAATATTCAAAATTGAAAAAAAAAAAATAAAAAATAAAATAAAATAAAATAAAATAAATTTTATTATTTTTAAAAACTTTACTTTTATGCATAGCCATTAACATAGATTGTAAAAATTTATAAATATTATAACTTTCTTCAATTAATGGTACTAAAGCAGAAATACGACATTCATTGTTAGCAGCTGGTCTAAGATAAGAAAAAATGATTTTTTGAAGATTATCGATTTTATCTAATAACATTAAAAGATCGAAAATTGACTCATATCTAATGAAATTTAAAATATAAATATATATATAGTAAAGTATATAAGTAAGCACTAATATATGTAAAAATAAGAAATAACAATAATAAAAATAATAAAAATAATAAAAATAATAAAAATAAATAAATAAATAATACAATATATAGTAATTTATAATAATAACCCTTCATTTGGATCGTCAACACCCTTTAGACTAACATATTCTTCATAATCAAAATTAGCTTTAAAATTTTCGTGAGTTTTGTGGAAATTTAATTTTGCAGATAAGAATGATACATATGCTTGAATAAGTGGTGCATAACCTTAAAAACAGAATTTTTTTTTTTTAATTTAGTTTTCAATTAATTAATTATTTATTAATTTCCTAATAATAAATAAATTTTTTTTGAAAAATGAAAATAATAATAATAATAATAATAAATAAATAAATAAATAAATAAAATTAATATAATTTAAAATAATTACCCATTGGACTAGAAATACTTGATGGACTACGAGAAATACTTTCAATCCATTGAAGTTCTCTAATACCTTCTTTTAGTACCTTGTTAATGATAATTATAAGATATTTATATGCATAGTACATACGTTTATATATCATATTTATATTTATTATTATATTTTTTGTTTAATAAAATAATTAATATCTTTAAATATATTTAAATCATTTAATTATTATAAAATTAATGTAATAAATATGATATTTACTGATGGATGACCATCCTTAATAACTTTATGAATAGTAATTAAAGCTTTGAATGTTTGAATTTCATTTCCATAAATTGGTTGTAATTTTATACCAGTCCAAAAAGAATTTGCTGATTTAAAATCCCATGTATAAACAATACAAGCACGAACATGTTTTTGCTTTGGTGCGGTTTCTTCTGGACTAAGAGCTTTTTTAATATTTACTGTTAAATTATGTTCACTAGTATCTCTACTAGTAGCTCTAAGTGAATTTGAGTACATTCTTATATTTACAATAATTTATAAATTGAATTTTAAAAAAAAAAATAAATTTTGTTTATAAATAATATATTAATTTTTGTTATAAATTTACTTTATTAATAAATTTTTATTTACTTTTTTTTTTTTTTTTTTTTTTTTTTTTTTTTTTTTTTTTTTTAATAAATAATAAAAAATAAATAAATAAAAAGTAAAAGATATATACACATCAAATTTATAAAAAGCTTATTTTCTTTTTTCTTTCTTTTTTTTTTTTTTTTTTACAATAAAATAAATAAAATACTACAATTACTTTAATTATTAATAAATATTAACTAACAATTATTACTCATTCTATAATTAATAATTTTAATATTTAAATAAGAACAAATGCTCACTTTAATTTACCTCTCTTTTTTTAGTCTTTTTTTTTTATTTTAATTATTTATTGTTTTCAATACTTTTCAATATTATATATAAACATATATTTTTAATTATTTGTCCTTATTTTTAATATTATAATTAAAAAAGATATTACATAATAAAATTTTAATTATAAATATAAAAAAAAAAACTCTTTTATTTTAATAAGTAAAATGAAAAAATTAAATAGGAAATTTAAATTACTTCAATCTAAAATATTTAATTATTAAATTATATTAATATATTAAATAATATATTATTTCATTATTATTATTATTATAATTGAAATTTTTAATAAAATAAAAAATATATTTTAAAATATATTTTAAAATATATTATAATATCATATATTTTATAATAAATTATTTTATTTATTTATTTATTTATTTATTTATTTATTTATTTATTTATTTATTTATTTATTTATTTATTTATTTATTTATTTATTTATTTATTTATTTATTATTTTTTTCTTTTTTACTTTATTTTTTAATTCCCTTTTTACTCATGTCTAATGTTTTTGCGCTGATAGCATAAAATTATCATTAACATCATTATATAATAAGTCTAATAAACTTTTCTTAAAATCAATATATAATATTATTTATTAAAAGAAAAATTAAAGAGATAATATATTTAAATAAAATGACAAAATCTTTTATTTTTTTTCTTATTTTATTTTATTTAATTTTATTTTATTTTATTTTATTTTATTTTATTTTATTTTATTTTATTTTATTTTATTCAATCTGTACTTTATATTTATATATCTACTATTTATTTTATTTTATTTTATTTTATTTTATTTTATTTTATTTTATTTTATTCAATCTGTACTTTATATTTATATATCTACTATTTATTTTATTTTATTTTATTTTATTTTATTTTATTTTATTTTATTTTATTTTATTCAATCTGAACTTTATATTTATATATCTACTATTTATTTTATTTTATTTTATTTTATTTTATTTTATTTTATTTTATTTTATTTTATTCAATCTGAACTTTATATTTATATATCTACTATTTATTTTATTTTATTTTATTTTATTTTATTTTATTTTATTTTATTTTATTTTATTTTATTTTATTTTATTTTATTTTATTTTATTTTATTTTATTTTATTTTATTTTATTTTATTTTATTTTATTTTATTTTATTTTATTTTATTTTATTTTATTTTATTTTATTTTATTTTATTTTATTTTATTTTATTTTATTTTATTTTATTTTATTTTATTTTATTTTATTTTATTTTATTTTATTTTATTTTATTAAATCTGTACTTTATATTTAATATTCTACTATTTATTTTATTTTATTTTATTTTATTTTATTTTATTTTATTTTATTTTATTTTATTTTATTTTATTAA
The DNA here is from genome assembly GCA_016946835.1 of Neocallimastix lanati (nom. inval.). NCBI lineage: Eukaryota > Fungi > Neocallimastigomycota > Neocallimastigomycetes > Neocallimastigales > Neocallimastigaceae > Neocallimastix > Neocallimastix lanati (nom. inval.). Next base: position 77,216 of record JACVTC010000236.1, on the reverse strand, counting down.
ATCTGTACTTTATATTTAATATTCTACTATTTATTTTATTTTATTTTATTTTATTTTATTTTATTTTATTTTATTTTATTTTATTTTATTTTATTTTATTTTATTAAATCTGTACTTTATATTTAATATTCTACTATTTATTTTATTTTATTTTATTTTATTTTATTTTATTTTATTTTATTTTATTTTATTTTATTTTATTTTATTTTATTTTATTTTATTTTATTTTATTAAATCTGTACTTTATATTTAATATTCTACTATTTATTTTATTTTATTTTATTTTATTTTATTTTATTTTATTTTATTTTATTTTATTTTATTTTATTTTATTTTATTTTATTTTATTTTATTTTATTTTATTTTATTTTATTTTATTTTATTTTATTTTATTTTATTTTATTTTATTTTATTTTATTTTATTTTATTTTATTTTATTTTATTTTATTTTATTTTATTTTATTTTATTTTATTTTATTTTATTTTATTTTATTTTATTAAATCTGTACTTTATATTTAATATTCTACTATTTATTTTATTTTATTTTATTTTATTTTATTTTATTTTATTTTATTTTATTTTATTTTATTTTATTTTATTTTATTTTATTTTATTTTATTTTATTAAATCTGTACTTTATATTTAATATTCTACTATTTATTTTATTTTATTTTATTTTATTTTATTTTATTTTATTTTATTAAATCTGTACTTTATATTTAATATTCTACTATTTATTTTATTTTATTTTATTTTATTTTATTTTATTAAATCTGTACTTTATATTTAATATTCTACTATTTATTTTATTTTATTTTATTTTATTTTATTTTATTTTATTTTATTTTATTTTATTTTATTTTATTTTATTTTATTTTATTTTATTTTATTTTATTTTATTTTATTAAATCTGTACTTTATATTTAATATTCTACTATTTATTTTATTTTATTTTATTTTATTTTATTTTATTTTATTTTATTTTATTTTATTTTATTTTATTAAATCTGTACTTTATATTTAATATTCTACTATTTATTTTATTTTATTTTATTTTATTTTATTTTATTTTATTTTATTAAATCTGTACTTTATATTTAATATTCTACTATTTATTTTATTTTATTTTATTTTATTTTATTTTATTAAATCTGTACTTTATATTTAATATTCTACTATTTATTTTATTTTATTTTATTTTATTTTATTTTATTTTATTTTATTTTATTTTATTTTATTTTATTTTATTTTATTTTATTTTATTTTATTTTATTTTATTTTATTTTATTTTATTTTATTAAATCTGTACTTTATATTTAATATTCTACTATTTATTTTATTTTATTTTATTTTATTTTATTTTATTTTATTTTATTTTATTTTATTTTATTTTATTTTATTTTATTTTATTTTATTTTATTTTATTTTATTTTATTTTATTTTATTTTATTTTATTAAATCTGTACTTTATATTTAATATTCTACTATTTATTTTATTTTATTTTATTTTATTTTATTTTATTTTATTTTATTTTATTTTATTTTATTTTATTTTATTTTATTTTATTTTATTTTATTTTATTTTATTTTATTTTATTTTATTTTATTTTATTTTATTTTATTTTATTTTATTTTATTTTATTTTATTTTATTTTATTTTATTTTATTTTATTTTATTTTATTTTATTTTATTTTATTTTATAATATTTGAAGAATTATATCAATATATTGATATAATTTTTCATATAAAAAAAATAATTAAAATATTATTATTAAAATACCAATATAAAATATACATAATAAAATTTATTAATAAATTTTTTAAAGTGTGGCTAATATAAATAATTATATAAAATAAATAATACTGATAATGCTATACCACCATCTTAAAGTTTTATAATATTTTTTTAATATTTTATATTTTATTAATATTTTATTTTTATAAATAAAAATTTGTATTAAAAAAAATTACATTGAATAAAATTATAAATCATGTAAAATCATGTAATTTTCTGTTACATAATTGAATTGAATATACTTTCTAGATTGAGATGAAAATTGTTTAAACATATGCAATTAAATAATTAAAATATCTTTTTTCTTAAAAAATTTAATTTGAACATTTGTTAAATATTATTTTAATATGATAGTAGTCAAATAAAATATAAATATATATATAAATTATGAATATCTTTTTATGAAGTTTCATCTATATTATAAATTAAGTTTTATTCAAAAATAGATTTATTAATTTAATATATTTAAATTAAAATAATAATGATATAAATAAATTATTTTATACCTGTCTCAATTCCTAATTCTTCCATCAAATCTTTAGGATTCATTTGCATATTTTCAGTAATAATGTCCCATGCATCTCTAAACATCTTCTTTCTCTTCTTCCATTCAAGCTTATTATATTTTAATGATTTTTCTATTTCATTTTGTTCCTCTTTACTTATTAATTTTATACCTTTAGATAATGTATTTAATCTTTCTTCCAAATTTTGATTCTTTCATATAAATAAAATTTTATATTAATATAAATATTATAAAAAAAAAAAATTCTTAATTTTTTTTATTTAATTTATTGCTATTATTACTTCTTCTAAAGTTAATTGTAATTTTTCATTTATTTCTTCATCAGTCATTGAATTATTTAAATTGTTTAATTCTACAAAAATAAAATATATTTTTAAATGAAAAAATTAATTAATTATAATAATAATAAAGTAACTTATATAAAAGTATGAAATTTATTTTTATTACATACGACTCTTTAATGAATTTGATTTTATTTTCTCTTCTTTTAATGTTTGTTGTAATTCCTGTATAGTTTTATCTAAATTTAATAAATCTTCTGGTGAAAAATCTTCATCATCCTTTTTTAATAATAAAAAAAATATCAATTCTTTAAAATTAATTTGAATATAATTTTATATAATTTATTAATAAATATATAACATACTTGAATTGCAACATAAACTTTTTGTTTTCCATATACTTTTTCTTTAATTCTATTATCTTCTGATGCTTTTTGAAGTATTTTTTGTACAAGAGTCTTTCCTACTAAACCATGAAGATTATTATAAATATCAACTTAAAATATTATTATATTATATATAAAATATTTTTGTTAATTCCAAGAACGATATTATTTGAATTTTATTATATCATATTTATATATACCAGCTGAATAAGGTCTATTTTGTTTCTTTAAATAATTTAATACACATTCTACAGCTTTATTTATATATAATATTAATTTGAATATAATGTTATATTATTAATAATTTAAATATTATTTTTTACATATTAAATCTGTTCTATTTATTTAAATATATAAATATTTTATTAAGGTTTATTATATAAATATTTATACCTTCCGCATCTTTTAGAGTTTTTTGAGGTTTACCCATTTTCTTTATAAAAATATTAAAATTTTATCAAATTGTATGCTTTTTATATAAAATTATTTAAAGGAATGAACAAAAAATATTAAAAAAAAAATTAAAAATATATATATATATATATATTCCTAATATATAATATAATCAAAATTTTAATACATATATATTTTTAAAAATAAGCATAATTTTAATTTTTTTGAATTAAAAATTTAATAAAATTTTTAATCATACATATAAAAGATTAAGCAATTTCAAAAAACAAATCAGATTAAATTAAATAAATGACAAAAAACAAACATCAAACTATTAATAAAAATAAAATAAATACAAAAATTAAAACAAAAAAAAAATATAAATAAAAAATTATTACAAATATCAAATAATGACAAATACTAAATAAAGATTATAAATATCAAATACAAAATATCAAATAAAAAATATCAAATAAAATATAAAAAATAAAACATATATATATATATAAAATAAAATAAAATAAAATAAAATAAAATAAAATAAAATAAAATAAAATAAAATAAAATAAAATAAAATAAAATAAAATAAAATAAAATAAAATAAAATAAAATAAAATAAAATAAAATAAAATAAAATAAAATAAAATAAAATAAAATAAAATAAAATAAAATAAAATAAAATAAAATAAAATAAAATAAAATAAAATAAAATAAATAGTAGATATATAAATATAAAGTTCAGATTGAATAAAATAAAATAAAATAAAATAAAATAAAATAAAATAAAATAAAATAAAATAAAATAAAATAAAATAAAATAAAATAAAATAAAATAAAATAAAATAAAAATAAAAATAATAAATAAACAAAAATATTTATTATTTATCAAATTTAATACATCACTTTTAATCTTAACTATTTTTTTATTTATTTATTTATTTATTTTAAATAAAATCAATTAGTTCCATTTAAATAATTTAATTTTTTTTTTTTTTTGTTTTTGTAAAAAATTAATTTTAAATAAGAGTAATTAAATTTTATCATTATTGGAATATTTAATTTCAACATATTTTAAAAATTAATATGTTATTATTATTATTGTCCTGTTCTTATGTTTATTTTTATTTTTAATTTAACTCATTGTAAATTATTCAATTGATAAACTTGGATCAATCTTAGCTTTCCATTCAAGTAATCCTCCGGCAATATCCTTACAAGTAACACCTAGAAGTATTACGTTTAAAAAACTGTTAATAATGTAACTTCAAAAAAAAAATATTTACATATTCTATAATATATATTAAAATTTAATTACCATGTTCCTTTAATATTGGAATTGAATTAGATGAAGTTAATCCTGAACGACATATAAGATATACTAATTTTTATGTTTATTAAATATATTTAATCAATTTTAATAGTAATTTATATATAATATTTATTTCAATTAGCTTACAAGGTACTTCATTAACACCAGCTTCTTTGGCTGTCTCCTTTAAAAGTTCATTAATTTTTCCAATATTACTATCCAACTTTAGTTTTGGAATGTCTTTTATATAAATAATCATTTTATTAAAATTTAGTTTTTTTTTTTATTTTTTTTTTATTATTATTTTTTTGTCATATCCTTTTATACATATTAATAAAAACTTACTTATAGCATTTGGTAAATGAACTTCACTAAAAGCTTCTTCTGTTCTGACATCAATAAGAACATGTGGCTTTTTTTCTTTAAGTATTGTATTATATTCCTATGTATAATTATATATTTATAAAAGTTAATTTAGACATTAATAAAATTAAAATAAAAAAGGCATTAACTATTCTCTGCTTACTTCACAAGAAATCCTGTTTTCATTCATTTTGTTAAAACACTAAATTTATAAAAATTTAAAAATTTTATTATAAATAATAGAAAAAAAAAAAAATAAATAAATAAATAAATAAAATATATAAATTTTACATATTTAATATAACAATGAATAAATTTTTCCATATATAGAAATATTTATTATACTTAAATACTTAATATTAAATAACCTTAACTAATTATTATAAAAGTATTATTAATTATTATTGTTATTTTATACGAACTTGTTTCATATGACAAAATTCTTCATAATCAATTAAAGATGTTACTGTCGGATTTTTTCCACATACAGCACAATTTTCTTGCTTTGGTCTCGTCTTAACAACTCTTATTTTTCCAGTTTCACCATCAACAATTAATAATTTTTGACTATAATTTGCTATTAAAAATAAATAATATATTAATTATAATAATGATTAATATTTATTTATATATATATATAAAAATAAGACTACAAGTCAATAATTAACCTTCTAAACCGGCTCCAATTTTAATAGCTTCCAAAGCTTCAAAACAACCCATAATACCTGGCACTGATATTTTATTCAAAGATTTTATTATTTATTGATTAAATTTAAATTTTTTCGTTAAAATATAGTAAAAATTATATATTAAATTAAATAAAAAAAAAATAAGTATAAATCGATTAAGTTTATAATTAAGTCATAATTGATTTATATAATATAAACTATTATTTCAATGGCGTAAATATATATATATAAGTATTTATATTATTAATTACTTATATACTAACCAACACCAAGAACGCCACTAATATTGCATTTTGAAACAGTTTCAGCTGGAGGTGGAACAGGATTAAGGCATCGGTAACATGGACCATTTTTATAATTAAATACTGATAACTATTGTTTAAAATAATCAATATTCATCAATTTTTATTTTTTTTTATTTTTTTTTAAAAAAAGGAATACTTATATTCCTAATTAATATTAACTATTAATTATTAACAATGTTATTTACTTGTCCCTCCATTCTCAAAGCACTTGCTTGAACTAAAACTTTATTAGCTAAAACACAAGCGTCATTAATTAAATATGTAGCACATACATTATCTGTAGCATCAACAACTATATCATAACTAAATAATTATTTTAATTATAAAAAAATTAATTAAGGTATTAATTATTATAATTATTAATTATTTTGATAATAGAATTAATAATAGAATAATATTTTACGGTTTTATTATGGATAAGGCATTTTCCCTAGTTAACAAAACTTTATAAACATAGCATTCACATTTAGAATTTAATCTATTTTTAATTTTATTTAAAATAAAGAAAAATAAAGGGAGAATATTTAATTAAAATATATAACATTTTGAGTAAAAGTAAATAATATTATTAAATTCTAACTTATTAATGGCTTGTTGCGCTGATACTGCTTTTGATACACCAACTTTAGTTTCATCATGAATTACTTGACGATGAAGATTTGATTCTTCAACAACGTCATCATCAATTATACCAATTCTTCCTAATAATTGAATAAATATTATTATATAAAAAGAATTTTTATTAATAATTATTATAATAATAATTAACAAAACTTTTTATTTTTTATAAAAAAAAAATACCGAAACCAGCAGAACCCAAATATAGAATTGCGGATGAACCTAAACCTCCAGCACCAATAACTAAAACTGAGGAATTTGATAGTTTTAATTGTGCTTTTCATAAAAATTATATATTTATTTTTTATTAAAAAAAAAAATAAAAATTATATATGTAAGTTTAATTTTTAATTTATTAATTACCTTTATTTTATTACATTTTTTATATATAATTACCTTCTTTATCGAAGTTTCTAATTAAAGTTTGTCTACTATATCTTTTAGCTTCTTCATTATTTAATTTTGATTTCTTAATTTGTGTTGGAATTTCAAAATTTGGTCCTTTAACAATAAAATTATTTGTTTCGTCATTTTCTTTTTTTTGGTTTAATTGTTTTTCTAATTCACTAATTTTACGTTTAAGTAATTGATTTTCTTTTAATAAATCACTAGAATTTGACATTTTTTAGTATTACTGTAAACACTCTATTTTTAATACTCTACTCAATTTTCTATATCTTATCTTAATCTCTATTATATGAATATATATATATATTAATTATAATTAAGTTTTTATATTCAACATTCTATATAAATGTTTTTTTTTTTTTTATTTTAATAAATATCTTTTATTGGTAATAATTAATTTTTGATTAACAAAATATTGTTAACACATTTATCATTAAATATTAAAATTTAATGTAACTACATTTTATTATATATATATAAAATATTAATAATATTCTCAATATAGATTTAATATTAAAATTTCAAATTTTATTTTTTATTTTTATTATTCATAATATATTATATTACATATATTACAATAGAAAAAAAAATAAAAAATAAAGAAATTAAAAAAAAATATTTATATAGATTAAATATTAACATACATATGCTAATATTAATCAATGAATGAGTTTTTTAAAATAAAAATTAATAATTATAGTGGTTACATGTAAATCTTTTTTCATTATATAAAAATCATTTATATATAAATATTTTAAAGTATAAGATATATTCAAACATTATTTCATTATTTTTATTATAAATGCTAATATTAATATGACTTCAAAATTTGATTAAATAAATTTATAAAAGGATTAAATATTAACAAACCAAAAAAAAAAAAAAAAGAATGAGAATAAAAAAAAATTATTATTAAAATATATATTTTTACTGATTTAAATTTTATTTATTTATTTATTTATTTTAAATATTTATTTTAGTTTAATTATGAAATAAATAAAACAATTTTAAAATAAAATTAATATTATATATATATATATATATATATTTTTATAACTATTATTTTTCAATATTAATGATATATTTTAATATTTTTTAATATTTTTTGCTTATTTATAAATATTTTTTTGATTAATTATGTTTAAAGATAAAATGTTTGTATATGCGATTTAATTTCAGATAAAAATTATCTATATAATAAAATGATTATTATTAATTTATTAATTTATTTTATTTTATTATATATATATTATTTATAATATTTTATTTATTTTATTTTATTTTAAATAATTATTATCAGTATTATTTTATTTTATAATTATTAACTTAAATAAAAAAAATAAAAAAAAAACAGTGAATTTTACCAAATTATATAAATTCATTATTTATACCAAGTTCTTCTACTATTTCATTAACTTTATTAAAGTTAGACATTTTATTTGAAATATTATCATCGTATTGAGCAATCTTCTGTAACAGAATAGCTTTGACAAATATGGCTGTAGGATTTTTTTCCATTTCAACTAAACCTTCTCTCCATTTTTTAACTGCAGCTTTTTTAGATTTGAATATTAATTGTTCTGTTCCTAGCATAATAAAAGATATTATCCTTGCTAAATAAACCATTTTCATTTTCTTTACCAAAACTTTAAATTTTTTAAATATCTTTTTACAATAATACTTTTCTTCTCTATCAAAAGCATTTTCTTTGAAAAAAGCTTCTAATATGAAGTTCGAGAAGTTCAACATTGATAACGCGATTGGCCAATTATTGATATTAACATCATTTAATAATTTATTAATATCCATTAATATTTTCAATATATCATATTCCATACCAATACGATATTTTGCAAAACTATCCAAAATGTAACTATTTAATGCAAAGGTACTTGGATTTATTCCAATTAAGGTATTATCTTTTAATTTAATATCTTTCTTTTCTTTTATATTTTCTAAAAGAATAATCCAATGACGAATATGATCTTCAGTCGCATTTTGAGCCAAATTATTTTGTAAAATTAAAAAGGTACCAAGTACTGAACTTTTCCATGAGGAAGATTTTGAACCAAATTCATATAACTGCTGAAATATTTTTTCACAACTTTGTCTCTTTTCTGAAAAATAAAACACTACACATTTCATGATATAACTTTCTTCATAACAAAGAGTTTCTACATAGGTATTTGATATATCCAATATTGAATTATATTTTTCAACGGCATCATTCCACATTCCAATTGTAAATAGTACTTGTCCATTAGATAATATTAATTGTTTGGTATATTCGGAATCAAGTTTTTTAGCAAGTAATTCATCATCTTCTTTCAAATATTCAAGAATATCTGCGATATTCTTACTATACATAATAGATGCTTGTCCTGCAAATGTCTTAAATTTTAGATAGTATTCATCTTTTGAAAATAATTCAGAAATATTTTGTCCGAGCGTAACATAATATCTACATTTATTGTAATCACATTTAGTAATATAAAGTTTTATTAATGGAATTAATGTTAACCTTACACTTTGTAAAATTTTTGCTCTATATTTATCCTTTTCTTCATCTTGTTTTTGATCTTTTTCAATATTTGAATTTTCATCCATCACTATACTACTTTCACTATGACTAGTATAATTAAATTTTAAATCATCTTTTATCTTATTATTTACACTCATTCTCATTTCTCCTATACTGAGATTAAGATTATCATCTTGAGAAGTAGGTAAAGATGATGATCTATTTGAATACATATTTTTTTGGAGATTCGAGCTCACAGGTACAGATAATTTATTAGTTGAATTATTTTCTGAACCTTTTTTATTTTTACTTTGTTTATTAATATTATTAATTGGAGAATCTGTTGTTTGTGAATTTATTATTTGATCGCGAGAGAGATTAATATCGGGTATACTACTTATTGTTTCTTGAATGGAACTATCATTAATTTCCATATTACATATTTGCTCTTCAGAATAAAAGCCTAAATTTTGATTTTCTTTTACTGAAAGGTTTTGAGATTTAATAATAGAATCTTCTGAATCTGATGGACATTCATAAATTATTTTGGATCTTGATGCTGAAAAATTACGTAACTTTTTACTTTTGTACATTTCATATTTTGTTGCAAAAAATAATGTCATGGAGCTATTTGGATATGATTGTCCTAATATTTTTAATGCCTCTAATAAATGTTTTTCTGCTTTATCATATATAGAATTCTCTAAGTAGGCTTCACCTAATTCTCTTTGCCATCTAGCTAATTTTAATGGATTCTTTTGTTTGGATTCTTCCAATAATTTTTCATAACTTTGAATTGCTTCTGTCATAAAGTGCTTTTCAAAATAAAAATGACATACCATTTCTAAAAATTCTAAACGTTTGGTATCATCTGCAATACCGGCATCAGCATAATGTTGATAGGTTGAGATTAATAAACGACCATGATTCATAATGTTTTTCTTTAATAAATTTTCATAGTAATCAGCTACTTTGGCATGTAGTGATTTTTTGATATCAGGAGGAGTCATATTATAAATACATTTTTGAACAATTGTATTTTTAAATTGAAAATAAATTTCATCATCTTCCATATCAATTCTTGAAAGGTATCCATATTTATCCATTTGAGCAATAAATTTTATTACTTCATTATGATCTTGCATATCATTATCGGGTAATAAAAACAATACATCATCTAATAAAAAAATCTGCCCTAATACAGAGGCCATTTTTAGAAAGACTTGGAAACTTCTTGGAAGATGATCAAATTCTGAGGTAATAATTGTTTGTATATCATGATCAGGTATTATGGTATCAAAATCATAGTTTGGATCATTAATTTCTAAACATTTATTATAATTTACTTTAAATTTTACAGAATTTGATTTGTCTTTCTCTGATTTAATATCATTATTATTTTTCTTTTCTTTAATTTGTTGTTGCATATTTTCATGATTTAATTTCATCATATCTCTGATAGCTCTAATAAGAGCTTTTGCATATAATGGATTACCATTAGTTCTATGGTATATATTATTTATAATATTTTCTGAAACACTAGTAATTTCGGGTATAATATTTTCATTATCTTTGCTTTGATTCCAGTATTGTATGAAAAAACTTTCTATTTCATTTTTATTTAGACCTTCAACCTTTGTAACTACAGCTTGTCCCATGACTTTAATATTTTTGTATATACTTAATTCATTTTCTTGGTATGAATTTTCCATTCTTGAGTATATAATAAACATTAAATTTGGACAATTCATAATTAGCTATTATTTAATTTTTAATGTAGAATAAAAAAAAAAAATGATACAATTTTTTTTATTATTTATTAAAAGAAAAAAAAAATTAATTAATTAATTAATAATAATAATAATAATAATAATAATAATAATAATATAATTAAATTTAATATATTTGAAAATTAATTTGAAAAAAGAAAATGGTTAATTATTTTTAATATAAATATATATATATATATAAACTACTTTACCTTGTTGGTTAATTGCCATGAAGAATAATCCATAAATTGAGCTTCTTGAATTAAAAATATTAATGGATATTTACTAGAAACATTTATAATTATTCTTTTTAATATTTCAAAAAATTCTTTATGTCTATTTTGTCCACGAATATGAACTGTAAGTTCAGTATCCATAAAATTATGAGGATATACTACATTAAATACAGGATACATTTGACTGTTTTCATTAAATTTTTCAAGAACAACTTTTAATCTATTTTCTAGTTCTACTACTTTATTTACTTTATATTCAAGTTCATGTGGACCATCAAAAATATTTGTGTTACTCTTATCACCACTATTCTCTATCGACATAGGTGTTTTTAATTCTTCATTATTCTTTATATTCATAGGCTTTTTTATTTGTGTTTTGTCTTTTGAATTCATTGTTGATCTTCCCAATGATTCTACTGATTTACCTCGACCACTATCAATTATATCTTGATTGAGATCTGTTGAATCTTTTAAAATTATTTCACCTTCACCAGTAATATATGAATTATTAATAGTATTTGGTTTTTTTGTTTTTATTGTACTAGAACTTCTACGTATGATTTTTGATACTCGATTTTCTGTTGGTATAATATATTTTGAATCTTTTTCAACTTTTGCTTCTTCTAATATCATAAATAAGTCAGATAGTATTGATCTATATACATAATAAGGGGTCGTATATTCCATTTCAACTGATGTACCAGAACTATTTGAGTAATGTTAAAATTTAATTTAATATATTTATTTATTTATTTATTTATTTATTTATTTATTTATTTATTTATTTATTTATTTATATGAATAATTTCATAAATGAAAGAAATTGAAAATAATATATATATAATAAAATAAAATAAAATATTAAATAAATATTTACCATATCATACAGTTCATTTGAACTGCTTTATTTTTTGTGTATTTTACTAAAGTTGATAATCCTTGACCTCCTTCACCTTCAAATATCATAATCTTGGTTTGTTTTACTAAATGTGCTTCTATTAATCCATCAATAATTTTCCTTTCTTTTACTCTTCCAATTATTTTATTATTACTTTCAAATTCTATTTTCTTTTCTTGAAGTGTCAATGCTTTATATACAGGAATTGCATGATCTTTGCCTTTTACTTTTATTTCTCCCAATGGTTTAAATGTACAATCTACACTACTTAAATTAAATGTTTTTTCATCACAAAATACATTACCATTGGGTTTCATTGCTTTATTATTTTTATCTATACACATTAGACGAGCTGCCATATTAATTGAATCACCCATCTATTATTATAAATTAAAACAAAAAAAAAAAAAAAGTAAACATAATTGGATAAAAAATAAAATTAAAATCAATAAAGTTAAAAATTAATAAATTAAAAAAAAATTATAATAAAAATAAAAATAAGGATTATATTCATTTTATTATGCTTATATGTTATTTTTTTTAAAAATTTTTATTTTCTTACCATAGCATATTCAGTACGGATAGATTTGCCAACACCACCAACAGCAATAACACCTGTTGTTACTCCAAATGAATAATTTTTTTCAGGAAAAATTCTAGAAAGTTCATTTGAAATTGCTAAAGCAGCTTTCACTCCACGAATAGCATCATCTGTATGACCATATGGAGGTAAACCAAAAAATGCTAAAAGTAAGGCACCCTTATCATCACAATGAAATTGTCTAATACAACCTTCATATTTCATAACATAACTTTGTACAATTTGCATGGTTTCCTGTGCAACACCTAAAGATTCTTTTGATTTAAATTTTAATGTTGAAACTCTAATAAAAACAGTGGTTACTTGGCGAGTATCATATATTGACATAAGATGTTCTAAATCATCTCTTATACCGAATGCCGGACAATTTTGAATATCATCTTTTAATTTATACAATGCATATGAATTAATAAATGGTTTATATAATTCTATATTTATATTATTTGGAACAGAATCAAATATATCAAAAGCAGCTTCTTGATCTAATGACAGTAAGGGTACTTTACGAACACAATTTTCTAAACCTTTGACAATAACACAACGTTTATCATATCCACCAATTGTTACAGAAGCAACATCTACTACATTACCAAAATGCCTAAATGCTTGATGTGATAATGCAAGTTCACCTTTTTTTATTTTTATTTTTATTTACATTTAATAAAATATATATATATACATATGAAAATTAAAATATATATATAAATAAGATAAATTTATTTTTTTTTTTTTTCATTCAATGTTAATAATTTGAATTTTTTTTTTTTTCTTTTTAATTATTGTTTATCTTTATCTTTATTATTTTTTTTACCTGCTTCAGCTAAATCTAATACTGTTGAAATTTGATCCATTGCATCTCCACCAATAAAATGCTCCCATCTATCTTTTGCACCTACATGTATATCATAAATTCTTCCTGCACCAATACCTAAATGGATCTTCAATTCCGTTATTTCACAATCGGGTATATCAATTGGAAACCTTCCTAAATTATTTAATAATTTAATGCAACAATCACATGCTGTTAAAACTAATTCTCCTCGTGCCGGATCCTCACTTATATCATCTAAATTATTATCATTTATTTTCCAATAAAAAATTACAGCGTCACCTACAAATTTAACAATATCTCCCTGAAAACTTAATATGATATGTATAATCTTTCAATTAAAATAAATAAATATATATATATACATTATTATTATATATGTGTATTATTATTATTATTGTTATTAATTATTTAATATATGTTATAAAAGAAAATTATTTCATAGTCATTGTTCTATTTATTTATATTTTATATAATCTTTATTATATTTTTTGTTATTTTAATATATTGATTATTTGGTTTTTTTTTTTCTTTTATTTTACCTGATCAAAATAATTCTTCATAACATTTAATAACATACGAGCACCTATATCACCTTTTTCTGCTAATTTTGCTGTTAATTTACTATAACCACTTACTATTAATATGTTTAGTTTTTGTCGAAATCATTTTTTTTTAATATATTTTTTAGTTTATGTAAATAGTAATTTAATGGAATGTTTTATAGCAAAAAAAAATTAAATAAGTTAACATTTAAAAATAAATTTATTATTGAATAATTATTATATAAAGAATCAATTAAAAATTATTATTAAATAAAAAAGAAAAATTAGTTGTTAAAATATTTTAGCATTTAATAAAACATTAGTTAAATTTAAAATTTAAATATTAGTATTTTATCTTTTTTTTTTTTTTTTTTTTTTTTTTTTTTTTTTTTTTTTTTTTTTTGGTTTTGTTTTTGTTTTTGTTTTTTTGTTGTGTTTTTTTTTTTTTTTAAAAATAAAAATTTACTAATTTGGAAGTTTTAATTATATTAAAAATTGACTTTTATAGAAATATTTATAAATATTAATATAACAAAATAATAATTTTGTTGAATATAGATCCATTATAATAATACTTTAATATTGCTATATTACAAGAAATATGTATATTTTAACTCTTTATTTTTATTATTATTTATTGTTTTCTTATTTTTTTATTATATTAATCAAATTTATTTTTTTTTAAAAAGAATCGAAATAAATTTAACGTCAAATATATTTCAAATTTGAAATGGTTCTAAAAATCTAATACTATATTTTTTAAATACATAATATTTATATTTGAATTAAACTATGTTATTACCATCTGCCATAACTGCTACACCAAAACATTCTGTACATGATGGTTCCATATCCAATTCTGTTACATTGTCCCCATGTTCTTTTACATATTCTTCTAGTTTCTTTTGAATATGCCGGCATACAAAATTTGGTACATATTGTTCAAATGTTTTTTGTACTCTTTCATTTTCTTGCGTTTCTTTATTTGCCATTTTTTTCATACTTTATAATTTTTTTTATATTAAATTTTTACTATTAAATAATATTTAATATTTTATTAATATGATATTGAAATTAATTTTTCGGTAACATATATTTTTTTATATATTTGTATAGTGCATGTATATATTTGAAATCAAGTTTTGATATTATGATTTTAATATGTTCGTTCAAAATTTATATTATATTTATTAAATATTGATTATTCTTTTATAAATAAATACTGATATTATTATTATTTTTGTAAAGTTAATTTATTTTTATATATATATACTATTGAAAAAAAAATTAAGGATATATATTAAGTATATACGTATAAAATTAAATTTTAAAATATAATTTTGTTATTTATATATTCTTAGGTATAAAATATGTTAAGGGAATTATAATAGTTTTTTGATCAATAAAATGAATTTTTTGTAATATTTTACATATTATTTCATGTATATATTAAGTTGTTATTTTTATATTAATAAAATAAAGTATAATAATATTTATATAAAAATAAAATATTATATATTTTTTCCTTAAATATTTAGTATTTCCTTTATATTTTTATGATAATAAAAATATCTTTTTGTTCTAAAAAATATAATATTAATTGGCATATTCAATAGTAATATGTATTATATTTTTCTATTAATGTTGTTAATATTTTATTTCTAAAAAATTTTCAAAATAAATTTTCCACAATTTATATGATGTATAATAATAATAATAATAATATTAATATTAACTCCATTAATTGATATGTGTTTGAATTACATGTTCTAAAAAAAATGTTCTTTTATTATCAATATATTTAAATATATATTACTCAATTATATATATATTTTTCAATTAATTAGAATATACAAATATTTTTATTTTCTCTTTTTTTTTAAAAAAAAAAAAAAAAGAAAAAAGTAAAAACTTCTTCCTTCTAATATTAATAATATAAGTTTACGAAATTTTCTTTTTTTACAATATCGTATAAAACCATAAAAAATAACATTAATATATAATAATATATATAATATAATAATATGTAATTTAAATATAAATTAAAATTAATAATTAAAACTAAATATATGTAAATAATTTAGAAAAAGAATATAAATAAACTTGTAATTTAAAATATTAAATTATTTTTTATAATTAAAAAAAAAATATTTATTTATTATAAAGTATATAAATTTTATAAATAACAATAAATTATAATTTATTTTTTTAAAAGAAATAAAAAAGTAAAAAAAAAAAAAAAAAAATAGAATATTAACATTTATATATGTTTAAAAATAAATTTTATAAATAATAATTTTTTTGACCATCAATTAAACATATAATTATTAATAACATATATAATGTAATAAATATATATATATATATTCAATAAAACTGAATTTTTAAAAATTGAATTTTATTATTATTTTAGATTTAGTTGTTTTATTTTTAAAAGAATTAAAATATAAGTATAAAAGTAAACTATCGTATAATTAAAATAAAGTTAATGTATAAGATTAAGATATATATATTATATTATGTATTATATTTTAATCCTTTATATATATAATTATTTTTAATACGAACGAATTTAATTTTCTAAAAAATATGATTTTACAATTATATTGATGAAAAGATATTTTAAAAAAAAAAAAAAAATAATTATATATAATAAAATTATATAATAATATAATAATAATTATAATAATAATTATAATAGATAAAAAATTATTTTTATTAAAATTAATTATCAACTAATTCAATGGAGAATAAAGGAATACCTCTCCTGAGTCCAATCTCTTAATAAGAAACTTTTATTTAATAATTTAATAAACAACCAAATTTAATTAAATAACTTTATATATTGTTTTTACCAATTATTTATTCATATTCATAATTATTACATAATATATACCATTAATATTATTTAAATATTGAATAACATTATTATATAATTGGAATTTCCTTATTATATTATAATATATATGTTTTGAATGTTTATTAATATAATAATAATTATAAAAGAACAAAATAGAATAATTTTTTTATTCTTTATTTTTTTTTTTTTTTTTCTTTAAAGAAAATTATTATAGATAAATACCATTTAATAATATATATCAATACTTTTATAATTTGTCAATTCATTTTTAATATAACTATTAAAATTAAATTGTTATTAATGTTAATTAAATAATTACGATAATAGTTATTATTATTTTATAAGTTTTAATATTTTTATTAATTATTATGAGAATTCATAAAACAAAACAAAACAAAAAAAAAAAAAAAAAAAAAAAAAGGAGGTATATTCAAATAAATAATTTAATATATATATTATTATTATTATTATTTTTTTTTTTTTTTTTTTTTTTTTTTTTTTTTTGATTTATATATTTTGTATATATACATATATTGTTACTTTCTTTTACTTTAATTAATTCAATAAAGAAAAAAAAAAAAATAAAAAAAGTTTATTACACATTTTTTTTATAATTATATTTTCGACATTTTGATATTAAATCGTTTAATACTATTACTATTATAATTATTAATTTTATATATTAAAAGTTTACACTTCTATTTTTTATCTTGCTTTTTTGTTTTTTCTCGTTGCATATCAATTAATAGCTTTTATTAAAAAATTATTTTATATATATATATATAAAATAATTGTTAATAAAAAATAAAATAAAATAAAAGTGTATATATGTATATATAAAATTAAAATATTATTTATTTTACATTTTTCTTTTCTTCATATTTTATTGAATAACATGCTAAACTATTGATCAAATATGCTTGTGGAGTAATAATTGTTAAATGATGATCCTTTCCTGTTCTTTGTGAATTATAATCGAATACTATAGTATCGGAAGTCCATTGCCATTTCATTCTATCAAATGTTTGTGAAAAAAGAATTTTCTATAAATTATATTTATGATTAATATTATTATCTTATTTATTTTATTTTATTTTATTTTATTTTATGTTATTTTATTTTATTTTATTTTATTTTAAAAAATAAATAATAATAATAATAATAATAATAATAATTAATTATTAAAATTTATTACTTACAGGATTTTTTAAATCTATTATATGCATTCCTGAATCATTAACGCCAATTACCCATCGTTCAGTTCTTTGTTGGAAAAGACCATTAGGTGGGGAAGTTTTACATGCTGGGAAAAATGATGATCCGTAAAATGCCCATTGGCGAGTATATTGAAGATAGCTTAATTTTCATTTTACAAAATTAAATTATATTTAATTGATAAATATTTATTACTACTGCATTATTATTGTTAAAAATTATATATTTAGATATATATTTTAAAAATATTACAGCATTCTAGCCATAAATGTTGATTTTCCGGAATAATTTTGGTATTTTTCAAAAATTAATCGTTCCCATTCTTCAGGATCTTTTGATCCATAATGATATGAAGGAATAAATTCATTTAAACTATCCGAATCACTATATCAATAAATAATTTCATTATAACATTAAAAATTATTATTTTTACTTTTATTATTGTATTTGTCGAAACTTTTTTTTTATATATTATATTATTATTATTATTATTATTATTATTATTATTATTATTTTATAATTATATCCAACATTACCTTAAAAATCCTATTACATGTTTACTTTTATCATAATCACCATACATTGTTTGCATTTGTAACGCTGCTAAAGTTGTTACATCATCTGCTTGGCATGGGTATCTTCCTATTAGAACATTTTGTCTCGCCTATTATTTTTATTATTATTATTATTATTATTATTATATATTTATTATATATATATAAAGGAAATAAAAATTAATACATCGATACTATAATTTAAAAGAAACAATTATTTATTTGAACTATGAACCTCTCCATAAAAAAGTCTAACTGATGCTTCATCAGTACACTTTCTTTCCACATTTCTTGAAATAATTGCTTCTCTTTTATATATATAAATGAAAGTATTATATTCACTATTTGGATTATCTATTGCTTCTATATTGTGTGTATACTTTTCTAAATATTTTGGCCATTTTTTTGCAAGTGTAAATAAATCTAATTCCGGTCTTACTTGTAATTCTTTTTTTTTTCAAGAATAAATAATAAAAAATTTAGAGAATATTCTTTAAAAATATCAATTTTTATTATATTATTAATTATCAAGGAAATCTAAATATTTTAATAATTATTTACCGAGTTCATCATGAACCATCCATAAAGCACATAACTGTTTTCCTTGAGGGCTTTGCCCTTCTCTCGTTGCCATTTCATCAGTAACTGTTTTTGCGATTAATTGCTCTTGATATGGAAACTTTAAAGCCTGGTCACGTATAGCATCACCAGCATATGTTCTTACTTTAATAATAATAGAATCAGGTTTTCCTTCCTTATTATTATGAATAGTAATTGGTATTCTTGACATTTTCGTTTATTTTATTATTACTTTTAATATTTTTATTTTTTTTTTCGATATATATTTCTGCATAAAAAATATATATATAATTTATAGTTTTAATTTATGTAATATTATAAAACTGAATTTTAAATTTTTATATTTATAATTACATAATTGCTTTTTTTTTTTTTTTTTTTTTTTTTTGTTTATTAATTTTTCTTCTTGTAAACTTTTTTTATTTTATTTAGACTCTTGTAATTATTAAAAAAAAATAATTCTATATTATATTAATTTTTATAAATCCTTTTTTTAACAAAAATTTAATTAATTCTTTGGTTTATATATATATATTTATTTATCTTTTTTCCTTTCTATTTGATTGAATCCTCTTCCATTATTAATTATTTCCTTATTAATAGTTTATTGTTTAACATTTATTTATTAATTAATTATTTATTTATTATATATTTATTTATTCATTTATTATTTCTTTCTTTTTTTAAAAAAAAAATTATAAATATTACTAAAAATTATAAAATTAAAACTTTTAATAGAAATAGAAGATTTATATATTTATTTGTATAATAACTTTAAAAATCTATAAATTCAAAAAATTATATATT
Source organism: Neocallimastix lanati (nom. inval.) (assembly GCA_016946835.1). Lineage (NCBI taxonomy): Eukaryota > Fungi > Neocallimastigomycota > Neocallimastigomycetes > Neocallimastigales > Neocallimastigaceae > Neocallimastix > Neocallimastix lanati (nom. inval.). Next base: position 56,727 of record JACVTC010000236.1, on the reverse strand, counting down.
AAATTTAATTCTATATATATTACATTATATATTATAAAAAAAAAAAATAAAATTATAAATACAGTTAATAGTACTAAAATGAATTGAATTATTTTAATTATAATAATACAATACATATAAAAAATATTTAATTTATATATTATTTCATTATTCTAAGATTTATATTTTAAAATATATATTTTTTCTTTAGCTTTTATTATTAAAGCAAATATATAAATAAAAAAAAAATGAAAAAAGCCTCAAATATTTTTAAAAGCAATATTCAAATAATATTAATTTTATATTTATTATTTTTCTTTTTTATTTGCTTTTGTTTTTTATTTATTTATTTTTTCATAATAATATTATTATATAAAAGAATATAGCAAAAAAAAAAAAAAATATATGAAATTATATATAAATATAATAATTATGAAAATAGAGTATTAATATATAAAATAATCTAATTATTAATTTATAATTTTTTAATAATTTCAATTTATCACTTTTATAAAAGATTATTTTTTTTTTGTAATATTTTAATTGGCCAATACGATTAAAATATTTTCGTTGTCACTCTTTTTTTTTTTTTAATTAATTATTTTTTTTAAAAAAAAAGATTAAGTCAATTTTTTTAGTATATATAAAATATAAAAATTCATCTTTAATTTTTATTTATTAATTTCTTGCTAATTGAGTAGTTTAAAATATACCAATTTAAAGAAAAAAAAAATAAATAAATAAAAATGCTTGAAGCTCGTTTACAACAAGGTTCACTTTTAAAGAAAATTATTGAAGCTATCAAAGAATTAGTTACCGATGCTAATTTTGATTGTAATGACTCTGGTATAGCCTTACAAGCTATGGATAACTCCCATGTTGCTTTAGTCGCTTTATTGTTACGTGCCAATGCTTTTGAACCTTATCGTTGTGACAGAAATTTATCTCTTGGTATTAGCATTGCAAACTTTGCTAAATTATTAAAATGTGGAGCAAACGATGATACTATCACAATTGAGGCTGATGAAAATGGTGACTCATTAAATCTTACTTTTGAAAATGAAAGTATGCATAATATTTTTAATAATTATATAAATATTTTTTATTATTGACTAAAAAAATAATATCTATTATTAAATAAATTTTTACAAATAATAAATTTTAAATTTAGCTGGTGACAGAACTAGTCAATTCGAATTAAAACTTATGGACATTGATAGTGATCATTTAGGTATTCCAGAAACCACTTATGATGCAGTTGTTAAAATGTCTTCTGCTGAATTCCAACGTATTTGTCGTGATTTAAGTACTTTAAGTGAATCTGGTAAGTAATAATATAATTAAAAATTTTGAAAAAAAAAATAAAAAATAATTATTTAACATTATATATTACTCTAAATTATTATTATAGTTACTATCGACTGTACTAAGGAAGGTGTTAAATTCCAAGCTGTTGGTGATTTGGGTGCTGGTAATATTACTATTAAGCAAGGTGCTTCAATAGATCAAGAAGAATCTACTACTATTGATCTTCAACAAAACTGTTCATTAACTTTCTCATTAAAATATTTATTAAACTTTACTAAGGCCACTCCTTTAGCTTCATCAGTTACTCTTAGTATGTCAAATGAAGTTCCATTATTAGTTGAATATAAGATAAATGAAGTTGGTTTTGTTAGATACTATCTCGCTCCGAAGATTGGTATGTATAAATAAAATATAAAATGTTAATTATTTAAGTTTTTTTATATACTCATTATTAATTTTCTTACATATATATATTATTTAATTTAAAAAATTGCAGAGGAGTAAATGGATAAACAATTTACAATTTGAACATTTAAAATTACAATCATAATTATTTTTTTTAAAAAAAAATAATATTTTTATAAAAAGAAATTTATATTAATCTTGTAATCTATAAAATAATCTATAAAATAATATAAAATAATCATATTTGGTATAATTTATTTATATATATATAATTTAGTACAAATTAAAAGAAATAAAATTTAACAAAACATTAATAATTAATAATTAGCGAATAAATAATCATAATACTTAATCTATTAAAAACGAAAAATTTATTTAATAATTGATAAATACATTAAATAAAGTATATACATTTATATATATTGTTTTTAAATAAAAATTCTTTTTTTTATTTTAATTTTATTTTCTTGGTTTTATTATTATTATTATTACAATAATTATAAATATATAATTTAATATATTTATTTATTTATCTATTTTATATCATCTAATCTTTTATAAATATTATTATTATTTATTTATTTATTTTTATTTTTATTATTATTTTATCTTTTCTTTTATTATTATAATAGCTATTTAAAATTAAGTAAATTAAATATTTATTATCTTTTTCTACTATTTATTAAATATTATAAAAAAAATATATGAGAAACTATTAAAATAGATTTTAATTATTATTATTATTATTTAATTAATATTTATTTTATATTATTTTCTTATTTTGAATTTCAATTAAACTATATATAAAATAGAAAGTGAAAAAAAAAAAAAAAAAAAAAAAAAAATAAACAAAAAAAATTTTTTTTTGAAAAATTTATTTTCTAATTGTTCTTCCCATACAATTCATATCCATGCCAATTGGAGCAAAAATATTTTGGAATTGTGGCAAAATTTCAATACGAACTGGTTCATAAGGCATAATTTCCCCATCTAAATCAAAAATACCATGATTTAAATCTTTATTTCCTTTGGAATCTACTAGACCAACACCAAATTCACCACCTTCACCAGTTTTAGTATTATCTGGAATAAGAATAAATGCCTTAGTACGCTTGACATGATAATTATCTTTTCCTTTATAGTAAGTACCATGGCCATCATCTAGCATAATATTATATACCTTTAAAGTATCAGTATAAATAATATCAATCATACCATCTTGTGGATTAGCCTCTGGGGCAAATAACATATCTGAAGCAAGGAATGGATAATTACATGCAGAAAATGAAGTGAAATTCATCTCTACATGTTCCCAATTTTTTTTCAAATTCTCTTCGGTAACTTGATCATCATTGGTATATCTTGCTTTTGGTCCTAATCCAATATGATCTTTATTATATTTACTATTAAATAGTTTATTGGTTACTGATCCTGAATCTAGATTATTTAACGTTTCATTAGATTTCGACATTTTTACTTCATCATTAATTATTTGTTCATTACCATTTACAGTATCTGAAGAACTTGCTTTTTTCATTTCTTTATTGGTATTTTTTTTCATGTTTAATCTTTCTAATCTAATTTTTTCTCTTTCAGCTTTATTAGCCTCATGCTCATTAGTTATTTCATATGCAGGTTCAACCTTTGAGTCTTCTGATAAATAATATAGATTTCCATGATATTTGTTAACAAAAATAATTCTAAACATTCCTGCTAAATAATATTTATATTTTCCAATAAGACGATATCTATCAGATTGAATATCGATATCTGCCATAACACCCCATGATAAAGAAAGATGACCAAAGAATACTCTATTTCCTTGTGATGCTCTTAAAATATCAAATTGTACTTCATTTCCCTTAATTACATTTAATATTGAATGAAGACTTGTTGTTATATCAAAGTTAATATTTAATGCATTTGAAGTACCTTCATTAAAAATAAAAATAAATTAAATTATAAATATATAAAAATTATTCATAAATTATAATATAATAAAATTTAATAATTTGAAAAAACCAATAATAATAATAATAATAATAATAATTTAAAAAATTACCTGAATTAATTAGTCCAATTGGTAAATAACGAGCTTTTTCCCAATCGTCTCTTGATAAAAGTCCATTAAGTAATTCATGAAAAAGACCATCACCACTTACAGTACAAATTCCATCATAATTGTCTAAATTTAAATTAAAAGCAATTTCTTCACAATGACTCTGATATTTTGTTTCTATTTTAAAAAATTTTTATTATATATATATATTGATAGGTAGATTATAAATTAAAATTGAAAACTAAATTTATTATTATAATTCAATTTATATATTAAATAAAATTTATTTTATACGTTTTAATTCAGAAGTAATATTTGCTATTGTAAACATTGGAACTATCAATTCGTTGTAAACTGTAAGAGATTTTTTATTACCACTCATTGGATTTAATATACATAAAATATGTCTATCTTCTTTAACTATTATTCATTTAAAATACGTAATATATATAATTTTAAATTACATTTAGTCAAAATAAATTAAAATAAATATAATTATGCATCGGTTTATTATTTTTTTTTGTTTTGAAAATAAAATAATGTAATTTATATAAATATATATATTTACTTGTTAATTTTTTCTTTAAATTATTATAGAATTCATTTGCATTTTTTGCATTTTCGAAACTAATTGTATATTCTTCATAATCATTATTAGAATTTAAACGATTATTATCTGGAATATCCAAAGAATGAATTGTTATTGTTGTATATGTTATATTATCATTTTCTTTTAAATTATCAATTTCTGTTTGGGAAGGAGCTTTAAGAAGGAAAGGAATGTAATCTGAAACATTCTTTAAAGTTCCTTTAGTTCTTAAATCATCTTTTGAATATGTTAAACCAAAGCAATTATCAAAATTTATTTTCTTCTGAAAATTTTTTGGAGTAAATGCATTAAGAATTATTTGTTTTTGAGTTAATACTATTGTAATTGGAAAACAACTTGATGAAGTTGGATAATATTGTGCGTTATAAATCATTTTTATAATTATATTTATTAGTTTAAAATGGTATTATATAACTTTATTGAATTGAATTGAATTATTGTTTGAAAGATAAATCTATTTGTTTATTTATTTATTTATTTATTTTGATTATTTATTTATTTATTTGAAATATATAAAAATAAGACTAAAAATTATCTTTTTATATTATTATTTCTTTTAATAAAAGTGATAAAAAAAATTTTTATTTTTTTTTGTTTTATTTTTGTTTTATTTTGTTGTTAACATATAAAAACTAAAGTAATGAAATATCTACTATTTTTTTTCTCTTTTTTTTTATTAATTAAATTGTTTAAAGATTATTTTTAATTAAAAATATATATTTATATAAATTTTTATTATTAAAATTCTATTTTCTTATGGAATATTAGAAAAACTGTATTTTATTAAATAATACATTATATTAACTTATATTAATTGTCTTTAATATAAACTTTTTTTTTATTAATTGTGGAATAAAAGAATTAAAAAAAAAATTTTTTTTTAATTATTTTTCTTCATACTGTAGTATTTAATTATAAGTATTTTAATTTAAAATTAAAATAATATTCACATCTCAATAATAAACTTATATCCAAAAAATTTGTATATAAATAAATATATTATATATAAATATATATACATAGAGATTAGAGTCAAATAAAAATTGGTAATTCAAACTATATATATTATTATGATATATATAATAAAATATATTTAGTAATATTCAAAATAATTGAAGATTTAAATAAAATTTTTACTAATTATATTATTCATATAAAAATTTTATAATAATATATAGTACATTATTTGAAAAATTAATATCTTTTTTTTAAAAAAAAAAAAAAACGTAAAATAAAAACAAATTTTTATTTATTTCCATTAGTATATTAATTATTTCAAAAAGGATTGCTTTATATATAATATAAATATTACATATTACTCAGTTTTAATGTAAAATATAAATTAAATTATTTTTTTTCTTCTTTTTATATTATAAAACTTTTTTTTTTATTTTTTATTATACAATTTATTGTATTTCTTACTAGTCATTGAATTAGACTTTATTTTATTATAATAACAAAAAGACACCTAGGAAGGATTGAAAAGTTAATAAATTATTGGTGTCCAAAAAATTAAAGTCCTATCAATATGTGTAATAAAAAAAAATTTTTTTTTCATGGAAAATTTTAAATTTATAACTAATATAATAAAAAGGAAAGGAAAAAAAATATATTGGTATTATTACTAATTATAAAAACGTTCCATAATATTATATTTTTAAAGTATTGCTTTTTTTACCAATACAAATTTTAGAAATGTAAAATAAATCTTAATAATAATTTTTAATTTTAATACATTATATTTTATTTCATTTTTTTTAAATTTTTATTTAATATTTATTTATTTATTTTATTTAAATAATCACATATAATATATCATTTAAATTCAAAATAGCAAAATTATCTTTTTTTTTTTTTTTATAATTATTAATATATTAATAACTTATATAAATTATCAATATAATAATTAATTTTATAATTCCAAAATTCACTAACAATTACATAAAAACTATATAATGTTATATTAATTGTACCTGTTGTTTTCCTAAGATAATTTTTAATGACAAATAATGATTATTTTCATTTATTACATTATAATCACAATTAACAGTATTAAAACCTATATAATCTGTACCGTATTCTTTGTTATAACCTGCTATCGTTAAAGTACTTGGTAAAGATGTTAGTTTCCAATTAATATATCCTAATATTTTATTACTTATATCTATATTATTAAACCATCTACAGCATTATATTGCGATAGAATTGGAATACTAAATTGGCCTGTATTATTAGTAACTTGACCAATATTTGTTTCTGGTATATCTATAACAAATGTACTGTTCTTAGTTGTACCATAATCTGTTGGATCATTCATATAATCACTTACAATTATTACACCTGTACTTGTGAATCTTTTATTAGTCCATGTTTCTAATCTTGGTTGAACATTTCTAATAAATGAACTATCATTTTGTTATCCCATTTTTGTTATTTGGTTATTCATGTAACTATTTATTAAAAATTGATAATTATACGTAAAATTTTCATTGTTCCATGCTTCTAATTTATGTGGTACATTTATGATAAATGTTCTGTTTTTATCCAACCCTTACTTATTTTAATCTATTATTAATTTTATTTATATTTTAATATTTATTACCTATTTATACTGATATGATCACGTGGCATATATATTGATATACGTGACTTTTATGTGCTATATTTTAATTATATAATATAGTTATATCTTTATTTAATTTATTATTACTTTTCCTAAATAATTAAAAAAACCCCTTTCTAAATTAATTTTATTAAAAATTGGTTATTATTAAGAAATTACATTTTAAAATTATAAATTTAATAATATGAAATATATTTTAAACATATAATATAAATTATATATATATAATAATACAATATCTATATTTAAATAATAAATGTATATTATATGTAAAAATATAAAATAAATATAAAATAATACATAATAATATATTATATAATATAATATAAAATAAGATTATTTAAATCCTATTAAAGTTAAATATAAGAATATTATTATATTTTAATATAATAATATATAATTATAAAATAAATATACAATTTAATATATTATAAAATAATATGTAATTTAATATATAATAATAGTAATTATAATATAATAATGAATAATTAATAATATATTATAAAAATTATTATCAAAAAGATATAATATTTAATAACAATTATTGTTAAATATATGTACAAATTACTATACATATTACATATTTGTTTTAGATCAAAATTTGGATACTATATGTAATTACTCACAGTGTAATTATCATTATCCGCAAATATTTGGTTATTCTATTTTTTCTAAATTTGGATCAACTTGTACTATGTAATTATATTTAATTATAATTATGTTTATATTAGTATTTAATACATCCAATGTTTGTTATTGTGTTGTTTCTTCTCAATATTATAGATACAAACATTTTACTTAAACTAACAAATTTTATAACGTTATTCTTTTGTTTATCTAACCAAAAAACATCCTTTACAAATTAATCAGGATTTAAATATCTATCTATTACATATGCCCTACTAGTTTCAAAAAACTAGTAATTAATCTTCTATTAGAATTATCTTTACCAATATCATTTTGAATTATAGTTAATGCATTTCCGCTAATTCCTTCAGTTCCCGAGTGTTCTTCTTCTAAAATAATTAAATTTTGGCCATTTCTCATTTCGATTCTTGCTTGTTGAGTTGGATTAGTTAGTATAAAATCTTCAAATTCACTAAACGGAATTAATTTTCCTTTTTCTTGTGGGTTACTTATAGTAATTTTAATACTAGTAGCATAATCCATTGATTAAATACTACATTTGGATTCGTTTTTATATTACCAATATATTTATTTCTAAATTTTCTTGTATGGAAATACTTTATTTATCTTCCATATTATCTTGTGCCTCAATCTCACTTTCATTATTACGAAGTTTACCATCTACTTCAACGGGAACAAACGAGCTAATGAAATATAAAATATATAATTATTTTAAATATATATATTTTTATTAATTATTCTTATTAAATACATACGAAGCTCCTTTAAGGTTTCTAAATGTTAATGTAGTTTTAAATTCAGCTATGAAAATTACTGGAGTTGCTACTTTATACCATATTGAGTAACTTTATTATTATTATTAATACCATTACTAAATAGACCAAATAATGTTGATTTAAATTTATAATTCAATGATTCCAATGGAATAGCTTGATTTGGATTTCAACAAATATCATAAAATGAGTTTTTATTATTAATATTTATAATGTCCATAGTTGGATTTTTTGACTCAATAAATGTAAAAACATCACCTGTTGATATATATTACCCTTTCTTGTTTGATAATTGAAGATAAATACTTATATACTTATTCCATCTTTGATACAAATTTAATGGGGTTTTTTCTGCACCAGTCTTGTTAACAATTCTACTATTCAATAATTGATTCTGGACCATTTCTTGATGTATAATTAGCTATTTTATAAAACCAGTTAATAAATCATCTTCATCCATTGATAAACCTGTACCATCCCACGCTGAATAAATTGAATAATTCTTTTCACCATTTTGATTAATTAATGTAATTATTACATTACTTACATTTAATTTACGTTGTACTTCATTAATCCTTTATGATCAAATATTTTTTAGAAACAATGAAATTGATTATTTCTAGTTAATACTTCCCAAACATTGATAGCTGCTGTACCATATTCATGTTCTGAATTATATATCATGTTTGTGTGGTTGTATATATGTCGTAATAACTAACTTAAACCTAATCATTGTTGTGGAGGTATTTTGTGCTTTTGAAATTGAATAAAGAAATAGTGCCCAACGAACTCGTTTTTAAGTCATTTTTTCAGGTTTTTTCTGATAAAGTAAGTTTCGATATTGTTAAAGGCAGATTGAACTTCAGAAGACTATATAAATTTAACATTCTTCTTTAATAATTTGTTGAGAGGTTGAGCTAACTGAACAAATCCTGGAATAAAACGATAATAATAATTGATGAAACCAAGAAAAGATTGAAGTTCCTTAACGTTGGTTGGAGTAGGCTTATAAATGGAAGAAATCTTGTTAGGATCCATAAAAATTCTTTCAGAAGATATTCAGTGTCCAAGAAAGTCGAATGTAGATTCAAAAAATTCACACTTTCTAACTTAGCGTAAAGACCAGCATGATCTATCTTGATAAAAACAATAATGAGTGGTTCGTAATGGGTTTCTAAATCTGGGGAGAAAACGATAATGCACTTAATGTAACAGAAAACAAATTTACCAATGACATCTTCAAAAATATCATTAATAAAATGTTGAAAAACGGTGGGAAAATTTTTTAATCTAAAAAAATTTTAAAAAAAGATAAATCGTCTAACTAATAGTTATTGTATCATAGAAAGACTCAAAGGAAAATACGGTAACAACAATGGAGTAATGGCTTAAAATCAAGAAGTTTAACATTAAAGAAAAAAATTGAAGTAATTAGAATGTTAGATCAAGCAAAGGTAATCCTCATAGAAATGAAAGAAATTGAATTAGGTACTACTAATAAAAAAAAATAAAATTCTAATAGAGTATTCTTATAGATTATTACAAAAACATTGTTCATTTTGACTTGAAAAGTAATCTAGATGAACAGTTGGAAACTTTTAAAAGAATTTTCTTAACAAGATCTTTTTTTGAAAATTAGGATGACTCTAGAGAAAAAGATAAAAATGATGATTCCATGGATATTGATTACCTTAGCATGAGGAAAAGAACTTCAAAATTAAGCAAAAAGTCTTCTAACTTCAATAAAAATAAGAAAAATAAATATAATTGCAAGAATGATGATAAAGGTTATTGTCGTGTACATGATATGAACGGACATTCAACAAATAATGTTATTTCAATCTCAAAATTAGAGAAAATTATATTTAAAATCAAAGTAATAACAACAAAGGGAGGCAAAACCAATATATATTCTTCTCCATATTATCTAGAAATAAATGAAAAAGCTAAAAAAATTAGTCTTCCTGGTAAAAATATTATTTCTACTGCATGGAATTTTGCAACTAAAAGAAACTGCAATAATTTTATTTATAATAATATAGCTTGTTTTGTTGCCAGAGGTTTCAGTCAAAAAATGGAGTATTGATTATGATCTTACTTATTTCCTTATTTTTAAATATTGATAGTCTTAAGCTCGTTTTCGCTTTATTTGATGCTTTTCACTGGGACGTCTTCCAACTTGATATTTAGGATGCTTATCTTAATGCTTCTTTCAATAAAGATTTATATGCTACAATTCCTAAAGGTAATATAAATTTTGGGTGGGGATTCCGGAAACTCAACAAAGCCTTATATGATAATAAGTAATCAAGTATGATGTTATAAGAAAATTTTTAATTAATCATAATTTTTAAGAAAATAAAATCCGAATAATACATATTCAAACATACAGTACATAATAAAATTATTGTAGGATTCTATGTTGATAATGTAGTTATTGCTGGATAAAATGAAATACATCAAAGATAAAATATCAAAAATTAAAAGAAAATCTAAAATATAAAATTGAGGACTAATCGAATATATTATAGGAATTAAAGTAGAAAAACAAAATAATAGTGATATAATTTCTCAGAAAAGTTTTATTGAAAATATGTTAGATAAATTCAACATAAACAATACCAGAAAAAGAAAAAAAACCTAGCACAGGAGACAACGACGTATCAGAAAATAAAGAGCCTTTCGACAAAACAATATACAAAAGTGAAATTAATTGGGATTTAATTTATATATTAAAATGTATATAATCAGAAATTTCTTTTGCTCTAAATAAAGTTTCCAAGAAAAGTAAACAATTTCATACTGGAACAAAGTAATAAACATTTTAAAAATATTAAATAGTACAAAAAAATAATAAAATTAAATATGATGGAAAAGTTACACAAAATATAAATCTTTAATATTTTATGTAAAAATTAAATTTTAAATGTGAAATAAACATTATTTATGTAAATACATATATCTATGAAAATTGTCATTTAGTCATGTACATATTAGCAATTCTTAAATTCAAGTGAAATAATTTCATAATTCATACTTAATAATATTTTATTCTTTATTTTATTCTTTTGATGAAAATTCAAAACTTCCTTCTATAAATAATTTCTAAATAAATAAATATATGCATAAATAAATAATAATAATTAAATAAATCATTGTAATAATAATAATAAAATAATAATAAAATAATAATAATAATAATATAATAATAATAATAATAATAATAATAATAATAATAATAATAATAATAATAATAATAATAATAATAATAATAATAATAATAATAATAATAATAATAATAATAATAATAATAATTATCATTATTATTATTGCATTATTCTACAGTTATTAGTTTTAGTCAATTTTCATATGAATTATTAAAACTTTTTCTATTTTTATTAATCATTATTATCATTTAAAATTATTGTTTCTTATGATAAGGAATATCATATAATTTAAAATTTAATATTAAAATTATAATTATTTTTTTTTTTTTATTATTTTATTTTAAAATATACTTTATAAATATTTAAATTTTAAATTTTTGAATTAAAAAAATATTAATATACTTTTTATTTGAATTATCTCTAACTATATAATAAATAAAATTTTTATATTACAATTATAAATTTAAATAAAAAAATAAAATAAAATAAAATAAAATAAAATAAAATAAAATAAAATAAAATAAAATAAAATAAAATAAAATAAAATAAAATAAAATAAAATAAAATAAAATAAAATAAAATAAAATAAAATAAAATAAAATAAAATATTTTTATTTTCTTAGAAAGCAGAAATGCAAATAAAAAAGCAAATATGTACTTTGTTAAAATAAAGAATAAAAGAAGAAAAAATTTAAAATAAAATTATTTAATTAAAAAAAAAATTAAATTTATAATATAAATATAAAAAATATTTTAATACTATTATAATATAATCAATATTAAAAATATATATATTTTCCATAAATACACCATCGTACATATATATCAAATATTTTTCATACAAATATAATTTTTTTTTTATATAATTATTAAATATATAAAAAGTTTACATGGATTAAAATTTAATTTTGATATAAAATTGAACCTTCATTTTCCTTTGCTCTATTACACTACTCTTTTTTACTTTTTTTTTACTTTTTTTTTTTTTTTTTTTTTTTTTTTTTTTTTTTTTTATTTTCAAGTAGTAATACATAAAAATGTTTCTTGATTGGATTAATGAAATAGGTCTACTTTCACATAATCCTGGTATTTTTATTATATATATATATATATATATATCATTATTATATTTAAATCTATTTTTTTATTTTATATATGTTAATAACTAATATTAATTATATTTTATCATTTTATATAATATATATTTGTATATTTATTATTTAATTAATACTTCATTTTATATAATTATTTATTTTATTTTACAAGAAACTAATATACTACTAAAGTTTCCCTACTCAACCAAAAGAATCCTTATATATGAAATAACAAACTGTTTTATGAAACATAATAACAAAACTATAAATAATAATATAAATTCTTATATAAATAATTATCAAGAATCAACCAATTTAGTAATAAACAATACAAATACAGTATATCCAAATAGCAATAATAGCAATAATAGCAATAATAGCAATAATAGCAATAATAACACATTAAATCCAAAAAAAATAGGACCTCTTACCAATGGAACAATAGTTTCATCACCTGTTATAGATTCAGCTATATCAGCATCCTTAAGTAATGATGAAGTAAATAATAATATAGAAAATATTACGAATTTCAATATAAAGGATAATACCGATGATAAATCACTAAATAATAAATCCATAAATTCAATTTCGAATTCACCACTTGTAATTGATACTAATATTAAATCATTTAAAAATAATGGTTTCATAAGCCAAAGTAATTCCAACAATCTTGATGAAATAGAAGAAAAAAATATCAATTCACCGTTAATGTGTCCATCACATTGTGCAACAGAAACCTTCATTACTTCACCAAAAATAGATGACGATGTTCCATGGACATGGTTGATATCAGTTAAACATGTTCAATGGGTAATGGAAATTATAGGACAAGGATTTGCATTACCACCTACCGAAGAAAATGTAAAAATCATACAAAATGCATGTGCAATTTATACACAATGGTTATTAGATCCCATAGCAAGACCATATATTATTCAAGCTAAGGAAGGAAAATTAATTGAACAAGTTTTTTGGCAGGTACTTTTTAAATTTTAATCAAATTTTTTTTTTTTTTTTCCTTTTAAAAAAATTTTTTTTCAAAAATTAATAATATAAATACATACATACTTATAAGAGAAGATAATATGATATTTATTTAATATTAAAAAATGTTTTATAATATTTTATCCTTTTTAATATTATAAATTAATAAACTACTAAACAATAATTTTTAAAAATATTTATTTTAAAATGAATTTTTAAAATAAATTAACATTAAAATATTAAAGGTAAATTTCAATCTTCAGATAAATAACAATTAAATTACATAAAATAATTGTTAAAATAAACAACATAAAAAAATAAAATAAAATAAAATAAAATAAAATAAATATATAAAAAAAATACTAATTATATTAAAAATAATAAACACATAAAATCAAATAATAAAAAAAATATTTTAAAATAGAAAATATTTCATCATTTTTCATTATTATTTTATATTAATGAAAAAACAACTATATACCACCAAGAATTATGTAAACAAGTTCTTTCAGTAATATCAATGGCAGAAAGAACCTTGGGTAATAAATTTTCAGAAGAAACTTGGATTATACTTCTAAAGGTTCTCTTAGGTATATCGGATTATTTATTAAGAGAACCATTAGGAAAAGCAAATCAGGAATATATTAATAGTTCAATAATGGCTGATAAATTATGTGAACATATTATTCGTGTATGTAAATTTAAAGAAAAAATAATAAAAAATATAAATATATATATATATATATTTTTCTATTTTTTTAGTTTACTGACAGAACCATTAAAATACTATAAAATATTATTATTAACTTGAGACTAATAAAATTAAAAAAAAATAAAAATAAAAATAAAAATAAAAATAAAAATAAAAATAAAAATAAAAATAAAAATAAAAATAAAAATAAAAATAAAATAAAAGGTTTTGATTGAAACATGGTTAAGATCACAAACAAAAAGAACAGATATGTGGAAATCTTTAAAAGTAATTTTTAATAATAATATTATTAAGAAAGAAAGTAAAAAAAAAAAAAAAAAAAAAAACTATATTAAAATTAATTTTATATTATTTCGATAATAAATAATCTTCTTACTTAAACCAAAGAAATACTTTAAAAATTGGACACATAGAATTGGAGTTATTGAACTATGGAATGCTACAATATATGGATTAACACAAAAAGTTATTAATATTTTATATGGACCAAATTATGGGAAAAGCAGTGTTAATATTGTTATGTGTGTATTAAATTTAATTTCAGAAATAATACATTAATATTAATAATAAATAAATAAATTAATAATTATATAATAATGAATAAATGTAAAAAATACTATATTTTAATATGAAAATATAATATACATAATATAAATATTAACAATATAATTTTTTAGTAATGGATGTATCATATCACTAGATTTATCCTCAGATTTTGTTATATATTCATGGGCTCAAATGCTTTGTAAATTTATATTTATTATTTTTGATGGCAATTAATTAAAAAATACAACATTAATTTTTTATAGTATATTAATATAATATATATAAATTTTTATAAATAATTATATATAGATATGATGGGTGATATTACCGCCTTACAAGCCAATAATTTTAATTGCTTTTTAAAAGTAATTAATTTATATTAATTTATTTTAATATAATTTAATTATAGAAATTTTTTTTTAAAATAAATAAATAAATAAATAAATAAAATTAAATTTATATATAAAATATTTTATTTTTAATAATAAGGGCATATCAAATGTTGTCGATTTATTCCATTCCATTGACAATAAATCATGCGATGAAGATGTATATATTTTTTATATATATATATAGAGAAATACAATCCTATAAATTTATATTTTAAATTCAAAAAAAAAAGCATCTAACCGAAAATAATATTAATAATTATAATATGAATATATAGATTACTAATGGAAGTTCACCTGATGGAAATACAATACTTAATCTATTTAGTAATTTTCTATTCACAGCTCTATCAATTACAAAAGAATACAATGAGTATTTATAATATTTTATTATTATTATTATTATTATTATTATTATTATTATTTAATATATAAAAAAAAATTAATACGATAAAATATTAAATTAAAATTAAAATTAGATATAATAAAGGAAAAGCTATTGCTTTCAGTACACTATGTAAAATTATAATTAAGCCGCAATTAAGATTGCCTATAAATCAAACATATCTTGATAGAATTTATACTCTTCTTTCACAAGTATAAAAATTACTATACATAATAAAATATATAAATAAAATTAATAGTATAAAAATAATCAATATAATTATTTTTTTCTTTTCTTTTTTTTTTATAATTTGAAAATATATAATTGATATTTATATATATATATTTATTAAAATATCTTACATCATATCATTTAATAAAGGGATTAAATTCAGATTTTCTATCGGTGACATCTATTATAAAAAATAGTCGAAAACTATTTCAACAAGAATTAAAAGGTTGTAGACTGCTGTTCCCTGATTATATTATATCAATATTTAGATTTTTACCAAAAATATTTTCATGTAATATAGTATGTATAGTAAAAAAAAAAAAATTTAAATTATATATGTTAAAGCAAAAGTTTAAAACTATTATTAATTTTTTTCCCGTAAATATTATGTATCAATAAAATTTAGGAAAAACATGAAATTCCAAATCCTGAAGAAGATTTTGACTCTTTAAGATTATCATGTTATATTATTTTATCTCATATATATTCATACCCTAATCATTTTTATGAAGTTCCTATAAGAGAAGAATTACAAAATAATGAAATAATTAATGGAAAGAAAGCATTCGTAGATGA
Source organism: Neocallimastix lanati (nom. inval.) (assembly GCA_016946835.1). Lineage (NCBI taxonomy): Eukaryota > Fungi > Neocallimastigomycota > Neocallimastigomycetes > Neocallimastigales > Neocallimastigaceae > Neocallimastix > Neocallimastix lanati (nom. inval.). Next base: position 40,238 of record JACVTC010000236.1, on the reverse strand, counting down.
AAGTGTTCATTTTGAAGTACGTAATAATAATATTTTATATTGTTTATATTTTATTAATATTATTCAAAAATTAATAAATTATATTATAATTATTTTATCTAATAAAACTATTATTGAAAATATTACTATTATATCTACTCTAATTATAATTATTATAATAATAATTATTATTATAATTATTAATTTTAATAATTAAAACAATTTGAATTACTCGGTACAAAAAGTGTTTTAAATTATATAAAAATATGAAAAATTCAAATAATAAATTAATATTTGGATGGGTAAATATCGATTATTGCAATAAATAAATGAAAAATATTAATTTATTAATTATTTTTTTTTCTTATTAAATTACTTATTATTTTATTATTTATTATTTATTATTTATTATTACTGTAATGTAAAAAAAAAAAAAAAAAAAAAAAAAAAAAAGTTAAAACCAGTGATATTGGAAATTTTATTAACTTCATTACGATATGAAACAAATGAAGATAATCTAAATTTCTTATTATATTTAATTTATTGTTTTACCTATGACGATATAAAAAATACTAAAGGTTTATTAAAGATTACTAATGACAATATTATTAATACAGTAAGAATAATATTTTATATATATAAAAAAAAAAATATTTTTATTAATAATGTAAAAAATAATATAATTTAATTGACTGAATTGACTTTAAAAAAAAATTAATTTTATTGTAATAATATTTTAGTTGATATTGAATAAAGATTATTCTATAAAGCTAACAAAGGATGCATTGGATACACTCTTTGACTTATCAGGACTACAAAGTTTTGATACAGATGTAATTATTCATATAATATATTAATTATATAAATATATTAATATATTACTTCAATAATATATATATTAACGTAATTATATATATTTTCATTTTCAATTTAGTATGAACCTCAAGGTCTTATAATGAAATTATGTGCATACATTGATATTTTATTAATGGAAGATAATGTGGTGGTAATTTTTTAAATTATTATTAATACTATAAATATATAAATATATATATATATGTATATATATATTAAAATAATGATAAAAATATAATCTATTAATAATTTTTTTTTATATAAATTTTTAAATATATATATATTATACTATATATATTAATATTTAGCCCTATCAATATGTTATATGTACAACTTATGAAATTATTACAAATTGGGTTATTAATGGAACTTGGATTCTTAAGTATAAATATTGTTTAAATTGTGTGATTTCAATATTAAGTAAGGGAGCCTATTATTCTAATAAACAAAGTTTTGTAAATATGCCAAATGTTGTCAATTTGATTCATATGGAAAAAGATATAGTGGATGAACCGTTATCTGAATTTATTAAACGAAAACTAATTAAAAGAAATAATGTATCATTAAATTTACCAAACTCTAAAGTTAATTCAAAAGAGGGAACAAGTACAAGTACAGAAGATGGGGGTATTGGTGTACCAACTTTTGCCGTTTTAAGTTCAGCCTTAATGATAGAAAAGGAATCGGAAGTTTGTTTAAATATAATTCTTAATCATTTTGGTTATTTTCCACCTTTTGGAAATAACACTAGTATTTGTAATAGTGGAAGTCTCTGGAATGAAGAAAATGAATTAATTAATTTAGTCAAATTAAAATATAATAAAAATAAGAATTTGCAACTTCAAAATAAAGACAATAATGAAATTATTCAATTATTCTTAGAACAAGAAAATGATAATAATGTGATTCAATACTATAGTATTTATGATGAACTAATTATTGGAATTTTATCATTACCTTCATGGTATATTAATACTAAAAAGAAAACATACATCAATGATAACAGATTAGTTATTAAGTCAAAATCTACTAATTCAGGAGTATTTGGCAATAAACATGTGAATTCATCGAATTCATACAATTCTGAAATACTTAATAATGAACTCACAACTCAAAATTTAGCAATTAATATCACAAATTCTAGTCCAGTTCAGTATAATGCAAAAAAATTTTTAAGTCCGGAACATTCAACTTTATTTGAATTTGATAAAATGAATTTAAAAAGCTCACCATCAGAGGTTAGCAACCCAGAATTAGCACCATTATTAATCACAAAAAATAAATCAGAAACATCACTTTATGAACTAAATATAGAATCACCAAGTAAAGGTGCTATTGATAAAATATTCGATGAAAAAGAGAATAGTCCAAATAGTACTACCTCAGAAAATAATCCAATGAATTCATCTAAAACTGATCAAATAAATTCGGAAGAATCAACAAATATATATAGCACGAATGTTCCACCTGGAACTCAATCTAATACTAACTATAGAGAAAGTATATCTTCTAATGTTGGAATTAAAAGTATTAATGAGAAAAAAGAAGATAGTAATGATACTAATAATAATTTAATGTCTAAATCATCACAAGAAGAAAAAGAAGAAGAACTTAAGGATAATTTTGTAGTATACATTGTTAGAAACTGTGCAGGAAAATTTACTTGGATATCATCATTAAAATATGATAATACTAATAATAAAAGTAGTGATGAAGATAATAAAAATATAGATATTATTATTAATTCAAAAATAAATAAAACCAAATCATTATCCATTTCATCGGAAAATAGTAATAATACTACTAATACAAATACTATTGAATCATTCCCAAAACAAGAGAAATTTTTAACCAAATATTGTAATAGTACAAGTAATATCAATTCCTTTGTAAAATTAAATGAAGAAGAAATTTCAAAATTAAAGAATGGAGATGAAACAATTTTTGAACATAATGAAATCACTAATATTGATGATATTGCTGAAAAAAATGAAAATAATCTTTGTAATATTAATGAAAATAATAATTATGAAAATGAAAAGCAATATAAAATTTTAAATTGTAGCTGTTTTAATGAATCAGAACTTCCTGCTAATAAAGATATTATAAATGATAAAAATAAGAAAAGTTATAATAAAATAGAAAAAATATTTGAAATATTATCGAAAAGTGAAGAAAAAATATACAATCATCCAGATCAAAATAATAAAGAATTTAAAAAGTAAATATATATATATATTTAATAAAATTAATAAAAAATATATTATTAATAATAATAGTTAAAATTTTAGATATAAATATAGATATAAATATTTTTATAATTAATATTTTTTTTTATTGTTAAATGAAAAAACTTATAATTTTTAACATTATTATCATTATTATTTTAGGATAAAAAAAATTGAAATACCGAAATGTAGAGATTTAAATGATTCTGAAGAAAAGTAAATATTAATGAAATTGTTTTATTTCTGATTTATATTTATATATAATTATTATTTTTATTTTTAATGATAATAAAAATACTAAATAAATTATATATATTTGAATTTTATTATTATATATATTTTTAATAGAGATACAAATATAAGATTACATTTAATTCATAATAACTTTATATCCTTAGAAAATTATAATACATTGATACCATTAAAAAAATCTGTGAAACTCTTTAAGGATTTAGATGACTTAGATAAAACTTCAAGGTTTTTAAATAATAAAAAATATTTAAAATATCCAAAAATACTAACACTAATTTTTTTTTTATTCTATTTAATAATAATAATAATAATAATAATAATAATAATAATAATAATAATAATAATAATAATAATAATAATAATAATAATAATAATAATAATAATAATAATAATAATAATAATAATAATAATAATAATAATAATAATAATAATAATAATAATAATAATAATAATAATAATAATAATAATAATAATATATTTTGCTTTTATTTTTATTATTATAACATATATAATATAGTCGTGAAAGATTTACATATTCTGTATTATATGTACCGAAGGAAAATAGTACAATTGAAGAAATATTCCATCCTAAATTTATTAATAAAGATTTCAAATCTTTTATATATTCCATGTGTTGGTTAGTTAACCCTCAGAATCATACGGGATATTTAGGCGGATTTACTCACCAATCTAAACAAAATATTCCATACTATGCCGATAGAAGAGTTGAAATGATATTACATATACCATATTTCATTGATGATAATGAATTTAATGATCAAATGGAAACCATGAAAGATGAAAAACCAGCAAATCGTAAAATAAATAAATAAAATAAATAAATAAAATAAATAAATAAAAATATAATATATATTTATATATTTTCATATTTATTTATATATATTTATTTATTTATTTATAAATATATCTATATAATTTTGATTTAAATATTAAAATGAAATAATTTTGTATCCAATTTATATAATTAATAATGATAATAATGGAAGAAGAAGAAACATTTATTAATGGATTTAAAGAATTTGCCAAGAACAATAATATATGTATTATATGGATGGGAAAGAATAATATCAATGCAAATAAGATATTAAATAATCTCTACAAAAATGATATTGTCGCCAAGATGTATTACATCATCTATCCCTATGATTATACAAAAGGACTTTACAAAATTAAAATATTTAAAGCAAAACCTAGTAAATTAGTGAATGCAATCCGAATGAAGAATTTGAAAAAAACGGACGTAGAAAAAACAAGAGTATTCCATAATTCAAAAAGTGTTGATTTCAGTGAATTAAATAATACTAAATTTAGGAATTCTACAATGAATGACTTTGAAATTAAATCTAAAAATTTACAAAAAGTAGAGGAAGAAAATTCCAATGAATTTCTTGTCGTAATTAAGGAACAAAAGGGTCCAAATGGATTAGAAGCAGTAAACAACTTCAAAAACAATAATAATAATGATAATATAAGATTATCCCACAGTAATAATATTTCTCAATATAATTTTGATGAGATAGAATGTAATCGAAAAAGCTCCAGTATTTCTTACACTGGCAGCACGGATAGTTCAAAGAAATCAATTCAAGATCAAGGAAATAAAATAACATTCCATCCTGTGTTAATTGAAAATAAAGCCAATAAGAAACATAGTATAATAATAAATAAGGATTCTCAAGGTGTTTATATTCCAAAATCAGATAAACCTAAACAAGTAAAATATGAATTAATATTATTATTAAATTATCTTATTTATTTATGTGTATATATATATATTTTGCTATATAAGTTTAATTATTAATTAATTATTATTAATTTTTGTATAAATTGGTAAAAAAAAAAAAAAAAAAAAAAAAAAAAAAAAAAAAAAAAAAAAAAAAAAAAAAACCAAAAATATAAACAAAAATAACCATAATAAAATAAAAAATAGACTATAGGACCACTAATAGATGGTATGATTGTTCGACAAAATTCATTAGGATTTTTAATAAGAAAATCAATTTTGAATTATTCATTAGATAAAATCAATATATATTCAAGATCGTAAGTTTTATATAAATATATATATAAATATATTATAATAGTATTTTTATTTTTATTTTATTTAATTTAAATATAATAATTATATAAATTAATAATTATTATTTTTTATTTATTATCATTTTTTATTTATTTTCAATTTCTTTTAATATAAATTTAAATAATAATAAAAAACTACACTAAAAATACTTATTAAATATTTTCATATGATTTTTTTTTAAAAAAAAAAATAAAAATACTAACACAAATAATAGAATTTCACAGAGGAAAAAAACAATTAAAACATTATGTACAAACTATCATAATAATTCAACTTTATCACAGTAAGTAATTTATATATATATAACTATTTAATAAAAATTTTTTATATTAATATAAATAAAAAAAAATTATTTATATATATTTTTTTAATAAAATTTTCATATTAATATAAATATAAAAATAATATACATATATATATTTTAGGTATTACTCATCTCTAATATAATAACATTATTATCAGTATTACTATAAATAAAGACTTTTATTTAAATATTTTATTTCTTTAATAAAAAAAAATTAATCGAATTAATACTATTTCATATTTATATTAATATAAAATTATAGCAAAAAAACAAAAAAAACAAAAAAAAAAAGTATTAAATAAATTATTGTATTAAGATAAAAAGTTAGATGTTATACAAATTAATTTATTAAAATAAAATAAAATAAAATAAAAATAAAAATAAAAATAAAATAAAACTATATATGTAAATAATAAAAATCATAATCATAAATTTTAATTAAAATATATTAAAAAAAAAACTATAAAATATTAAAAATATTAAAAATAGAAAAATAGAAAAATAGAAAAATAGAAAATAATATATATATATATATGTAAAATAGCAACTTTATTAATCTTCCTTTTTTTTTTAGTATTTTTTATATATTAATATTTAAAAATATTAATTACTAAAAAATTTTTAAAAGTATTTGAAATTAATAAATATGTAACAATAGTAATTAAGACTTTTTTAGCCTTGTTCAATCCTTTTTTTATGAAGTTTTAAAGGAACAGTGCAGTTAGAAGTCCTGTTAATTCTCATCAATACACATTTACTAACAGCACAATTCCGAACACAGAACCTATAGTAAGTAATTCAATTTTTGATAATCTTTCTTGGGATTCAGGAGAGAGTTTATTGGATATTACACTATTCCATTTTTAAAGATGTTCCTTCTTTGTTTTATTATTTTAGATTTAACTGGTAATCATGTTGCTACACATAGTACACATCACACCAAAGTTTTTTTTTAAATTTTTAAATTTATTTTTATTATCTTTATTACATTAAATTTTCGATGAATAATTAAAAATATTTTTTTTTTATAATTTTTTATTATTTTTTGTTTTACTTAATCTTTTACATACATTTTATTTTTATCTTTAAATTATATTATGTATTTTTTTTAAAAAAGATATAATACATAAAAATATAATCATCTATTTAATAAAACACTGGAAGTGTATTCTCTTCCTAGTCTAAAAAAAAATAAAGTCTTACCTTTAGTCTTGGTATATATTCATTTTCTTAAAGCTTCCTTCTCTATTAATTTCAACATTTCTTTTTTGAAAAAAGTTATCATATTGACTAATTATTTCTAATAGGCAGTCTAAATTTAGGAAAATATTTTATTTCATATTTTTTATTTAAACTTTCTTATCCATGATGAAATCCTCTTTAACTTATAAAAGACTCATTTAAAAGTTCTTACATTATTAATAAAGCTCTTTAGACCATCTTTCTAAATTGACTATAATAAAAAAAACATTCTAAAAATATTATTAAATTGTTAATTAATATTGGTATACTATGATAAATTGACTCATTTCGTAATATCAAAAATAAAAAAAAAAAAAAATAGTTAATGGATTAATAAAAATTTTATCTTGTAAAATGGCTATATTAAAAAAAAAAATTCTACTCCACGAACCAATATACTTTTTTTCACAACCAAGAATTTCAAATCGATATGGTAAAGAAGAACTTCTAATATTAATCTTTCAAATTCATCAGACATATAAAAAAATGTGTTCTTACATTTCTCAACGGTGAATCCTTTTTAAATTGAATTACCTAATAATATTTATTTTGAATCCGAGGGGAGAGTTTTGGGGACATTACATTTTCTTTTTTACAGATAGTATATCTTATTTCTTTGTTTTATTTTATTTGATATTTATATATTTATATATATAATTCACATAATAATACTTTGATTCTTATTAAATATTAAAAAAATTATGATAATGATAATACCAATTTATTAAAACAAAGAAAAAAAGTTAAAAATAATACATAATTAAATCATCGATTGATTTAATCAGCAATAGATTGGATATTAATATTTTATATTTTTATTAATGGTTAATAGCTAAGGATTTATAGGGATTTTTTTTAAATGGAAAAAAAAATAAAGAACTTTAACTATGAGATTAATATGTAAAATATAATATTTATTTAAAACGTTTAAAAAAAATTATTAATCTAGTATTACTCAAATAGTTAAAATCAAACAGAGCACTTCACAAAAAAAAAAAAAAAAAAAAAAAAATATTCATAACAATGATAATAAACATTTTTTATATTATTTCAAAAAAAAAAATTTTTTTTTAAATATCTTACGATATATAATTTTTAAATATAATAGCAATAAATTAAACCTAGGATTAGTAAGTAATTATTTAAAATATATAAAGATTTCATCTGGTAAAGTTCTCTTCCCTCAAAAGACATTATAATCTTCTACAATAATGGTTAATGATGAAATTTTTATTAAAAAAAAATATTTCATCTAAATATTTTATTATTTTACTATATTATACAGAAACTATATTTAAATATCTTAGTATATTAAAAAAAAAAAAAAAAAAAGCTTATTAAAACTTTTTTTTTATATGTATTTTTTTTTCCTTTAATTTATATATATTTTTATTGATTTTACATATTTTAGTTTTATTATTTTTTTTTTAGATTTAAATAGTTTTAATATTTTTATTTGAAAAGAACTTATTTTATTAAATTTTATTGATGATTTTCGTATGTTTATAAAAGAATTTTATGTAGTACAAGTGCTTAAATATGATTCGTATTACATGTATTATATATAAATAAGCCACTTATAATTCATATTACATCATTTTATAAGTATACTAATCATAATAAAAATAAAATATTTAATAATATAAAATTATAATAATTGATATAAAAATGTATTAAACTTTATTTAGTACTCTAACATTCCCCCTAAAGTTTATATCAACTTTAGAATTGGGTTAGTAGATTCCTTCGTAATTTACTCATTGATGGTCCACTTAAATATTTTGTAAAGCCATCAGCTAGATTGAATTCAGATTTAATATAATTTACCTTTATCTTCTTCTCTTTGATCCAATCCCTAATTTGGTGATATTTTATATCAATGTGCTTCGACTTTGGGTTTATAGTTTCATTTTCACAATTATAAGAATTTTTATAAAAAATAAAAGTTTCTAAAAAGTTCTTAAAAATCGAAAAATTTAGAAAAAATAGAAAACAATAGAATTAAGAATATAATAGAATAAATTTTAATTAATTAAACACAAGAATTATCAAGAAATTCTAGTAATTTCTTGAACTATAAAGAAACTTCTAGATCTTTTAGAATAAAATTATAAAATAATATTAAGTATTAATCGAACCCTAAGTAGTTTGATTCATGGTATTAGTTACTAACAACTATACCAGTAATAATATTTCTTTATTTAATTGTAATAATTCTATTAAGAACTAACTCAAAATAGAATTATTAACTACAACTTAACGACTAATTCATTAAGTTGAAAAAATAGAAAATAAAATAAGATAAATTTTTTACCTATAGAGTTTATTATAAAATTAATTATAATAATAACACGAGAAGCAAAAGAAAAATTATTTATATAAATTTGATTTTAAAAATATGTTTTTTGAATAAAATATTTTATTAATTTTATTAAAGTTAAAAATATAAAATTGTTACTATTATAACTATGTTTTTATAATAATAACTCTTGATTTCTCAAAGAGAACTCAAGAGCCTTATTTATATTTTTTTATGAAAATAAGGTTAAATAAGAAAGGGTTTTCTAATCTTAACAAATCTCTTATCTAGGAAAAGATTAGATTGAAAAACCTAGTGTAAAGAGACTTAGTCTGATTGGGATATGTGAAATAATAAACACATTTAATATTAAAAAATAAATAAATAATATGTAGTACAAATATCAATGTAAAATGTATTTATTTAGTAATTATTAATATTTTATTTTAAACCGAAAAAAAAAAAAAAAAAAAAAAAAAAAAAAAAAAAAAAAAAAATTTTCTTTTCTTGATTTATTGATTTTTGAAGTTTTATAAAAATTTACATTGTTTAATGTAGATATATTATTTTAATATTTATTAATAAAATTATTATTTCATAAACCCAATTGTTTAATTGAGTTTTGTACGTTCAAGTGTTTGTTTTCTTTATTTTTATATATTAATAAATTAGGATACGTATACAAGGTTACACAGACTAAAGATTAGAATAACTAGGTTAGAAAAATTTTTACTCTGTATTTTATTTGTTATTTGGTTAGGGTTCTTTTATTATTAAAACAAGATAATTATTTTATGAATCAATAGATTATTTAATTAGAATATAATCCGAATAAATAATTCATATAAATTTTATTTGGTAACACGTAATTAATGTAAAATAAAGAAACTTTGGTTTTTTAAAATTAAATTAATTTTATTTATTATTTATTGATATAAAAGTTTAATAATAAAAAGTTCAATATAATTTTTATAAAATAGAAAGTCTTTATTATAATTTCTATAATAAAATTTTCAATTAAAGATAAATTGTCAGAGATAATTTGTCAATAATCTTTTTCAAAGATTAATTTAAAATAAAAACTAAACTATTTATATTTTTCCTAAATTATGTTTACATGGCTTATAAAATTTTTACACTTTATTTCTATTATTAATTCCTAATCTAAATAAATTTTTATTTTAATTATTTAATAATAAATTGGATCCCTTATTTATTTTGTTTTAAGTTTTCTTTAATATTATCTAGATAATTAAAAAATTAAAATATTAATTATTTTGTAATTAATTTCCTAATCTAATAAGGGTATATTTTATATTTGATATATGTTATTTATATTTTAATAATTAAATTATAATAAAAATAATTATAAAAAATTCTAGTTAATTTTAATTAACACCCTTAAACTTTAAATGTAAATATCTCGACATCTAGGAGGCTTTGAGACCTCCTATGATGACGAAATTATTTTTCTTTTCGCCTATTTTTAACCCTCCATCGCGGCGATTTGGGGAGTTATGGATTTTTAAAGTTAAAGCCCATTTTTTTATTAACTTTATTTATTTATTTCATTAATTTAATATATTCGTTTTTAAACGAATATTTTATTTTAAAGTTTTAATTTATTATAATTTCTTATTTATTATTTTCTAATTGTGAAATTACTAATTTTAATAAAAGTAATTCCAACTTTTATTTTAATTTTATTTTTCATATTTTTACACCTAGATAAGTTTTCGATCGATATTCTATCCATATCGATCATCGCATTAATTAAGTAAAACCGATTACTTCTAAAAGTAATTGGGAAAAATCTTAATTAACCGATTTTTCAATCTAATTTAATGATCGAAAATAAAAGAATAAAATAATAAAAGATATTTCGATCATATAATTTATCCTTATATAAAAAATATAAAATTAAATAGTTAATAAAATACAGAATACATTATAAAATACAGAATACAATACAATACAGAATACATTAGTTACAGTAGAGAAATTAATATATTGTAAATATATCATGTAATTAAATAAAGTTATAGTTATAATAACTTAACTAAGAAAATATAATTATTTGTTAGCAAATAATTATAGATTCTTACATTAATTGTAAGAAAATATAATTATTTTCAACAAAATAATTATATTTTCTTAGTCAAGTTATAATTAATATAACTTTTATTTAACTCATATTTCATTTATACATTTAATTATAATTAATAATTTATTTAATTACATATTAAAAATTTATTTAGTTTAATATTAAAATTTTATTTAATTAAATAATTTTTATACATTTAAAATAATATTAAATTTATTTAATTATTCACTTAATTATTAAATTTATTAGTTTTAGTTTTCTCTTACTTATTAAATCATAAACTAAAACACTATTCTGTATTTTATCATGTATTCTGTATTTTATTAATCATGTATTTTATTATTAATGTATTGTTTTATATTTTTTATGTAAAGTTCTATAAAATAGAACTAAATAGATTAAATTTTAAATTTTATGATCGAAATAATTTTCATTATTTTATTCTTTTATTTTCGATCATTATATTAGATTAAGTAATCGGTTAATTAAGGTTTTTCCAATTATTTCTTAAAAGTAATCGGTTTTACTTAATTAACGCGATGATCGATATGGATAGAATATCGATCAAAAACTTATCTAGGTTTTTCTTCTAGTCTTTTCCTAGATAAGAGATTTGTTAAGATTAGAACCCCTTTTGATTTTAACCTTATTTTGACAAAAAAGTATAAATAAGGCTCTTGAGTTCTCTTTGAGAAATCAAGAGTTATTATTATAACAATTATAATGTAATAATAATAATAATAATAATAATAATAATAATAATTTTAACATTTAAAGTTTCTAATAATTAATAAAACAAACTATTTTAATAAAACAAATTTTATAATTAAAACTTTTATTTATCAATTTTAGTGTTTCGTCTGTTATAATTCGTTATAATAAACTCGATAATTAGAAAGAACCATAGGTAAGTATGATTCTTTTCTAAACCTTTAATATTAGCAGTTAGAGCTAATATTAATGATTAATAATTTAATTATAATTTTTTAATTAAATTATTACATTAATGTTACGATACAAATAATAAATAAAAAATAAATAAAAAATTAAATAAACTTGTCAAGGATTTGATACAAATTAATTTATATTCAATACTATAAAAATAATAATTTAATTAAAAATATAATTTGTATTCCTTAAATCCATGTACCGTTCATAACCTAATTAATTTTGTATTACATATTAATATTATCCCTTTTATACATTATTGAATCCCAAATATATTAATTGATTAATATTGTATTACATATTAATTAATATTATCCCTTTTTTTTATATTAATTAATATAGTTGAATATTATTTATAAAAATTGTTTTTTATTAATTATATTATTTTATATATTTTTATTATCTTATTGTAAAGATGTGATTATCCCAATCACATTTTAAATTAAAATTTTTTCTTGTGTAATTCAAAAATGTAAATTATTCTCTGATTTATAAAATAATAAACAAAGTAAATAAATCATATGAACTAAATTTTTGAATTATATTCTTTAAGCCACAAGATAAATTTTTAATGTAATAATTTTTATAAAATTTAATTCTGAGAAAATTATTGTTGTAAAATAATTTAAATGAATTAATTAAAGTTTAAAACAAAATAAATTAATAATTTATTTTGTGAAAATTAAGTTTCAAAATTTATTCATGACTCCTTTAACATTGTTTTTAAATCGAAAATAAATAAAGACTTTACTTATAATATTAAAATAATAAATAGATAATAAATGTACTTAATTTTAATTATTTAGTATTTAGTTTAATTAATAATTATATTTTTCTAAATTTAGCTATAGTTTATAAATTTATTATTTAATAAAATTCATTAGGATAGTTTTATATTAAAATATATGTAATTTAAATAAAATAATATATTATCAATGTATTTAGGAAAAGTATAAATAGAAGATACTTTTCACATTTTTTCTCGATGTAATTGTTATTGAATAAATAACTATTAATTAATATTAAATATTAATAAAATATATTTTAATAAAAATTATTTTAATAAAATAAAATTTATTGTATTTTGTTATTGTAATCTATTTTAGTGTTTTCTTTTACACTTATATTATATATATAATATTTTGTTACTTTATATATTAAAATTATATTTTATATTGTTATCTTTAAATTAGTATTTATTAAAATATATTATTAAATATTTTATATTGTTTTTCAAAAATGTAAAAGAACTAAAAAATATTCTTTTTTAAATCTTTATAAGCTTATTACTTACAAATAATCTGATAACTTTATAATAAAACATATTAAATAAAATATAGTTAATTAAAAGTTTAATAATAAAATAATAATTTTATAATTTGAATAAATAAATTTATAAAATAAAATAAAATCCATAAGGTTATTAGATTAAAGGCTTCCAACCAAGTTTACCCTTTAATCTAAGTACCAACTCAACAAAACTATTAATATTAATTAATAAATAAATAAGAATAAAATATTAAAGTATTAAAATATATAATAATGAAATTAAATAATGTATAAATAACTGAATTATTTAAAATAATGTATCAATTGTATTTATTAATATTGTAATAGTAAACAATTAGATATTTTATTATAAATAATTAAAATTATATTTATTATTATTTTATATTTTTATTATAAAATTTTTATTATACTTTATTATATTTTTATTATCATCTTATATTAAATATTATATTAAAATTATATTATTATATTTTATTATTATAAAATTACTATATTTTTGTTATTATTATATTTTATACTTTTATTTTTACTTCAATCAAATAAATGTTTTAAAGATATAAAAAGAACAAAGTAAAACAATACTTTAGTTCTTCCTCTTCTTTCAACTTTATTTTTATATTTTTCTTTTAATTTTTCGAGAATGAATTAGTAAATATATAATATTAGTATAAATGAATAATTAAATAAATAAGTAAATAAAATTAAATTATTCTCTAATTAAATTGATTAGTTTTGTTTTTGTGTTTTATTATAGTTAAGGATAAAAATAATTTTTGTTGGCTTTAAATATTTAGTTTGTTAGGTAATTTAGCTATAATTTAGAGATAAAATTTATTAAAGTATTTATTTAAGTTATTTATATTATAATAGTTAAAATAATATTTATTTTTGTTAATGAAAAATTAAGTTTTTAATTATTAGAATATATTATTTTTTTAAAATAATCTTCAATTCTGTACCATAAATCTTGGCGAGCTATGCAGGACTTGAAGATAAAAAAAATAATATGAAAATAATAATTAAAAATATTAGATAAATAATAAAGTTTGTTAGAAGATAGAAATAGTAATTGAATTAATTATAATTTTTATATAGCTTACCCAATCACATTAACTTTAATATAATCATAAAAATGAATAAAATAAATACTTTTACATAAATGTTAAGATAGATCCTTTTTTTATAAAAAAATATTCTAATAATTTATGTCATAATAAATTTAATAACAAATGCCCCTTCAAATCTTAACTTATGTTTTATTACCATTTTTGTGTTTTAATAGATTAAGAGTCTCAGGTCTACACCTGAGCTTGCTTCAAAGTTAAGTTATATTCTAAATAATATTTATATACATATTAAAGCATAATTATTATTAAATAGTTTAACTAATGCTATTTTTTTTTCACAATCATTACTTTATATATTATAAGAACAACAGGAAACAATTTTTAAATAAAAAAGTAAAATAATAATTTATATTTCATGTAAATACAATTAAAAAAAAAAAAAAAAAAAAAAAAACTGAAAAATAAAATAAATGTCAGTTAATCATATATTAAACACAAAAATCGATTAATTATTGATGAAACTGAAAATTAGAGTATGGTTAGATAATTATTAATTAAACTGAAATTCAAAATGAATAATAACAATATTACTATTAAACAAAAAAAAAAAAAAGGATGAAGGAAAAGTCTGTTAATTAATAATTAAACTCAAAGCAAAACAAAAGTTAGATTATTGTTTATTAAGATTAAAACGCCATGACAGTTAGTAAATAATGATTAAACTGAAAATTTATCATTGATTAAACTTGATATATAAATAATTAAATTAAAAAATATGACATAAAAAATATAAGTAATTGTAAAGAGTTCTATCAGAAACAGATTACAAATAACAAATTTTAACACCAAAATAAAAAAAACACGTAATAAAAATTCGTTTTTTTAAATAAAATAATCTTTATTAATTAAAAAAAATTAAATCTCTTTTTGTTATTAACTATCATATAGTCAATAACTAATACATCGATTTAATTATAGAAATTTACATGTATTTATATTTTTTCATTATTACATTATAATATATTATTTCTATCTAATTTACATATATTACTATTTATTTATAAACAAAATATTTATTAATAATTTTATTAAATAATAATTAACTAAACTAAACAATAATTAATTTAATAAACTTTCAACTTATTTACAATAATAATTAAATTCAATAACAACTCATTTATTATATATTTATTATATAAATATTATTAATACTAATGTTTATATATTTACAATTCAAAACTATTTTTGTAAACTATTTAAACTAATTTTAACTATTTAAAACTATTCCGAAATTAATTTTAAAGTATTTTAAACTAACTAAACTAAATTAACTAAGTTAAATAGAATAACTATTTTAAATAAACTAAACTAAATTAACTAACTTAAATAAATTATTTAGATTTAAGTTATTATCCAAAATTATTTAAATAATAATTTTTCCTTTATGAAAAGTTTACATAAATTTATAATTAATTTTCATATACGTAAATCATAAATTTATGTAATTTTATTACATTAATTAATTATGTAATAATTAATTATTAAAGATTTTATTAATCTTTACAGTAATATTATATTTATGGTATAATCATTCACCACGTGTTAATCAAACAATATAAATATTTATCAACAATAATAAAAAGTGTAAACAATTAATTAAATAATTAATTTGCGTAACTTAAATAGAGGGATACTAAAAAAAATTAAAAAATATAAAGCGTTTACCATATATACTTAAATTTTATCAAAAAATAAAACTATCATCCAATAGAATTAATCAAATATAAAATCAATTGATATATATTACAGTAAACAATAAGACAATAATAAACCAATATCAAGCGATATAAATACTCAAAATAAAATCTAAATTGAAATTTTAATAAAAAATATATATAAAATAATAATAAATAAGACTTTAATCATCAAATTAGTTTCACTTTAAAATGGCTAACAGAAGAAACAAACAGACCATCAATATTGATTCAAACCAAATCGTAATACCTTCCATCAATTTCAACTATTCTGAGAACTTCAATAGAGTAGTTGAATTGACACCTGAAAACTATAATCGATGGAAAACCAAAATGTTATATCTCTTATCAATAAATAATATTGTAAGTTATATCACACAAGAAAAGGTCAAGAAAATCCGAAAAAAAGATATTAAAGGTGATATCTCAGAATATGTCCAAGATGAATTTGAAGATACAATGTTATACGAAAAAAAACACGAGTAACATCGACATTAACAACGATATCACGGCAAAATGGATCATATTGAATAGTCTTGGTGAAAAAACTCAAGACATTGTCCAAGGAGGAAGCAAAACAGCTTTTGAGGTCTGGAACGTTCTCAAAAGATCATTTACAAAAAATATGAATACAAGGAAAATAGAACTAAGAAATAAATTAGAAGCCATCAAATACAACGAAGAATCGGATATTAATATTTTCCTTGCAGAACTGCAAAATATAATTGATGAACTAGAAAAAATCGATAATGACATGGAACCCTCTACCAAAGTAGGAATTCTGAATAGGGCACTACCCGAAAACTTAAGGTTTATAAACGTATTCCAATATAAAGATAACTGGAATAAATGTAGGGATTATGTTATAAATGTAATCCCTGAAATAATTTCATCCAATTTAAAAGAATCAAGTAAACTTAACTCCCAGAATAATAATATATTTTTAGCTGAAAGTAAAGATAATACCAATCGTAAAAAGACAAAAAAGGAAAACCCCACAACTAAAAATGAAAGATGTAACTTTTGTGGAAAATGGGGTCACTACTTCAGAGAATGTCGTAAAAGGAAAACCAATAAATCCATTATTAAAAAAGGAAGAAAATTTACTAAATACAAAAGAAATAATTTTAAAAGAAAAACCTTTAAAAGTAAAAGATATACTAATTCATTGGGTAAAAATAACTACGATACAACTTTTTCAAATGCATTTACAAAAGATATTAATAACTATGAAAATTTAGACGACAATGCATCAAATTTAAGTTTAAATATCGCAACAATAACTAATAACAACACAAATAAATTCAATAAAAAGGATATGATTTGTTGGACCTTAGACTCAGGTGCATCTGTAAATATTACAAATCATCTCAACATATTAAAAAATATTAAGAAGAATAATGAAAAAATTTACCTTGCGAACAATCAATATATAACAACAAAGTTGATATGCGATCTTACAGGTTATGTAAATAACCATAAAATTACAATTAATAATGTGTATTATTCACCAGAAATCAATAATAATTTAATCTCAATAAGTAACCTTATCAAACAGGGTTTTAAAATAGTATTTAATACCTCAAGTAATAAACCATGCGCTATACTATACAATCAAGATAGTCAGCGAATAATAAGTATACCTTCAAACAACTCAAACACATTTAAAATATGGATGTCAACACATCCATTAAATTTCACAAACAGTAATTATGATACTAATTATTCAAATGAATTAAATTACATACATGAAATCAATCGATAAAATTAACTTATGGCACAGAAGGTTTGCGCACTTCAATATAAATGGTATTAAAAACAAGTTGTTAAAAATCAACATTAATACAAAATGCCCACTATGAGCTAACTCAAAGTTAAACAATAAGCCATTCCAACCATCTGACAACAAATCAAAATTCACCTTTGAATTAATCCATATGGATCTGGTTGGATTCAATTTATGGATCAAAATATTTTTTTACTATTCTGGATGACTTTTCCAGATATAGTTGTATACTTTTTCTGAAAAATAAAAACGAAACTTTTAATTTATTTTTTAATTGGTTTAATCAAATAAAAAATCAATTTAACCAAAGGATTAAATATATTCGTACCGATAACGGTACTGAATTTAAGAATAACTTGTTCAATCAGTATTGTTATAATTATGGTATTAAACATCAATTTACTGTGCCCTACAACCCCCAACAAAATGGTAGGGCAGAACGACTCAATAGTACCCTTATTAATACAGCTAAAACTATGCTTAATGATGCTAAACTAAGCTACCAGTTCTGGGAAGATTCTGTTGCTACCGCCAACTATATCCACAACAGGCTTCCTCATAAAGGAATTAATAATAGGATACCTTTTGAAACATTAACAAAACGAAAGGTTTACTACAATAATATCAGAGTCTTCGGTTGCAAGGTATTTTATTTCATACCTAAAACATTTAGATCCAAGTTCCAAAACAACGCTTCTCCTGGAATATTTCTTGGATACCGTAACGAGAGGGACACTCAAATAAGAGAAAACAATAGGCAGCACTGAATATTAATAATAAGTAAAAAAATGTTTTGTTAGAAATTGTTTTATTTAATAATATTTTTTTTTTCTAAAGATAAATTTATTTAAAATATTTAATTATTAATTAATCAATTAATATTGTAATATATCAAATTACTTATTATTAATTAATTGATTAATAAAAGCACGAAGAAAATATTTTTAACGAAAAATTTACTCATATTTATATTTTTTTCGGAAAAACAGTTTTTGTAAAATTTCGAATCTTCAAAATTTTAGAAAATTCTTTCAAAACTGAATTTAACCGTAAAAATAGAAACTAATAGATAAAAGGAATAAAATAGAATAAAAAATTATTTTAATAATTAAGAATTTCTATGAAATTCTGTAAAGAAAATACAGAAGGAATTGTCTAGAACAATGAAAATAAAATAATTAAAATTTAAGAATAAGTGTTAGTCGAACTCGAGTAGTTTGATCCATAGCTATAGCTCTAACCGCTATACCAAAATTTCTTATTACAAATTTCTGATACGGTACCACACTAAAAACATTGTTAGGAATAGTTTTAGAAATTAGTTAAAGTAATAAATTAAAAATTAATAATGATTGGTAGATAATTAAATAAGACTAAATAGTTAGATACATATTTTGATAATTCATTAATTATTAAACGAGGAGTTCTTTGTTATAATATAGGAAATATATAATAAAGATACTTCAAAATAACAGGTTTATTAGTAGAAAATATAATAGTTTATAGAATAATAAATATTAATTATTAAGTGTATAATTAGATAGTTAGTGAGAAAGATAATAATAAATATATAACTTGTATTTTTATATTTTTGTAAACATTGAGAATAATGTAATAAAAATAAATAAAGAAATAAGAATAAATAAATAAAGACAAATCTTTACATTTAAATTATATATTTATATTTATACATTATGTGTTATTATTATATTTATTAGAATATATTATTTTGTTAATAATTCCCTTCTGACAACGTCCAAACAAATAAAATTATTTAGATACATCTTTAAATATAAAAGATACGTATCATTTCTGGTAAAGAATGAATTAATAACCTTTATTTTATTATTTTATTATTAATAATTGTTAAGATTTTGATATAATTTATAATTTAAATTTAAATAAAATAATATGTTTTAATAAAAATATTCACTAAGTCGATATGTCTATATAGTAATATACTATATAGATATATAATAATAATAATAAATATTTAAATGTTTAGTTTAATAAAAATTTATTTATAATAAACTTTGATAATTAGAATTATCAAATTAATTTGATTTTAAATTTATTGATTTTATTTAATAATAAAATATCTATAATATATTACTATTAAGGTAATTTTACAATAACCTTACAAAGAACATAAAAGATAGATTTTTACATCTTTCTTTTATACTTTGTAAGTTACATAATAATAATATTTAATTATAAGATAATAATAATATAAATAATAATAAAATATAAGGATAAATTTAATTATATAATTAATTTGAATAATTGAATTTAATATAGATATGTTGTAAACATATATAAAAACATAATATAAATAAAATACACGTGACGTCAAATGTATCATTGAAATTAATTATTAATATAAACCTTATTTATTAATATTCTCAGGATTATTAGGCCTAAGATAACCCTTTAAATATTAAACAAGAATTTATATTAATTATTAATTATTTAAATATATATATTATTTATAATTAAATAAATAATATTTTTAATTATTGAAATGTAAATAACTGAAATTGAGATTTCAATTCAGTTATAATTTCAACAATAATTCTTTACTAAATTGTACTTTCCTATATTCTTCATAACCTAAACCTCATTGTAAATTTAATTTATTTTGATATAAATTAATTTTAACTTGTAAATAATGTAAATAAATTTTAATTAATTACTTTATTGTTATATTATTAAATATATGTATATATTAAAATACAATTGTAAATATTAAAATTATACTTTTAAGATACTAAATTATTAAAATTATTAATTAAATATTATTATAAAAATTATTATAAAATTATTAAAATTATTAATTAAATATTATTATAAAAATTATTATAAACTATTAATATTATAAAATTATTAAAATTATTAAATATTATTATAAAAATTTATTTATTATAACTATTAAATATTATTATAAAATTATTAAGATTATTAATTAAATTTATTATTAAAAATTATTATTAAAAATTATTACTTATTATATTTAAATATTAATTAAATATTATAAAAATTTTATTTTATTTTTAAAAATAATTACAAGTATTATTTAAAATAATTAAAGATTATTAAATTTATTATATTAATCTTTAAAAACAATTTATTTAACTTAAAAATATCAAAGAAAATAGTAAAAACTATTTTCTATATATTTATTTTATAATTATTTTTAATTAAATTATATTTGAATATTATATTATTATATTTATAAAAATTAAAACAAAAATGAATTATTGATATAAAATTAATTTAATAATTCTATAAAATTACTTAAATTATAAACAACTAATTATACTTTAAATTCATAAAAAAATATAAATATTGTAAATATTTCTTAAAAATTAAATATGTGTACTTCAAAAAAAAAAAAAAAAAATAAAATTTTATATTAATAAATAATAAATACTTTTTAATAAAAAAAATTTTTTCTTTGTTAAAATCAAAGCAGGGTAATACCCGTCCCCCCCTGCTTGATTTTAAATCAATAAGAATCACCCCGAGTCTACCAACTGTGGTACAAAACCGATTGAAATCCATAAAATTAATATAGCCTTAGAGTGGAAAATAAATATTAATAATTATAAATATAGTGTAAAGTTGTACAAAATTTTAATGTATTAAATTTTTAAAATATATAGAAATTAGAAATAATTTAATTTAAAAATAGAGGTTAAATAGTTTAACTAAAAATAAAAAAAAAAAAAAAATATAATTTCGAGATTTAGTGAGATCTCAATTTAGGGAAATTGAGATCAAGAGAAATTGAGAATTAAAATTTTATAATAAATAAAGAGATAATTAAATAAAATAATATTTAAGAAAGAAATTAAATATTTTAATAATAATAAATTATTGTGTATTATTTGGAATATTAGAATATTTACCTTAAATAAATTAGGAGTTCGATGTAATGGACCAAACTGTGATCCGGAACTAGCTTATTTACCTCAAATAAGCATACATAAAAATGATAAAAAGAAAAAAAAATATAAAATGTTTATAATAATGAAATTATTTAAAATTAAAATAGTTATAATAAAAAAAAAAATTATTTATAATAAAATTATTTATAATAAAAATAATTATCTATAAATTGTTTTTAATAAAATAAATACAGAAATATTTAATTCTGTATAAAATTAAATCAATTGACAATACTAACTATTATTTTTATTGTTTTCTCTAAAATAGATTATTATTTTCTGTATTCTTTTTACAATGATAAACTTTATGAGAATATAATATTAATAATTTACAAGAATATTAAATTATATATTAATTGATAAATTAAAACATTATTAGAATAGATAGTTAAAATTTTAAATATAAATAAATCATTAATAATTATACAACTATATTTTAAAATAGATACTTTAGAATAGGTTAATTTTAAAATATATTAATATTAAAATAACATTCATAATAGAATAATATAAATAAATGTATATGTTAATGTTCAATTCAAGGTTCATGTAAAAAAAACTATAAAAGGAAGAAATTTTTTTTCTTTTGAAAAAGGACGACAATAAAATAAAATAAAAATTTATAAAATACTTTTAAACTAATAAAAATTTATTTATAGTATTTAATATTGTGTTTTTAAAATATTGTGTGTGATCTGTGCCCATATCAACTGAATGTTAAGGAATGAACAAATAATGTTAATTTTATTATTTTTCATAAAAATAACTTAACCACTAAAATTAAATTATTTATTTCCTTACTTGGAGAACTTTCTTATGTTCTATTACTGCCAAATTATTACTAATATTAAATTTATTATTATTAATATAAATTCTTTATCAATATCAATACTTTATTATTAAAATTAATACTATATTATTAATATCAATATTATTATCAATATCTAGTTTTATTAATATGATTTATTCTGTCAATATTTTATTATTAAAGAAAATTTTATTTTACAAATATTACTAATACAAATTATTTATTATTAATAAAAATTAATATAATTAATAATGATTTAAAAATATTTTACTTAAATCCATGATCCTTGTCATTAAAATTAGTAATACTTCCTTCCAAAATACACCCTATTTATAATAAGATTAATAATAGATAATAATCTAAAATACTTTTATTTAAAAATAGTATAAAATTAAATAATACTCTATTACTAATAGTTCTGTAAAAGTAATAAAATTATTTTTAAAATATATTATCACTACAATTAATAATAAATAGTTTAGAATTTAATAATATGTAATAATTATTTATTATAATAGAATAGATTATGAATTTATAATTTAAATACAATTCAAACATGTAACTCTAAAATATTCTAAAGAAATGGCTTGACCATTTCTAACGATAAAAAAAAAATATAAATAGATGAGAAAATTGTATTTTAGAAAAATAATCTGAGAAAAAAATATAATCTTATTAAAGAAATTAATTAATTTTTAGTTTTTAATTGAATAATTTTTATTAAATAAATAAATAAAATATTTTAAAAAAAGATATATTTTAATTTTTAATTTTTTTTTATTTTAGTGTTTATTTCTATATTTATTATTATTCTGTCCCGAACCTCAACATGAATGGTAAAGAATGAATTAATAACCTTTATTTTATTATTAATAATTCTTTACTAAATTGTACTTTCCTATATTCTTGATAACCTAAACTTAATAATAAAATTTAATTTATTTTAATATAAATTAATTTTAACTTGTAAATAATGTAAATAAATTTTAATTAATTACTTTATTGTTATATTATTAAATATATGTACATTAAAATACAATTGTAAATATTAAAATTATACTTTTAAGATACTAAATTATTAAAACTATTAATTAAATATTATTATAAAAATTATTATAAAATTATTAAAATTATTAATTAAATATTATTCTAAAAATTATTATAAATTATTAATATTATAAAATTATTAAAATTATTAAATATTATTATAAAAATTTATTTATTATAACTATTAAATATTATTATAAAATTATTAAGATTATTAATTAAATTTATTATTAAAAATTATTATTAAAAATTATTACTTATTATATTTAAATATTAATTAAATATTATAAAAATTTTATTTTATTTTTAAAAATAATTACAAGTATTATTTAAAATAATTAAAGATTATTAAATTTATTATATTAATCTTTAAAAACAATTTATTTAACTTAAAAATATCAAAGAAAATAGTAAAAACTATTTTCTATATATTTATTTTATAATTATTTTTAATTAAATTATATTTGAATATTATATTATTATATTTATAAAAATTAAAACAAAAATGAATTATTGATATAAAATTAATTCAATAATTCTATAAAATTACTTAAATTATAAACAACTAATTATACCTTAAATTCATAAAAAATTATAAATATTGTAAATATTTCTTAAAAATTAAATATGTGTACTTCAAAAAAAAAAAAAAATAAAATCTTATATTAATAAATAATAAATACTTTTTAATAAAAAAAATTTTTCTTTGTTAAAATCAAAGCAGGGTAATACCCGTCCCCCCCTGCTTGATTTTAAATCAATAAGAATCACCCCGAGTCTACCAAAATTGGTGGAGATATCGGGGAAGAAGAAGAAGAAGAAGAAGAAGAAGAAGAAGAAGAAGAAGAAGAAGAAGAAGTAGAAGAAGAAGAAGAAGAAGAAGAAGAAGAAGAAGAAGAAGAAAAAGTAGAAGAAGAAGACCAAGTAGAAGAAGACCAAGAAGTAGACCAAGTAGAAGAAGACCAAGAAAAAGAAGACCAAGAAGAAAACCAAGAAGAAAACCAAGAAGATAACCAAGAAGAAGACCAAGAAGATAACCAAGAAGAAGACCAAGAAGAAGACAAAGAAGGAGAAGACCAAGAAGGAGAAGACCAAGAAAGAGAAGACCAAGAAGGAGAAGACCAAGAAGGAGAAGACCAAGAAGGAGAGGACCAAGAAGGAATTTGGAACTAC
The DNA here is from genome assembly GCA_016946835.1 of Neocallimastix lanati (nom. inval.). Lineage (NCBI taxonomy): Eukaryota > Fungi > Neocallimastigomycota > Neocallimastigomycetes > Neocallimastigales > Neocallimastigaceae > Neocallimastix > Neocallimastix lanati (nom. inval.). Next base: position 15,054 of record JACVTC010000236.1, on the reverse strand, counting down.
TAGAACTTATTTTTTTTTTGGAATTATGAGAATAATTTTCTTTAAATTAAATTTAATAGAATTAAATTAAACTAAATTAAAAATATTAAAAAAAAAAAAAAAAAAAAATTTTCACACTTTTACAATCATCATCATCAAATTTTTTATTGTTATCGGTTTTTGTGTTGTTGTTGTTGTGGGTGGTGTTGTTGTTGTGATTGTTGTTGTTGTGGTAGTAATAAAAATTAACATCAGTTTTATTTGGTCTTCGCGGGCTCCAAATAAAACTTTAAACTGAGTTTACTGCGTACTAAGTAGTTATAGATAATTCTATAATTGCGAGTGGTTTAATCAGGTGTTTGGAGAGGGGCCGGTTACGAACTAATCGAACCCCGATTAGATATAGCGGTAAATACTGTTGGGAAGCAGAAATTACCCTATAGATCACCCATTATACGTTCAACACGGTTTGGGTGCTCCTCCACTTGACTCAGGCAAATTCACTTAGTATACCGAAATACTAAGGTCCCTCTGCGTGGTCGGCAGTTGTAATAGATAGCGGTTTTTCAAGTTGTATTAGGTTTGTTAATTTACCTTGTTTTCAATTAAGTTTATTTGTTTTTTTTTTTAAGTTGTAATTATATAAACTTAATAATTGTAATTGTAATTGTAATTGTAAATATTGTAATAATAACCGATAACAAATAAATAAAAAAAAAAAAAAAAAAAAAAAAAAAAAAAAAATAAAAAAATAATATTAATTTTTGTGTTTTTAAATATTTTTAATTGCTATATTAATAAATTTTTTTTTTGTAAATAATTGTATATATTTTTTTTATTTAAGTAAAGATAAACGAAAGGGGTTATTAGCTTGAAAGAATAGTGAACACTCCAACTAGTTTATTAATTTATATTTATTCTAGTGTCCAGGAGGGGGAGTACGGGTGTATATAGCAAAATTAAATATACACTAGCCGGAAACGTCTCACTAGAGATATAAATTACTTAAATATATAATTTTAATTGTAAATAAATAAATAAATAAATAAAAGTATAGCAATTAAATAATTAATAAAACAATTTTTTTTATTTTATTTTTTTTTAAAAGTGTGTTTTTTTTTAAAATGAGTACAATTAATTTTAAAGATTTAAAAAAGGAACTTAAGGATATTGAAAAAATATCCAAAGAAAATTTAGATGATAAAACTTGGAAGTCTGATTTAGAGCTTTGGATAAAGCTTGAACATGTTGAAGACTCCAAGATTATATTTTATGCCTGTGTTTTAACCTCAATTGGTGAAACCAGGAAAGTCATCCAAGAATTAATGGATTATAATAATAAAGATGATGATAGTGATGATGATGATGATGATGATGATGATGATGATGATGATAATTATAAGGATATTGATGATGAAGATGAGGATGATGATAATGAAGAAGATAAAGAAATTGATAAAAAGAATAAGGTTTATCCTTCCCTTAACAGAATTGTAAAAGCTATAGAAGAATTTTATGGCATTAGGGAGGATCAAAATAATTTATTAAGAGAGCTACGTGCTCTTAGAATTAAGAGAAATGAAAGAATCAAAGATTTTAATATTAAGTATAAAACTTTATATTTAAAATTAAATAAAAAGAAAAGAAGTCAGATAAGTGTTTTAGATTACACAGACTCCATTGAAAACAATGTTGAAGCCTGGAAACGTCTAACCTTATTTGATAACATTTCTCTGTCAAAAGCCTTTAAAATTGCTGAAAAAGCAGATAGGTTAAATTATATGGGTAGTAATCAAAGAAGACATCCTTCTACCCCTTCACCTTCTGCAAATATATCTTCTTTTAATAATAGAGTTAATTTTCATTCTCCTATTAAAAATAAATTAGAACAAAAAGTTAATATTAAACCTAAAGAAGATAATGACATAGAGGAATTAACAAGAAAAATGAGAAGTTTAACAATAAAGGCTTGTTATTTCTGTAAAGAACCAGGTCATTATCAAAACAATTGCCCAAAGTTGAGAGCAATTGTTGAGAAAAATAGGAAGGAAATTAGAAACAATAAACGTTTAAATTGAGTAATGGGATAAGAAGCTCTCCCATACTTAATAAAGCAGCTTCACTTAAATATCAAAAAGAAATTAAAAATTCTCGTCTTTCTAATATTGAAGAAACTCCTGCTAATAAAAGGGTGGTTAATAAAAAGAAAGTTGATTATTTAGTAGGAGCATCTAAACGTAAAATTTATGATGTTAATAATGATGAAGGTAGTGCGGAGAAAAGGATTCATAAGTCGTTGAAGGAGAATCCTAATCCTATAATAACTCCTGTATTACGGAAACAGAAAGAACGAGAAATAAAAGAAAATAATATAAGTAATAAAATTGTTAAACAAATTAAATCATCTATTCTAGCTCAACCACGAATTGAAAAAGAAAAAGAGATTGAAAGACAAATTCGTGATAATGAAAGAGCTAGTAATAGTAATACTAATTATAGTAATAATCATAGTAATGATAATAGTAATGATAATATTAATAATAATTCATTAGTGAATGATGAAGTTATTGTAAATAATGTAAATAATGATAAAAGAAAGAATAAAAATTTAATGAAAGAAAATAATGATAATAATAAAAGTATTGTGAAGGAGAATAATAAAGTAATTGATTTAACTAGGGTGTTAAATAGTAAAGATAAAGATACTCAAAAAGAAACTAAAAGTTCTAGGGTATATAGGAAAATTAAGATGCAATAGGGGGAAGAAGAATATGATATTCTTAAAGATTTAAATTCTGCCCATTGCAATATTACTTTTGGACAGTTATTGGATGCTGCTCCAAAATTAAGATATAAGGTGTCACAGGGTATTAAATTGGATAGGGACCAATCTAATATCTCTGGGGTGTTGGATAATGTGTCAGCCACGACTGTGGTCGTTAATAACATAGACCACACTTATAAAAGTAAAGGTAACGAACCATGTGAAGAGGATATTGCCATGGTTGATGTTACAGTTGAAGGTGTTTCGGGGAAGGCTTTAATTGATTCATGTAGTAATTTAAGTATAATTACTCAACAATTTTTAGATAAGCTTCCGTCCGAATATGAACCTATTGATATTAGTCGTGGCAGAATTAGGTTGGCAACTAAGAATGATGATTACTCGGAAGGTTATATCATTCGGGTGCCAGTAAAGATTAATAATCTTGTATTAATGGTTAATTGTAGAATAGTAGAAAAGGAGGATCCTTTTTACGATATTCTAATTAACTTAAAAACCCAAATTGATTATAATTTGTTTATCCACCCCATTTTATATAGTTTGTGTCAAATTACTCCTGAGGGAGTAATTGACGTTATTGCACCTATTAATAATGATTATGAAGATGAAGAAAAGTTGTTGTGCATGATTAAGGCTTTGGATGAGGATTCCAAAAAGAATGATTTAAAGAAAATTGAAGGATTATCCCCAAAGCAATATATTCATCATGAAATTTTCCTAAATACTTTAAACGAAAAATATAAAGATGAAATAATTAAAATTCTGGAGGAGAACTTAGAAATAGTTGCTACTTCTTCAGAAGAATTAACACCTTCTGATCTTCCTCCACATAAGATTAATTTAATTCCTGGTGCGAAACCAGTTAAGCAAAGGTGCTATAGATTAGTTAAATTTAAGTCGGATATACTTAAGGAGGAATTAATTAAATTAATTAATAAGAAATTAATTGAACCTTCTTGTTCCGAATGGTCATCGCCAATAGTGTTAGTACCGAAGAAGAACGGTAAATGGCGATTATGTATTGATTATCGTAAGGTTAATGATTTAACAGTTAAAGATTCTTATTCATTACCTTACATTGATGAGATATTTGATAGTTTAGATGGGGCACAGATTTTTACAACAATGGATCTTTACTCTGGTTATCATCAAATTTTGATGGATGAGGAAAGCGTAGAAATTACCACCTTCACCACAAAATTTGGTAACTACCAATTCAAGGTTATGCCTTTTGGTTTAACCGGAGCCCCAGCTACATTTCAAAGGGAAATGAATAGGATTCTTTTCCCATTTATAGGAAAGTTTGTTTTTAACTTTATAGATGATATTTTAATATACTCTAAGAGTATAGAAGAACATATAAGCCACATTAGGCAAGTGTTGGAAGTATTTCGCCAACACAAATTGAAAATTAACATTGAAAAATGTGCCTTTATGCAGACTGAAGTAGAAGTCTTAGGTCATAAGGCATCAGTGAAAGGTTTAAGTCCCCAGGATAGCAAAATTAAGGCTATCAAGGAGTGGGTAGCACCTGTTGATGTTCATGAATTACGATCTTTTCTTGGAGCAGTAGGATATTATAGAAACTTTATTGATAAATATGCCCAAATCTCTGCTCCTTTATGTAAATTATTAAGAAAGAATGTTAAATATAAATGGAATAATGAACATCAACAAAGTTTTGATCTGTTAAAAGAAAAATTAATAAATGCTCCAATTTTAAAATATCCAAGTTTTAATCAAAGGTTTATAATTAGAACGGATGCTTCCTATGAAGGTATTGGAGGAGTATTACTCCAAGAAGATTTAGAAACCAAAAAGGAACATCCAGTTCATTATATAAGTAGAAGTTTAAGTAAAGCCGAGAAAAATTATGGCATTACTGACTTGGAAGGAGCTGCATTAATTTATTGTATTACTAAGTTGAAATCTTATATATTAGGAAATCCTAATAAAACAGTAGTAATAACAGATCATAAACCTTTAATCAGTTTCTTTAAAAATAAGGAACCTAATAATGCTAGGCAAGCAAGGTGGTGCTTAACTGTTAGTACCCTTGGTGTTGAAATTCAATATCAAATGGGTAAGAAAAATGTGTTAGCCGATGCATTATCTAGGATGAAGAAAAGAGATGATTCTGTGGTATTGGCAACTAAGTTAACTTCAAAGGAAGAAGAAGAGTTGCTTTCTAAAACTATTAAAGACTTTATAAATGAAAAATTTGTTACGATAGATGGTGAAGATTACTTTGTTGATGGTAATGACTATCGTAAATTAATTACTGATCAAACGGAAAGAGTAAAACTTATTTTAGAAGCCCATAAGATAGGTCATGAGGGATATTATAAGACTTATCAAAGGCTTCGTAAAAGTTTTTATTGGAATAATATGGTGATGGATATTAAAAGAGTGGTGCAAAGTTGTGACAAGTGTCAGTTGAATAGGTCACAACCATATCCAGAACCTACAGAAAATATTCCAACTAAAGTAGAAGGTCCTTTTATACATTTGGGTTTAGATATTATTGGACCTTTGATTAAAACGAAGAATAATAATCAATATATTATGGTTGTGGTGGATTACTTCACCAAATGGGTTGAAGCAGAACCCACGGAAAATATAACATCACAGGATGTGATTAAGTTCTTAATTAATGTGTTTGCTCGTCATGGTGTTCCACAGGTAATAACAACTGACAATGGTGTTCAGTTCACCTCGGACATGACGAAAATATTTTTAGATCTCTATGATGTATATGTGAAGTTTATTTCCACATATCATCCAGAAAGTAATGGACTTACGGAAAACCGTAATAAAGAGATCGGAAAGTTATTGAGGTTGTTGGGTTCTAAGAATAAGGATTGGGATGAAGTTTTACCATCCGCCTTATGGGCTCTTAGAACTACCAAAAATAAGGTAACAAAACATTCAAGTTTTGAGTTGGTTTATGGTAGGGAAGATCAGCAGCCTTTTGATATTGCTGCTAGACCTACCAAGGATATTAATAAGTCATCGGATGAAGTGTTGTTAGAAAAATTTATAAATCATTACCGATGGACTTTAGAAGCAGCCGAAAATGTTAAAAATGCAAATAAGTATTGGGCTGCTAGAAGAGAGGAAAAGAATAGTTTGAATGAAGGAAAAAGAATTAGGGAAGGTGATTTAGTTCTAGTTAGAAATTTTTCAAGAACTAAACTAGAACCTTATTTTGTTGGTCCTCTTAAAGTTATAAAAAAACAATTTAATACGGTTACCTTGGCTGATCCAAATTCCGGAATTCAAATGAATAGGAATGTTCATTTGAAGAATATAGTCAAGTATAACTCAGCTTCGATGTAGCTTGAGTTTTAGAGGGGGCATCATGGTAAAGAATGAATTAATAACCTTTATTTTATTATTAATAATTCTTTACTAAATTGTACTTTCCTATATTCTTGATAACCTAAACTTAATAATAAAATTTAATTTATTTTGATATAAATTAATTTTAACTTGTAAATAATGTAAATAAATTTTAATTAATTACTTTATTGTTATATTATTAAATATATGTATATTAAAATACAATTGTAAATATTAAAATTATACTTTTAAGATACTAAATTATTAAAATTATTAATTAAATATTATTATAAAAATTATTATAAAATTATTAAAACTATTAATTAAATATTATTATAAAAATTATTATAAAATTATTAAAATTATTAATTAAATATTATTCTAAAAATTATTATAAATTATTAATATTATAAAATTATTAAAATTATTAAATATTATTATAAAAATTTATTTATTATAACTATTAAATATTATTATAAAATTATTAAGATTATTAATTAAATTTATTATTAAAAATTATTATTAAAAATTATTACTTATTATAAAAATTATTATTTAAATATTATCAAATTTATTAATTAAATATTATAAAAATTTTATTTTATTTTTGAAAATAATTACAAGTATTATTTAAAATAATTAAAGATTATTAAATTTATTATATTAATCTTTAAAAACAATTTATTTAACTTAAAAATATCAAAGAAAATAGTTAAAACTATTTTCTATATATTTATTTTATAATTATTTTTAATTAAATTATATTTGAATATTATATTATTATATTTATAAAAATTAAAACAAAAATGAATTATTGATATAAAATTAATTCAATAATTCTATAAAATTACTTAAATTATAAACAACTAATTATACTTTAAATTCATAAAAAAATATAAATATTGTAACTATTTCTTAAAAATTAAATATGTGTACTTCAAAAAAAAAAAAAAAATAAAATTTTATATTAATAAATAATAAATACTTTTTAATAAAAAAAATTTTTCTTTGTTAAAATCAAAGCAGGGTAATACCCGTCCCCCCCTGCTTGATTTTAAATCAATAAGAATCACCCTGAGTCTACCATGAATGCTACAGTATTTAAATAAAAATGAAAATTGTCAATAAAATTGTAATAAAATATAATAAATAATTAATTATATCACAATAATAAATAATAATATAAAATTATTCAAATTTATTTAATTAATTAACAGCAAATAGGATTTAAATTATAGTAAATTAAAAGTATAAAAAGAAAAATTATTATAATTTTTTTAAAGGGTGGTTTTTTTTAAAGAAAATAGATATACATTAGTTAAGATAAATATATTCGGGGAATATATTTATTTATAAAATATAATATAGTAATAAGTTAGAAATAAATAGTTAATAAGATTTTTTATAATACTTTATTATAAAATTGTATTACAACATAATAAATTAAATAAAATAAAATAAAACGACAAAAATAATTCTTAAAATTCTGTTTTAAAATAAAGTGTGTAGTAATTATATATTTCTATATTAGAATATACTATTTTATTTTATACTATCTTGCAAACTCACAAAAATATTGATACTAAAATATTAATAATAAAGATTAATAAAATAACTTATCATGAAGATTTCGTTACACAGACGAAGATACAACGATGGACGATACTCCTGAGACCAATCTGGTAGAAAAGAAAAGCAATGATAGAATCAAACACATTAAGCTAGTAAGTGAAACACCTAGCTATAATGTCAAAGGAGATCTCAATAGCCTCCGGGCAAATATAACCGTAGCGCAATTAATGGATGTGAGTCCCAAGGTAAGAGCTGAAGTAATTAAACAACTTAAATTCGATAAAGAGCTGAATAAAGAGAAACCACGGGTAAACTTAGTTTATAGAGGGAAAATAGCCATATCCAAATGCAAGGTTTTTGATGTACCATCTAAGGTATTCTTAGATTATGGAGCGGGCATTAATTTAATTTCTAAATCATTTCTAGACAAATTACCAAATAAGCCTGAGCCAATTGGTATTGCTACCAGTTCGATTGTTCAAGTATTATCAGACGTAGATCAGACCCCTGGATTGATTTATAAACTTCCACTAACTATAGGAAATACGACCTTTGAATCAGAATTTAGACTGGTTGAAAGAAATGATCTACTTTTTGATATTATTATATGTTATGAAACTATTATTGAAAATTATCTTTTTATTAATCCTGTAACGTTTGAACTTTGTAAAATAAATTCCAATTTAGAATCAAATGAACTTAAAAATTTATTTAAAGAAGTCAAAGAGAAATATAAATTGTGGGACGTAATTGAGAAGCTGGAAGAATTAGATCGTTCAGACGAAAGAAAGGAGCTAAAACAAGGAGAAATTGTTAATTTACTACTGTATACAGAACAGTCTAATTCATCAGTAAGCGAGGACGAGTCTAAGCAAATAAACTTCAAGGAAGTCAATGAAGTAAAAATTTTTAACTACCATAAGGATGAAGATCTAAAAATAGGAAGAAGAGAGGTGATATTAGATGGAATATGTGGAAAAGCTATTGGAATATGTAATAAAAGAATTATTAAGAAAATTCGGGAGTTATTAAAAATGTATGATGATGTACTCGCACTAAGCTCTGACGATTTAGGAAAGTCCAAATTGCTACCTCATTCAATACAACTAAGGAAAATAGTAAACCAATTAAACAATGCTCTTATCGATTATCCAAAGCAAAGGCTGATATATTAAAAGAAGAACTAACCAAGCTATTAAATAAGAAGTTGATAATTCCCTCCCATTCGCCATGGTCTTCTCCCGTAATACTTATACCTAAAAAGAATGGCAAGTGGAGGTTATGTATCGATTACCGTAAATTGAATGAGATGACGCTTAAGGATGCCTATGCCATACCTTATATTGAAGAAATATTGTTTTCGATTGATGGTGATATTAAAGCAATCACTACTATAGACCTTTTCTCCGAGTATCATCAGATACCTATGAATCCTGAAGATATAGATAAGACTGGGTTTACAACAATGTATGGGAATTATAACTTTGTTGTCATGCCTTTTGGACTAACAAATGCTCCTGCTACATTCCAACGGGAGATGAATCGCATATTCTTCCCATTAATTGGTAAATGCATGTTTGTGTATTTAGATGATATAGTCATATTTTCAAGCAGTAAAGAGCAACATCTACAAGATCTGAAAGAAGTATTCAAGATCATTCGAGAGCATGGATTAAAAATTAATTTAGAGAAATGCCATTTTTTCATGGAAGAAGTAGAAATCTTGGGTCATTTACTAATAATTGAAGGAATTAAGCCTACGACAGCTAAGGTGGAAGCTATTAAAAGATGGAAACAACCAACTAATTTGACTGAGCTACGATCTTTTCTGGGAACTGTTAGCTACTACCGGAAGTTCATTGCTAACTTTTCAAAAATTGCAAAAGGACTATATAAATTAATGAGGAAAGACACAGTATTTGAATGGAATGACGAATGTCAAGAAGGATTTGACCGATTAAAACAAGCAATAATAGACTATCCAGTTTTAAAGTTCCCTGATTTTTCGAAACCCTTCATCATCCGAACGTACGCCTCTTATGAAGGATTTGGAGGAGTGTTATTGCAGAAACATGAGAACAAAGAATTCCCTGTCCATTTTGTAAGTAGAACTTTAAGAAAAGAAGAGAAAAATTATCCCATAACCAAGCTAGAAGGAGCAGCAGCGTACTTTAGTGTAATGAAATTTAAAAGCTATATCGCAGGTAATGTATTTGAAACAGTATTATATACTGACCACAAACCATTAGTGGGAATGTTTAAAAACAAGGAACCAACTGAAAGGCAACTAACCAATTGGATCTTAGAATTTAGTATGTTAAAGGTAAACGTTGTATACGAAGAAGGAAGAAAGAATTTCATTGCAGATGCCTTGTCTAGGTTGAATCTCAACGAGAATACGAATGAACAAATTAAAGTAGCTAGCGCAACCTCCCTAATGGATCATTATATAAATAAGAAAATAATAACTATCGATCGAGATAAATTCTACCAGGAAGGAGAAAACCTTAGGAAGGTAATAACTGACGAGAATGAGAAATTGGAACTACTACAAAAGGCTCATGGAATAGGGCATGAAGGATTTCTAAAAACCTATAGTAGATTAAAACGAGATTACTACTGGACCAATATGACTCGTGATGTTAATCGTATGGTCAGAACTTGCCCTAAATGCCAACTTTTTCGACCTCGACCTTATCCTAAAGATTCAGAAAGTATTCCTACCCCTGTCGAAGCCCCCTTTGTGAGAGTAGGACTCGATCTAGTTGGACCCTTATACACTACTAGAAGAAATAATAGGTTTATAGTAGTACTGGTAGACTATTTTACAGGATGGGTTGAAGCTAGCCCATTACAAAAAACGGAATCTTCCGATATTATTAGATTTTTAGTAAACGTATTTAGTCGACATGGTATTCCGGAATTAGTAATAACCGATAATGGTCCACAATTAATTTCAATGCAAACTCTGGGATTCCTGGATCTGTACAATGTCTATGTATCTCCAGCAACTACCTATCATCCTGAAACAAATGGTAAGGTGAAGAATCGTAATAAAGAAATTTGTAAATATTTAAGGTTATTGTCAGAAAATGAACGAGACTGGGATGAGTTGTTATCAACCGCTTTATGGGCTTTGAGGACTGCTAAAAGTGAAGTTACTGGATTTTCTAGTTTCGAGTTATTGTATGGCCGAAGGGATAAGCAACCTTTTGAACTACTAGTAAATATAGATAGGAAGTTACCACAAGAGACACATGAGGAATATTTAATCCGACGATTTACTAAACATAGAAAATGGATACAAGAAGCAATTGCAAATATTGAACGAGCTAATGCTTTATGGAGAGATCGCAGACAGCAAGCTAAAAGAATGAAGAATAACTACAAAAAAGGAGACCTTGTACTAGTTCGTTATGTGAATCGTCGTAAACTCGACCCATTTTTCTTGGGCCCACTGCGAATAGTTAAGGTAGAATTTAATACCGTATCTTTAGAAGATCCGGAAACTGGAGAAATGATGGACCGTAACATCCACAAGAAGAATATTGTACCCTATTTTTCCTAAGACTTCAAGGGACGAAGTCCAATTTCGAGGGGGAGATCTTGGTACAAAACCTAATGAAATATTTAAATTTAATATATAAATTATAATTAGAAAATTTAGAAATAGAAACAGCATTAATCCATAAAAAGATAAATTAAAAAATTTAATTTAAAATAGAAATAGAAAGAAAATAATTTTTTTAACAACCAATGTTATTTTTTTAAATAGTAAAAATTGATCAAAAATAATTTAAATGTAAAATTGAGATCAATGAGATCTCAAAATTGAAATTACTAAAATTAATAAAAATAATTTGAAACCAAAATAAATCTGATTTTTAAATTAGTGTTTTAAATAGTTATAATATTGCAAATTGTTATTTCTTACTAATATCAAGATAATTAATTGTAAATTGAGAAATTCTTTTGTAACGTACCATTTCTGATAAAGAATGCCCAAATAATGTTCTTTTGGTTATGCATCTTAAATGATTCATTTAACCCTTAAACAAATTATTTGATTCTTTATTCTTTTGGAACTTTCTATATTCTAATAAATTAATCTATATTCCTAATTAGTACAAATTAAATTATACTATTTAAAAAAGTATATTTAATATTAATTCCTTATCTATGCTACCTTTATTATTCTTATCTATATTTTATTATTATTAAAATCCTTATCAATATTATATAGTTTATTTTATCAATTTTCTTTATAGTTTATCAAAATCTTATCAATATTTCTTTTATTAATATTAAACTTATCAATATCAATTATTTCTTTGGAAAATTCCAAATTAAAGAATTGTATTAATGATTACTAATAAAAGATTAAGCATAAAAGAAAATAGTTATATTATTATTATATGTTTTATTATAAATATTATATTATAAATTTGATGAAATGATTATAAATTTTATATTAATAATTTAAATAATATTATTTTTCTAAACTTAGTAAAATTAAACTTTAGGATTAAATAAATATTACTAAACCACAGAATTAACTTCTGTAAAATAAAAAAATTGTCTTTTAAAATATAATTAAGTAGATTAGTAATAAATAATTAGTAATAGATTAATATATAAGTATTATTTATTATAAGTTAAATAATAATTATATAATAATAAAAAATTTAATATAAAATATTTAATAATTAATTTTTATTATACAAAGAAATGGCTTTACCATTTCTATTATTTTAAGAAAAAAAAAATATAAATAACAGTAAAAATTGTATTTTTTTATATATATTGTAATTTTAATATTGTAATTTTTAAATAAAAAAAATTTAATAAAAGATTTATAAAAACAAAAAGTTATTTTTGTTTATTAATTTTCGTGTTGTTTATTTTTTTATTGTTTATATTAATACTTATTTTATTTTTCCCTCTCTCCGAACCTTAACATTTCAGTGATAAATAACAAAATTATTAAATTAAAATAAATAATAAAAAACAAATTCTGTCTAACTTAACCCAAAAATTAATCCATTCTAAAAAAAAAATTAAATCCATATTTAAGAAAAATTAATTAAATAAAAATAATTAAAATAAAATAATAATAAATTAATTAATCATTAATAATTTTAATTAAAAACTAAAAATAAATTAATAACTAAAACTACAAATAAACAAAATAATAAACATATTTAATAAATTATAAATAACAAATAAACAAACTTATAAACATCGCAAAATTAAAATTAAATAGTTAAATAATTTTTTAAGTTACTTTTATTTAAAATAATGATTATTTTATTTATTTTATAACTCAACTTTTATAAACAAATTGTAATTAAAATAACATTTTAAAACTCATCTTTATTAACATTTTAATTGTAAATATTGTTTAATTTAATAATAAATTATTCTTTATTTCTCTTTTATTAATTTTATTATTTTTAATGTAAATAGTTTAAAATCAAAGAAAAATATAAAAACATGTAAATATTTCTTATAAATTATTCTTTATTATTAATTAGTTAATAAATTATTATAGATATTTTATTAGTTTTTAATAATCAATTTTTTGATGATTATTATTTTGATAAATTATTATTATTTTATTAGTTATTAATAATCAATTTTATTATTAAAATTTAAAATAAATAGTATAAATAATAAATATTTCATTTTATTATTTTATTAGTTTTAACAATTATTTTATTAATTTAAACAAAATTAATTATTAAATAAATAAAGATTAATATTAAAATATAAATAAATTTTTTTTTTTAAAACATTTTGTGTTAATAATAAAACATATTTATTTTTTTAAATTTCTTAAATCAATTTTATTCAGTATTTATCCTTTTATTCACTTCTACAAAATTTAATTTTTGTAGATTAAGAATATTAGGTATAAATCATCAGTGGTACGTTACTCACTAAAATAGAATAAATTATTAAAAATATAAGAAAATAAATAATTCTTTATTATTTTATTATAATAGGTATAAGGTTTAATTAGTATATAAAAATATAATATTAATAAAAATAATTTTAATTAATAGATAACCAATAAGAATTAAGATAAATTATAGTATAAAAATAAGTGAAAGATAAAATATTAACAAAGGAGGAACTTAATAATCTAATATCTTTAAAGAATATAATAGTTAGAATAGGAATTATAAAATATTTATTCGGGTGAATAAATATTTAGGATATTTTGGTTAATATTATTATTAAAATATAAATTTAAAGATATAATAAAGTTATAATAAAATTAAATGTACTTATTTAAAGAACAAAACTTATAAATAAAATAAAGACTTAAAAGTAACACATTATTATTTATTAAAAATTATTATTAATTTTGTGTTATAATTTTTTTTATTTATTTCTTTTATTAGAATATATTATTTATAATTTTACAACTTGCTTTCCCCAAATCATATAAAAGGTACAATATATAAAAATAACGTACCATCAGTATTCGTTACAGATACTCTGAAAATCCTACTGCCTATAAAATACTGAATATAACCAATAATAAAATTATTATTTCCCGCAACGTAGAGTTTTTGAATTTTCCCCAGGTGTAACAAATCTTAATGTTACTTAAGATTGTTATAAGGTTTTTTACACAAAAGGTTCTCGACACTAAAGTAATTCAAAATATGTTTTATTAAAATAAGTTTTTTATTAGTAAAAATGTAAATTATTATTTTATTAATTAATTATTGTAATATTTAAATTACTTTAAAATTAATTAATAAAAGCACAAGTAAAAATATTTTATTATGAAATTTTACACCTATTTATAGTTTTTCAGGAAAATTAATTATTTTAAGTTATCAGTTGTTATTAGTAATTATTAGAAATAAAAGAAAATTAAAGAAAACAAGTTTTCTTCTAGAAAATGAATCTTAGATAAAAAATGATAAAAAATATTAATAAAATAGATTTTTCTAATTTTATCGGTTCAATTGTTTAACCGATAAACACTAGTAATTTCTTTAATATTCTAGTTATAATAAATAAAAATTATTAAAATTTGGAAAGAGCGGGTGTCGAACCCTAAGGGTTCAGCCCTATAGTTGTGGTATTTTACCATTGAACCATGATTACTAATTTGCTTATGTTTGATAAGAATGTACTAAATAATGCATTCTTAATTAAATCTACGATTTATTTCTAATACATTATGTGTACATTATTATTTTTGTACTTTAATAAATTTTTAAATCCAAAGATCAAAAATTAAATCAAAAATTATATTAAACTTTATATTTTATATTAAATCTTATATTAATAGTAATATTTTTATATATTTAAAAACTTATATTAGCAATATTAATAATAAATCTTATTTTTTTTAT
>JACVTC010000235.1:65000-118801 GCA_016946835.1 Neocallimastix lanati (nom. inval.) | reverse complement strand
TTTCAATATGTTAATAATATTTAGTAATTAGTGGCTAGACTAATTCCTAAATATTTTAATAATATTATTTTATTATTAATTATTATATTATTATTTTTTATTAATATTGAAATTCAAATAACTGAATTATCGAAATTGAAATTGAATTGAAATTCAGTTATTATCTTAACAAATTTATTATATAAAAATATATTATTATATTCTTTACTATTAATAATTTTCTTATATTTTATATTAATAATTTTTTTTATATTAATTATATTTTATTATTTTAAATATTAAATTTTGTAATTAATTAATTCATGATTGGTTTTAATAATGTAATTAAATAATATAAAATGTATTATCCATATTATTTTATGAAGGGGGCCTTTCTGAGAAAAGAAATAGTAGAAATAGTAGTGATAATGAAATAGGAATAATAATTGAAAGGTTTCCCATATTGTTATTAAAATAAATATTAATATTAATAAAGTTATTTTAACAATAAAATAATTATATAATTATAAATAATAAATATTTTTAATAATAGTTCTTTAAATAAAATTTATAATGTGTAATAATAAATTCTTTTAGTGTAATTTAGTAATTATTTAATTTATCTATTTATTTAATGTTCACACTCCTTTTCTAATATGAATCTCAAACATTTTGTAAGAAATCATAATTATTCAATAATGAATAATTAATATTTCTTATAATTAATGAAAAATCATTAATAATTTATAATTATTTATAAAATATAATTATTTTTAAAATAATTATTTATTTAAATAATAATTAATATATTCATTGATTTTAACTTATAAATTTATTTAATAGTTATATTTTCATATATTGATTTAAATTTATTTATATATTATAATTTTATACATTTTATATAAATAATATAAAATTTATTTACTTATTATTATTATTCATTTAAATAGAATTTTTACAAAAAATTATGTAAATTTGTATTTAATATTTTACCATAAAAATATTAGTTATTTTAATTAAAATGAATATGTAGTTTATATATGTATTGATAAACTATAAATGTATCTAATCTATCATATTATTTAATCTTTATTTTTTAAATGAAAAAAAAAAAAAAAAAAAAAAAAAAAAAAAAAATTATTTTTTTTATTAATTCCTATCCTATCAATATTTAATATTTTATAATTAATTGGAAAATCGGTAATTAATTGTTTGTCCTAACAAATAGGTTTTCTTTAATTATACGATGATCAATTTTAGTTTTAGTATAGCTATTACAATTTTGTGTAAGGAATCTATAATTATTTGTTAGCAAATAATTATATTTTCTTAGTTAAGTTATTATAACTATAACTTTATTTAATTACATATAATATTTATCAAATTATTTAATTTAATTTTAAATATTCATTAATTTAACAAAATTTATTTAATTAATTTTAAATAATATATTTACAATATGTTTAAATTCTCTACTGTAACTAATGTATTTGTATTGTATTTTATCCTGTATTTTATAATGTATTCTGTATTTTATAATGTATTGTGTATTTTATTAACTATTTAATTTTATATTTTAATATAAGGATAAATTATATGATCGAAATATCTTTTATTATTTATTCTTTTATTTTCGATCATTAGATTGGAAAATCGGTTAATTAAGATTTTTTCAATTACTTTTTAGAAGTAATCGGTTTTACTTAATTAATGCGATGATCGATATGGATAGAATATCGATCGAAAACTTATCTAGGTTTTTCTATCTAATCTTTTTCCTAGATATGAGATTTGTTAAGATTAGAAAACCCTTTCTTATTTAACCTTATTTTCATAAAAAATATAAATAAGGCTCTTGAGTTCTCTTTGAGAAATCAAGAGTTATTATTATAAAAAACATAGTTATAATAGTAACAATTTTATATTTTTAACTTTAATAAATTAATAAAAATATTTATTCAAAAACATATTTTTAAAATCAATTTATACAAACAATTCTTTTCTTACTTTTTGGGTTATTATTATAATTAATTTTATAATAAACTCTACTCTAAAGGTAAAAAAATTTATTTTATTTTATTTTCTCAACTTAATGAATTAGTCGTTAAGTTGTAATTAATAATTCTATTTTGAGTTAGTTCTTAATAGAATTATTACATTTTGGTACAAAGACCAACTGAAATTTATAAAATTAACATAGCATTAGGGTAAAATGTTGAAATTATAACTGAATTGAAATCTCAATTCCAGTTATTTACATTTCAATAATTAAAAATATTATTTATTTAATTATAAATAATATATATTTAAATAATTAATAATTAATATAAATTCTTGTTTAATATTTAAAGGGTTATCTTAGGCCTAATAATCCTGAGAATATTAATAAATAAGGTTTATATTAATAATTAATTTCAATGATACATTTGACGTCACGTGTATTTTATTTATATTATGTTTTTATATATGTTTACAACATATCTATATTAAATTCAATTATTCAAATTAATTATATAATTAAATCTATCCTTATATTTTATTATTATTTATATTACTATATTATTACTATCTTATAATTAAATATTATTATTATGTAACTTACAAAGTATAAAAGAAAGATGTAAAAATCTATCTTTTATGTTCTTTGTAAGGTTATTGTAAAATTACCTTAATAGTAATATATTATAGATATTTTATTATTAAATAAAATAAACAAATTTAAAATTAAATTAATTTGATAATTCTAATTATCAAAGTTTATTATAAATAAATTTTTATTAAACTAAACATTTAAATATTTATTATTATTATTATATATCTATATAGTATATTACTATATAGACATATCGACTTAGTGAATATTTTTTAATATAACATATTATTTTATTTAAATTTAAACTATAAATTATACTAAAATCTTAACATAAAAATGTCACGAATACTAGTGGATTTGAAATTAAAATTCACTATTAGATCAATTGAAATTTAATTTAGTTATTGACAAAAATTATTTTAATTTGATTTTAATTATAAAAATAAATATTAGAAACATTAAAGAACTAGAAACCAAAGGGTTTGGACTTATTTATTAAATATAATTTAATTTAATTTAACCCTTAAGTATTTGATAAAAATAGCATGAAGAAAAACAACGACAATACGACAAATAATGGAAATATTATATTGACATTCCCGCTAAAAATATATTCATTAGAAAGCTACGGTCGAGAACTACAACATATGATAAAATCAACCTTATTGGACAACTAGATAACGAGATATTGGACTTTAAAGATATTTAAATATAAAAATATAATTTAATTATTTAATCAAGACCCTAAATTATTAATTAAGAAATTTATATTAGATAAATCTCTTAACTTGGAAATTATATTATTAATTTTTATTATTAATTAAAAATACAGAATTAGCTATTAGTAATAGTTTTATAATATTTTAAATAAGTTTTATAAGTTTTATATATTTTATTATTATATATTTTTATTCAATTATTTTCTAAAAGATTCTAAGGAATTCTTTATCATTCTAAAGATTTCCGAAAGAGAATTTTTAATTAGTTTTAATATTTTATTTTATTTTATTTTATTTTATATTTTATTATTAAATTAGTTTTATTATTAAATTGTTTTATGAATAAGTTATATAGTTATTGTATTAAAAGATTCTTATCAATATTATTTTATTATTATATTTTATATAGTTTATATACATGTATGAATATATTAAGATTAGAATGTATTAATTATTTATATTGTTAATTATTATTTTAGTTTCTAAAAGATTCTAAGGAATTCTTTATCATTCTAAAGATTTCCGAAAGAGAATTTTTAATTAGTTTTAATATTTTATTTTATTTTATTTTATATTTTATTATTAAATTAGTTTTATTATTAAATTGTTTTATGAATAAGTTATATAGTTATTGTATTAAAAGATTCTTATCAATATTATTTTATTATTATATTTTATATAGTTTATATACATGTATGAATATATTAAGATTAGAATGTATTAATTATTTATATTGTTAATTATTATTTTAGTTTAAGTATAAAAAGGATTTGAAATTCCATATTTTGAATTCTTTGTAAGATTATTAACTTAGTAACCTTTAACTAACTATTAAATTCTAAAATATTAACATAAAAGTTAATGAATTAATTATAACAATAAGTAATTCTTTATATTAATCTTAGTTAATTTTATTATTAAAATATATATTAAATCAAGTTCTAATAAAACATAAATCTTAAATATTGAAATCTTAATTATAAAACTCTGTGTGTGTTATTTATTATTTAAATTTAATTAAATTGTTATAATTAATAAAAACATCTTGACCTGACCAATTTAACCCAAAACTAGGAAAGATATAGCAAGAATCTTACCTAAACACTCAATTTAAATTTAACAAAAAAGTAAATATTAATAATCATAAATGTAGTACAAAGTTGTACAAAATTTTAATGTATAAAATTTTTAATATATATAGAAATTAGAAATAATTTAATTAAAAGAGAGTGGTTAAATAATTAAAATAAAAATAAAAATAATTTCGAAATTTAATGAGATCTCAATTTAGGGAAATTGAGATCAAGAAAAATTGAGATTTATAATTTTATAATAAATAAAAAGTAAATTAAATAAAATAATAAATAAGACAGAAATTAAGTATTTTAATAATAATAAATTGTTAAGTGTTATTTGGAATATTAGTATATTTACCAATAACAAAATAGAAATTCGATGTAATGGACCATATTTCTATGTAATAGCTAAACTAAAACTAAAATTAATTAATATAACTATTATCTACAATTTTAATATTATTTTTACATAATATTAGAATTGAGAAAATAAAAATTAAAAAATAAAAATTATACTTAAATTATGCCGAGTTTATTATAAATAAATATAATAAACAATAACCAAGCTACAGTAGAATAGTAGTTGTAAATATTTTTAAAATAAAAAAAAAAAAGCTTTTATTATTAATAATAGTTTTTTGATATATAAATAAAAAATTTATTTTATTTGTTATTATTTATTATATTTTCTTAAAATAATAACTATTGATTTCTCAAAGAGAATTCAAGAGTCCTATTTATATTTTTTTAAAAAATTAATCGGTTAAATAAATTTGTTTTCTAATCTTAACAAAAAATCTATTTAGGAAAAGATTAGAAGAAAAACCTAAATAGTTTTTCGATCAATATTCTAATCATATTGATCATCGTATAATTAAAGAAAACCTATTTGTTAGGAAAAACATTAATTACCGATTTTCTAATTAATTATTAAAATATTAAATATTGATAGGATAGGAATTAATAAAAAAAAGAATTTTTTTTTTTTTTTTCCATTTAAAAAATAAAGATTAAATAATATGATAGATTAGATACATTTATAGTTTATAATACATTATAAAATACATAATTCATTTTAATTAGAATAACTAATATTTTTATGGTAAAATATTAAATACAAATTTACATAATTTTTTGTAAAAATTCTATTTAAATGAATAATAATAATAAGTAAATAAATTTTATATTATTTATATAAATGTATAAATTATAATATGTAAATAAATTTAGATCAATATATGAAAATATAACTATTAAATAAATTTATAAGTTAAAATCAATGAATATATTAATTATTATTTAAATAAATAATTATTTTAAAAATAATTATTATTTTATAAATAATTATAAATTATTAATGATTTTTTCATTAATTATAAGATATATTAATTATTCATTATTGAATAATTATGATTTCTTACATTCTAATACTGAATGAACAAATAATACTAATTGTGCTAGAATAATATAAATTATTCTAACCTCATAGATTATTCTATTCTATATAATTGGAACTTTCCAATATTCTTCAAATATTACTAAATAGAAATCTTAAGTTAATAAATCACCAATAAACATATAATTCCTTTTTGAATTATCAATCCGATTCCATTATATTGTATTAAAATCTTTAGCTAAGAATATTGTCCTTGCCCACTTAATATATTAATATTATATTTCTTTTGTAATATGTTATATTGAAAATAATCAAATCTATTTAAATAGTTATTAAAATTTTCTTTATCAATTTAAATTTATTTTTAATTACTAAATTTAACTAAACCACAATTAAAATATTCTGTATAATCTCTTTATTTTTATTTTATATATATTAATATTAAACTATTATTAAATAATTAGTAATTCAATAATATATAACTACTATTTATAACAATAATATTATTAACTAAAATAATAATTCAATTTCAATTTGAATGTTTTATTTAATAAAATAATTAGTAATTAGTTTATTAAGAAATAGTTAGGCTTTACAAAATTTAATTTGATAAAAAAATATAAACACATGTAATTTTTAGTGAAATAAAATATAATCAATAATTTTCTTTTTATTAAATAAATAATTACATTATTATTATTTTTCTTTTATAAATTTAAATAAATAAATATTGATTTTAAAACAAGATTATTTTTATTGTAATTTTATTATTTGTGTTAATTATTATTATATTCCTAAAACTATATGAACCATACCATTTCTGATAAAGAATGAAATAATAATGATATTTTTAATATAAATTCTTAATAATTTATTATATAAAAATATATTATTATATTCTTTAATATTAATAATTTTCTTATATTCTATATTAATAGTTTTTATATTAATTATATTTTATATTTTTAAATATTAATTTATGTAATTAATTAATTCATATGATTGGAATTTAATAATGTAATTAAATTATATAAAAATATGTATAATCCATATTTTTTTATGAAGGGGACCTTTATGAGAAAAGAATTAGAAATAGTAGTAAAAATGAATTAAGAATAGTAATAATTGAAAGGTTTCCCATATTGTTATAAAAATAAATATTAATATTAATAAAGTATTTTTAACAATAAAATAATTATATAATTTATAAATAACAAATATTTTTAATAATAGTTCTTTAAATAAAATTTATAATGTGTAGTATTAATTTCTTTTAGTGTAATTTAGTAATTAGTTAATATATCTATTTATTTAATGTTCACACTCCTTTTACAATATGAACCTCAACATTTCGAATAAAGAATAGAATAATAATGATATTTTTAATTAAATTCTTGATAATTTATTATATAAAAATATATTATTATATTCTTTACTATTAATAATTTTCTTATATTCTATATTAATAATTTTTATATTAATTATATTTTATATTTTTAAATATTAATTTATGTAATTAATTAATTTATATGATTGGATTTTAATAATGTAATTAAATAATATAAAAATTTGTATAATCCATATTTTTTATGAGGGGGCCTTTCTGAGGAAAGAATTAGGAGATATAGTATTGATAATAAAATAGGAATAATAAATAGAAAGGTTTCCCATATTGTTATAAAAATAAATATTAATATTAATAAAGTTATTTTTAACAATAAAATAGTTATATAATTTATAAATAATAAATATTTTTAATAATAGTTCTTTAAATAATTTTATAATGTGTAGTAATAATTTCTTTAGTGTAATTTAGTTAGTTAATTTATCTATTTATTAATGTTCACACTCCTTTCACAATATGAACCTCAACATTTTTTTTTACGATACAAATAATAAATAAAAAATAAATAAAAAATTAAATAAACTATTAAGATTAATTAATAAATAAATAAGAAATAAATATTAAAGTATTAAAATATATAATAATGAAATTAAATAATGTATAAATAACTAAATTATTTAAAATAATGTATTAATTGTATTTATTTAAATTGTAATAGTAAACAATTAGATATTTTATTATAAATAATTAAAATTATATTTATTATTATTTTATATCTTATTATAAAATTTTTATTATACTTTATTATATTTTTATTATTATCTTATATTAAATATTATATTAAAATTATATTTTATTATATTTTATTATTATATTTTTATTATATTTTTTGTTATTATATTTTTATTATATTTTATATTTTTATTTTTACTCCAATCAAATAAATGTTTTAAAGATATAAAAAGAACTAAGTAAAACAATACTTTAGTTCTTCCTCTTCTTTCAACTTTATTTTTATATTTTTCTTTTAATTTTTCGAGAATGAAATATTAAATATTTTTAATTAGTATAATTAAATAATTAAATAAATAAGTAAGTAAAATTAAATTATTCTCATAATAAATTGTTTAGTTTTGTTTTTTTTGTGTTTTTGTTACGATTAAGGATAAAAATAATTTTGGTTTGTTTTAAATATTTAGTTTATTAGGTAAATTAGTCATATTATAGAGATAAAATTTATTAAAATATTTATTTAAGTTATTTATATTAGAATAGTTAAAATAATATTTATTTTTGTTGGAGAAAAATTAAATTTTAATTATTAGAATATATTATTTTTTTTTTTAAATAATCTTCAATTCTGTACCATTTTTGATACGTAACCACTATAAAAATGGTATTTAGGTAGATTCTTTAGGTTAAAGAAATACTTAAATATTATTGGTCAATAATAATTTTATAATAGTACATAATTTTAGAATAATAATTATTAAACAGAGAATTCTTTTATTTATAAGTTTATACTTATGATAAATTAATTCACATAAATAGCTATTTTTTATATTTTAGTTTAGTATAGTTGAAGAGAGATATTAATGTTTTATTATATTTATTGATTTATAAATTAGATGAATATATATATTTGAGATTATTAATTATAATATTTATATGAGTAATAATAATAATTGATGTAATAATTAATAATTAATAATAAATAAAGAGAATATTAAAAAGATATATTTATTACTTTATTTTGTATTATTGTATGTGTTATTTCTATTTAATATTAGAATATATTATTTTGTCATAATTCCTTATTGTCATTGCCCATAAATAAATATTAATTTAGATACATAAATAAAATATCGTATCATTTTGATACGAGATATTTAATAAGAATGTAAAGTGATATAATTATTATTTTAAATATTATTGTAAATAATTTTATTATTAATATTTTCTAAATAAGTTAAAATTAATATTTAATAAGATATAATATTATAAAATTATTTTATTATTTTATTATTAATATAAATTTATTATAAAATATATATATAATATAATTAATTAAATAATAATTACAAATTTTAAATAATAATAACATAGAGAATAACAAGATAAAAATTAATTAGGAAGTTTTAATTATAAAAAAATGTTGTGTTTTTATTTTTATTCAAATGTATTAATTGAGAATGAATAATAGTGAATAATTATTTTAATAAATAATTACAATAAAGTGAATAATTTTAATAAATAAATATAATAAAATGAATATTATATTCTAAAATAATAATTCGAGTGTATTAAATTACATATAATAATTATTATACTATTTCATAAATACGATATTTCTTGATTAATTCCCTCTTGCTTTTCCCATATTTTATTATACTTTTTAAATTAATTGTATCAACCAAAAATGGTGGAGAATCTTGGCGAAGCAAGCAGGAAAATATCGTGAAAATATAGTATAAAAATTAAATAAATAATAATTATAAAAGAAAATTATAAAAAAAATTTATAAAATAAATAAATAAAAAAAAAAAAAAAAAAAAAAAAAAAAAAAAAAAAAAAAAAAAAAAAAAGATTCTAATAAATTAGTAAATTAGTAAATAGAAATTTAAAAAACGAAATATCTAGTATAAAAGACACAAAAGAAAACATAAAATTTAATCACTTTCAACTATCGAAATCGTTCTCAAATTCTAGTAATGATATAAAGATTTATATACGGAAAATGGAAAAACATATAAAATATATTATAAACGAGAGAATTCCATGGAATATCCATTTAACGCATATAGTTTAACTGATTTATTAGATGAATTAGAATTTAACAAAAGCAGTTCTTTAAAACTTATAGAATATAATAATTTAAATGATTTTTTTTTTTGGAATATGATAGCCTAATTAATTCACAGGAAAAAAATGAGATGATGCCATATGTAATAATAATAAATTTTGAAAACGAAAATACCTATACTTTAATATTTCATATTTATTATGATATCATTAATAACCTCAATATTGAAGCATTTGACGATACAAATACAGACAACTTTAATTTTCAACTATACTTAAATTACATTAGATATCAAAGCGTAATCCAATCAATAATTGATAAAACATTAATTTATTTACACAATAATAATGTTAATATTAATTATTTTAGTAGAATTATGGATACAACCGAAAAACGTGAAAAAAATTACGCGAGTTCCACTGAAGCATGTTTATCTTTTTTTATTTTATTTTACTTTTTGTAAGTATACATAAAAGATAGATATTTAAAATTAATAATAATAAAATGAATGAATAAGTAAAATAAAGCAAATTTATTATTCTTTATATTAAATATATTAAAATAATACATTAATATTTTTAAATTACATTTTACATTCTTAAAGTATCGATTAAAAATAAACAAAATATCAATACAATTTATATTGAATTTTTAAATTTAATTTAAAAAATATACCCAAGTAGCATAAATAACTATATTTATATTAGTCATAAAAATAAATATTTGTACTTTTAATATTTTTAACTAAAGCATATGTATATATTTATTTAATTTAAAATATTAATAATATTTCAATTACTAATGAATTTTCATATATAATAATTTTAATAAATTTTTAAAAATACCACATTGACAAAAATTCTATAGACCTTGCTTTACAAATTTATTTATTTTTTTTTATCACAAGAGAAAGAAACAGGCATTAGAGATTTATATTTAGTTTCGGGTTTAAAGAAATATTTATTCTGGATATCTTGGGTAAATTTAATAGTTTGTATAAAACAATTAAAAGTTATAAAAAAAACTATAATAAATATTAGTAATTTTAGTTTGTATATATATAATATATATATAAATATTACTTAAAGAAATATCAATGTTATTATAGAATTATACTAATTACTTTTAATATAAATATATATATATATATATATTTTTTTATTTTTATAAAACTATTAATTCTTTTAATATTTTTAAGAGTATCGTTTATTTTTTTATAGTAAATATTTATACCATTTTAGCAATTATATTTGTTAAAATAAAAACTATCTTTCCTACAGTTCATTTAGTAGTCTTATATTTAATCTTCTTTTTTTATGGATTTTCAAATTGCTTTTTAGCGTTTTACTTCTCTATTATTATAAATAAATCTTTTAAACGCACTATCACTATTGTTTTATTCTTTTTGTTGCTTGCTATTTCATATTTAGGTTATAGTTATATCGAGAATTATAAATTAATAACCAATATTGCTGGGTTATTTTTCCCGCCTTTAGCATATGTCAATATAATGAAAGATCTTATCTCTAAAAATAAGAAATGTTATTCTATTAATTTATCAGACGTAATAAAAGAAGAAACAATAAGAAATGGATTGTTGATACTAATCTTATCTTGCTTAATTTACTTCACATTGTCCATTTCCGCTGAAGGATATAGTAAAAAAATACAAAGAATAAAATATAAAATTTTTAATAGTTTAAAGAAAAGAAATACAGAGTACAATAGAAAACTGGAAGAAGAAAAAAGAAATAGAAATTCAATTAAATCGTTCATTGAACCCGATCCAATAAATAAAAAAAAAATATTTTGAAGTTAGAAATGCAAATTTTTATTATAATAATTTACATGTTAATAAAAGTATTGATTTTAATGGATATGAAGGAGAAATAATTGGAATAATTGGACATAATGGTGCTGAAAAATCAACACTAATCAAGATTATGACAGGAATTCTTCTACCCTCATCAGGGGATGTAATTTACGAAAATTTATCACTTAAGGAAGAATATCTTTCTATCAATAAAAACTTTGGATATTGCCCACAATTTGATGTGGTTGACCGACAATTAAATCTTATTGATCATATAAAATTTTATGCTGGAATTAAAGATATCAAAGTTGAACCAGAAGAAGTTTTGAAGGAAATCGATTTAGTAGAAAAAAAGTTTAATTCACCTTATGAATTAAGTGCAGGTCAAAGAAGAAAATTCAGTCTTTCTCTTGCATTGCTTGGCTCTACTAAATATGTATTTTTAGATGAACCTACTACTGGATTGGATCCTTACTCGCGAAAAAAAATATAGGAATACCTATCTAAGAAAAAAAATAATAGAGCTATCGTTATCACAACACACTATATGGATGAAGCTGATATTCTTACCAATCTTAAAATGATTATTTCTCATGGCATGATAAAATACTTTGAAAGTAGTTTATTTTTAAAAAAAACGTTTAATATGAATTATATATTAGATATTAACAGTTCCTCACGGGATACAAAAGAAATAGATCAGGTTTTATCAAATTTAATGGATTTCAAAGAAATCCATAAAACTATTAAAAGAGAACAGATGAATCAATATATCATTTCATATTATATTCCACAGAAATGGTCAAATCAATTTTGTAAACTCTTCACTCAACTAGAACATCTATTCAGTATTAATAACAATAATAAGTATAAATCTTATTATATATCATCACCAACCCTGGAGGATTTGCTCTCAAAAATAGAAACCGACAATATTAGCTATTCCGGTAGTTGTAGTTATGCTTCAAGCCAAGAGAAAATTGAACCTAAATTTTTGGGTGATAATAATTATACTAATTTGGATAAAATGACATACGATAATTCTACTATATTAAATAGTCCCTCTTATCATGACAATAATAATAGTTATAATAAAGTTGATATTTCTACAAACAAAAACATTAATATTCATGACATCTTTACCGATCGAATCTCTAATTATAATTTTAATATTTACCAATCAAATAACGATAATTCAAAGGATAATAGTGTTCATGAAAATACAAATAATTCTATTAATAATCGGAATAATGGTCACCTTTATCGCAATGTATTACTATTAAGTTTAATTCGAATTAAATTAATATGCGGAAACTTTTCTTTTATCATTTATACTGTTATTATACCTTTAATCATTACAATTTCTATTATATTATACTTTAATGGATATCCATATTTAATTTTTGATAAAAGCGAACTAGGAAAATTGAAATTTGATTTAGATATTTATCCAAAATCGTGGTTTATTGAACAAGGTACCGATGAGATTGGAAATCATATTCTTAGAAATAGTAATTTTTCGAAATTTATTACCTCCAATGTCATTGATTACAATAAATCTCTATCGCTTACCTCATTAAAAAATCAACAACCTAATAGCATTAGAGAAATATACACAGGTGGATTTAAAATTCTACAAAATGATAAAATTTTTGGATGTTACTATTTATCATAATGATACCTATTTATATTCCTTACCATTAGCTATTAACATGATTAATAATGCTATAGTATCGTATTATCATTCTAATTACTCTTTAGTTACAAATTACCAACCATTTACCACAAATGAGCAAAGCGATAACTCTAATACAGTAATCCCTTACAATAAGTATCTGACAAAAATCAATACAAATTATATAAAGTATCAAAGTTTAATAGAGCAATACTTAATATTAATTTTTAGTTCCATTTTTTCTATAATAAGTGTCATCTATACTCCATTAATTGTTAAAGATAAAGAGGATAATAATTTTCATTTATTAAGCCTTGCCGGAATAAGTCAAAAGTGTTATTGGCTAGGAATATTACTAAGTGATATTGTTCTTTCTCTAAATATAGATGTTCAATGTATTATTATTTGATTTTTTTCTGAAATGTCCATCATTCACTCTAAAATATTAGTGTATAGTATTTTAGTTTTATGCCTTTGCATCTTTGTCAATTACTTTTATCAGTATTCCTTTTCGTTACTTTTTACAAGCTATTATACCGCTTCCAATTACTTCACCATTATCAATACGATAATGACTCTATTCATCAACACTATCATATCTTTATTATATTATTTTAAAAATATTGAAATCGCTTCAGCACCATGGAATATATTTAATATTAAATTTTACATATTATCAATGGGTTATCCTCTATCTAATTTCTTATTAATATTTTTAAAGCTTTCTTCTTCGATAACTTTAATAAATACTAAAATTTTTAAGTCTCCAGATTCATTTTTATCATTTCAAAAATCATCAGATTTTACTTTTCTTTCAAATCGTTTCGGATTGCAGGATATTAGTTTATCTAAAGAAATTACTAAATCTTTTTATAATTTTAATTTTCCTTCTTTAAAGGAAATAATAAATTTCAATTCTAGTTTAGTTTATCAAAGTATAGCATTGGTACTTTCATTAATGTTATATATTATTTTAATGTTTTTAATAATTAATAGAAAGAACAAATTATTAAAAGCAAATAAGAATTGGGATGAAAATGAAAGAAAATATAAAAATGAAGTAATTAAGGAAGGACCTATAGAAGTTTACCAAGAATGGAAAAGAGTTAAAGATTGGGTTTCATCCTACAAAATTAACGAATTTTATAATACATCTTTAAAGGTTTACCAAATTAATAAAGATTACAAAAAAAAAATTTATTAAAAACATTAATAACAATACCAAAGAAAAGGTTTATTTTGATAATTTTAATTATAATATTGAATTTAAAAAAATTAAAAATAAAGATAATAGTGAAATCGAAATCGATAAAGATAAGAATAATAAAGTAGATCAATATCAACAACTTACTACTGATAATAATCAAAGCATAAAAAATATTGATATGTATAGTAATAGTGATGATATGGATGACAGCGATGATCATGTTATCTATGATGAAGATAACGACGATGTTAATAGCTGTACTCGTTTGAATAGTTGCCAAACTAAAAATATAAATTATACTACTGAATTAAATAACAATAAAGATCAATTAGAATATAAGAGTATAAACCAAAATGATCTTGTTAACTTTTCATTTAAAAATAAAATTAATAATGACCCCTATATTAATTCAAAGATCTACCGAGCGGTGAACGACGTGACTTTCCAAATTAACGAAAATGAATGCCTAAGTCTACTCGGTCATAATGGAGCAGGAAAAACAACAACAATATCAATGATAATGGGAAAAGAAAATATAACTCGGGGTGAAATTTATTTCGAAAAAAATACATATTCAGGTCTATGTCCACAATATAGTACATTATGGCCTTCGTTAAAGGTCAAAGAAATTTTAGAGTTTTACCTAATGATTGCTGGTTATTCGAAAAAAACAAGTAAATTAAAAGCTCGTTATCTTATGGAATTAAGCAAAATAGAATCCTACTCGAATTATCGTATTAATGAATTAAGCGGAGGAACAAAACGTAAACTTTCTTTATTAATTTCTCTTTGTAATAACCCGCGTCATTTATTCTTGGATGAACCTACTTCCGGAGTTGATCCATTTACTCGTCGTTTCATTTGGAATTTAATAAAAAATTATAAAAATGAAAATCGTGTTATCATGCTTTTAACTACCCATTCAACAGAAGAAGCTGAATATCTTTCAGATAAAATTGCTATATTGGATAAAGGAACTTTGAAATACATTGGATCCCCTCAATACTTGAAAATGGTCTACGAAAAGGATTATATACTAGAAATATTCAATTTAAATAGAAATAATTTTAATTTTGAAAAGGAAATTGTCATCAGCAAAAATCTTTTTAACAATAATCAATATCAAAAAGAACAATATATAAATTTCGAAAGATACACTTTTATGGTTGATAAAAAACAAATTGCTTTAATATATAATGAAATGGAATTATTAAAACAATCAGGTATTATAACAGAATATAATTTTGGTCAATGCCCATTGGAACAAATATTTATTAATAAAATTAAACATTAATTATTATCATTAAGTATCAAAATTTAGATTCAATTAATTGATAATCTATTATTTAATTGAATTTAAAATAATCCTTCTTAAAATATTTTAGAAATATATAAAATATTAAATTTTTTTTTATAAACTATCCAAATAAAATTTAAAATATTTCTAAAAATAATATTAAATTTTTTTAAAAACTATCCAAATAAAATTTAAAATATTTCTAAAAATAATATTAAATTTTTTTTAAAAACTATCCAAATAAAATTTAAAATATTTCTAAAAATAATATTAACAAATAAAATAATTTGTAAAAAAATTAAAATATTAAAAAAAAAAAAAAAAAAAAAAAAAAAAAAATTAAAAATTTAAAAATTAGTATTTAAAAATTAGTATTTAAAAATTTAAAAATTAGTATTTAAAAATTTAAAAATTAGTATTTAAAAATTAGTATTTAGAAATTTAAAAATTAGTATTTAAAAATTTAAAAATTAGTATTTAAAAATTAGTATTTAAAAATTTAAAAATTAGTATTTAAAAATTAGTATTTAGAAATTTAAAAATTAGTATTTAAAAATTTAAAAATTAGTATTTAAAAATTAGTATTTAGAAATTTAAAAATTAGTATTTAAAAATTTAAAATTTAGTATTTAAAAATTAGTATTTAGAAATTTAAAAATTAGTATTTAAAAATTTAAAAATTAATATTTAAAAATTAGTATTTAGAAATTTAAAAATTAGTATTTAAAAATTTAAAAATTTGTATAACAAATATTGATAAGATTTTTAAAATAGTTTTAAAATATATGTATAATTATTAAAAAATAATATAAAATAAATTTATATATCATTAAATAATTACAATAAAAATAATAAATTATTCTAAAAAATAAGTTGAAAATTTACAATACACATTATTATTAATATAAATTCTAATTTATGAAAAAAGTATATCACGTAACATCTTAAATTGAAAACTTGTTATTAAAAAAAAGTAATAATAATAATAAAACATATGTTGTATTAAAATTTAATAGATTTATATAATAAAATTTATTTAAATATTATAAATAAAGTTTTGAAATTATTTTTTTAAAAAAATATACTATCTTTTATTTAATTTTATCAAAATTATCAAATAACTTAATTTAAAAAAGTAAACAATCTAAAAGATCAAATTCATTATTACTATATTAATTAATTTTAATTAAACTTAAAGTTACACAAAAACTTAATTAAATTATAGATATACATTTCATTAAATTTAATCTATATAATAAAAAACAAATTAATAAATAAAAAATAAATTAATAAATAAAAAAATAAATTAATAAATAAAAAAATAAATTAATAAATAAAAAATAAAACATAGTATTTATATCAGTTAAAAAAAAAAAAATATATATATATATATATATAATATATTTAATATTTGATAATTTTTTATTAATAATATACACGTCTTCAAAACAATAAAAAGAAAATAAAAAATGAAAAAATTATTTATATAAATTAACACTTTAATATTTATTTTTAATCTTTATTTAACACATATTTTGAACTTATTTTTTTACTTCATTTTATTTACTTATTTCTTTTTTATTATTTATTTAATATTTTTTTTTTTTTTTTTTTTTTTTTTTTTTTTTTTTTTAAAAAAAAAGTATTTATATTATTTCAATTTTTATCATCTAATTTTATTCATTTATTTTTATTTTATTTTCTTACATTTTATATTTTTATAATTTTATTTTTGTTTTATTTCTTCTTTATTATTTTATTTTTAAATTATTATTTTATTTCTACATTATTATTTTTTATTTTACTATTTTTTTATATTATTATTATTTTTTTATTTCTTCTGTATTATCTTAATAATTTTTTATAATTTTTTATTTATATAATTTAAGATAATATTATAAAAAATTATTAACTTATGAGTCCAAAATTTTTATTAACGAAATGTTTTCTCGTATCAGAAGTGCATTTACAATTATTCACCCATTTCTGGTCAGAGTTGTAACCAGATTTAGCGAAATTTGCTTTTTTGACCACCTGATACGCGGAATTTTTGTAACCTAAACAGTAAGTATAATCTATAGCTTCAAGTACACCATGGAATTTATTTTCACAAATCCTATCCATGTTTAATTTGAATCCATTATCACAAGTTTCCTTCTTCTCGCAATGATAGCAGGCATCATGACCGTTGCATGAAGGGGTTAAATAACTAGCTAAATCATTTAATAAATCAGATGAGCATCCGTCAATACGACGACGAAGGTCATCATTACTTCTTTCATAATAAGGTATTTTATATTTATTACCGATATTCTCATAATAATTAACACTTACTGAAGGACAGGAAGAACCGCTACTTCTACACATCCCATATTTACCTTGACAACCTTTACCACAGTATTCGTCACTTTGACCACAGTAGCCATATTTACTACAACAATAGTTTGTGTGACAGGATCCATATCCAGATCCACATCTGCCACTTCCTCTTTTTACCAATTCGTTTAAATCATCCTCTTCATTTATTTCTTCGGATTCTTTTATGCTTTCCTTTCTTTTCTTTATTTCTTCAATAACATAGTGTTGATTATAACATACACTAAAAATTATATATAAAATTTAATAAATTTTCAATAGAAATATATCAATTAAATATATAACTAATTATCATAATTTTAATATTAATATAAATAAATTCCCTATATTATAAAATTATTTTTTACTCACCTGATGCAGTTATTATAAAAAAAATCACCACTAATACCAGGTCTGTCTGCTTTATTTAATAATTTGTTCATTAATTCAGTACTAAAAGTATCTTTTGGATAATTTTCAATATCAGAAATCACTTTTTTAAGGTTGCCACACTTGTTTTTACAATTTGTAAGAGAATCAACATCAGCGATAGCATTATAAGTATTTTTAATTGAATTCTTTATAGTTTGTATATTTACTTCTAAATTTTTCTTCTCTTCTATATTTAAAGTTTTATTAATAATTTTCTCGTCGATTATTTTTTGTTCTTGTGTAGTTTCTTCTCTTGCTCCAAAGTTTTCATCACCTAGAGGTTTTTGAATTTATTAAATAAATAAAAAAAAAAAAAAAAAAAAAAAAAAAAAAAAAAAAAATAATCAGAAAATAATTTTAAATAATATAAATTTTATATAAATATTTAAAAATATATAATAAAAATTTTATTTTTACAAAAAATAAAATAATATACATTACCACTTTTGAAGACAAATTTAAGAACATCAGCTTCACCTTCGACACATACCTTTTCACCTACTTAGAAGTTATCTATAGTTTTGTTATTGTTTAAACTTTGGAATTTTTCGAAAGAAATTTTGTTTTGTAATAAGTAGTCTTCAAGTTTTTCATTATTATTTATTTTGTAATATTTTGAGCATGAATTGCATGAGGAAACTCCAATTAGTGTAGTAATTAATAAAACTTTTTTAATATTCATTTTAATTATACTATTTTCTTATTATTTATTTATTTATTTATTTATTTATTTATTTATTTATTTATTTATTTATTTATTTATTTATTTATTTATTTATTTATTTATTAGTAGTATTATTTCTTTTTTTTTTTTTTTTTATTTTTAATTTTTTATTTTAAAGAAAAAGCTATTTATATAAATTTATTTTGATTTAAATAAGTCACTAATTAATTATATATTTCTTTTTATTTTATTAATGGTCTAAAAATACTTTATTATTTTTAATAATATATAATATTCTTATATAATGAAATTAAATTTAAAATAATTCTTAATATTAGTAATAATTTAATTTTTATTATAAAAATTATATAAATATAGATTATTGTATATTTAAAATGCTTTAAACACAAAATATTATATTGATCCCTTTTTATTAATAATAAAAATAATGATATTGTCATAAAAATATATATATATAAACGTAGGAACTTAAAATAAAACTTATAAATATATAATATGGATGGATTATATTATCAATTTTTTTTTGGCTTTTTTCAAAAAAATAAAAAAATAATAAAAAATATTTCAATTAAGGTTTTAATTTATATAGTGTAAATGATATGGAAATTTTAATATTAATATTTTATTATGGTATAAATTAAAAAAAAAAAAAAAAAAAAAAAAAAAAAAAAAAAAAAAAAAAATTATTATTTTCGAAATATTTATAGAGTAGAGCGTAAAACCATTATTTATTATTATTTTCAAAAAATAAAAAACCACTAACCAAGAATAAAAAGAAAAAAAAATAATAATAATAAATAAATAATTTTAAAAATGTTAAAATATAACTTATTATTTATTGCCTTTTTTTTATAAATTTAATATGTATTAAAGCAGAAAACGAGTTTATTGAAAAAGAAAAAGTATTATCTTTAAAACTTCAAAGCTGTAAAGAAGATAAAGACTGTACTAATTTTAGTAACAAATGTTATGAAGGTCTATGCTACTATACTTTCTTTTGCTATGGAAAGAATTGTACTGTATCCAATGAAAACTTAAAATTCGAAAATATTAAAGATAATTCAAATGAAGTGGAAAAGAAAAACAATGAAATTATAGGAGAAGCCTGTACTCTTGAATCTTCTAAAAATGGAAAATGCTTTACTAGATTGTGTAATATCGATTCTGATTGCTTTAGTAACAGCTGTGTAAACAATGTTTGTATTATCAAAGATAATTTATCTTTAACCCAATGTTCAAATGAACTTACTAATAATAAAATTGCATGCGGCAATGCCGCTTCCGAAAAATGCGAGAATAACGACGAATGCTACTATAAAAATTGTAAGGAAGATAAAACTTGTAATGATTTATACCGACCAGATACTACTAAAGAAACTGTATCAATTTTAGGTAAATACGTAATTATTGCATTAGTTATTATTGTAATAATCATTATCCTTATTGTTTTCTTAGTTAAACGTTCTAGAAAGCATTAATCCACCCATTTGAAAATTAATTAAATAAAAACAAATAAATAATTAAAATATAATAAAATAATAATAATAATAATAAATAATAATAATAATAAAAAATAATAATAATAATAAAAATAATAAAAATAATAATAATAATAATAATAATAATAATAATAATAATAAAATAGAAATATCTTTAATAAATTTTAAAAAATATTACAAAAATAGAATAAATGTTAAAAAATAATAAAATAATTAACAAATAAATGATAAAAAATGTAAATTAATAAAAATATTTTTGGAGTGTTAATAATATAAATAAATTAACAAATAAAGAATTACAATAGATTTGTAATAAGTAAATTTAAACTGAAATCAATAAAAAAGTAAAAATTATATATATTAGCTTTAAAAATATATATATATATATATATATATTTTAAAGTTTAATATTTAACTATTTATTATATCTAAACATTAATAATAAAAGGTATTTTTTTTAAAAAAAAAAAAAAAAAAAAAAAAAAAAAAAAAAAAAAAGTAAATTATTATTTTTATAAAATTTTCAAAAATAATAAATGATAATCTACGACTTTAATGTATAATTTTATTTAATTTTTTTTTCGAATACCTTAAATATGTTTAAAATACTTATAGAATTTCTATTTTTTTGTCCGTGAAAAGAATTATTTTCTTTAATAGTAGTCTTTTATTATTAATATATTCACTTTAAAAATTTTATTTTATAAAAGAATATGACTTGCTAAAATTTAAGATAGTGGATGATTCAAAAGAAATAATAAACGTTTTCTTCAGTATTCAAAACAAAAAATAATATTCCATAAAATTTATTGTCTTCAAACTTTAAAATATTTACACTATAGACAAATAAATTAATATTAATATTTACACTATAGACAAACAAATTAATATTAATATAAGTAATAATAATAATTCATTTTAGTAATAATAACATAATTTATAATAATAAAAATGTTAACTATATCGTTTGTTCATGTTAATAATTCTAAATATAAACTTTTAATATCTCAAATACATTTTAAAATACAATAAAAAATACTTAAAGTTGAAGAAATATGAAGATCCATAAATGAAAGATTCAACGAACAAAATAGAAATATGAAGATCCATAAATGAAAGATTCAACGAACAAAATAGAAATATGAAGATCCATAAATGAAAGATTCAACGAACAAAATAGAACTATGAAGATCCATAAATGAAAGATTCAACGAACAAAATAGAAATATGAAGATCCATAAATGAAAGATTCAACGAACAAAATAGAAATATGAAGATCCATAAATGAAAGATTCAACGAAAAAAATAGAACTATGAAGATCCATAAATGAAAGATTCAACGAACAAAATAGAAATATGAAGATCCATAAATGAAAGATTCAACGAACAAAATAGAAATATGAAGATCCATAAATGAAAGATTCAACGAACAAAATAGAACTATGAAGATCCATAAATGAAAGATTCAACGAACAAAATAGAAATATGAAGATCCATAAATGAAAGATTCAACGAACAAAATAGAAATATGAAGATCCATAAATGAAAGATTCAACGAACAAAATAAATATAAATTACTAAAATAATATTTTTTGTGTAATATTATAATTGATTTAATACTCCAATTTTTAAACCAATTAAAATAATAAATATAATAAATAAAATTCTATATAAATTTATTAATATACTTTATTAACAAGTTTTTTCATATATTAAACGTCGATCATAAGAATATTTTATTTCTAAGTTACTTCTTATATATTATAGGATATCAAATAATTATAAATCTGAAAAACATTCATATAAAAATTAAGTAAAAAGACATTTAATGCCATTAAAGACAATAGTAGGGCAAAAATATTTTATTTTTTGAGATAGTAAAAAATAAAATATCAAATTGTTTATTATGAAAAAATTTTAACTTTTAACCCCTAAAGAATTAAAACATTATTTAATTAGGGGATAGTGCATTTCGCAAGTGCCGTATTTTCGTATGTTGCTTGTTTTTTTAATAATTTAATATATAATAATTAAATAAGTAATAAATATTCTTTTTTATATATAATATATTAATATTCAATTATAAAAATAATTTTTTATAATTCTTTTTTAATAGAATATATTATTATTTCTTTTGAAATAGTTATTTAATAATATTTAATTGTAAAAATATATTATTATTTCTTTTGAATATTAATATTTAATCATAAAAATGTATAGCTTTATTTAAATTATTATAAGACACATTACTAAATGAACGATTAGAAATGCTTCATTATTTATATATTTATTTAATTATTATTTATTAAATTATTAAATAAATTATTAATTAATAAAATTTTATGATATTTAAACTATATTTATTAAATTGTAAAATTTATTTATAACTAATTGAATTATATAATTCTTAATTTTTATTAATGCAAATATTGTTATTGGTAAATAAAATATTTTAATATAAATTTAATAAAGAGATAGTATATTGAGTTTAAATCATTTGGTGAATATATCTGTTCTTTTGTACAAGTGAAATTTTTATAATATTTCAATTTTTAATATAATTATTATTGATTTATTATTTATATTAAAAAAAAAATAATAAATAAAAATAAAATCAGATTTATTAAAATAAAAAATATATTTATTTATAAAAATACCTAAAATTATATATTTATGTTATTTAAATTAATCTTTAAAGAATTAAAAATTAATTTAAATAAATTAATAAATAAAAATTAATTATTGAATATAGTGGATGATACAACATATAACAAATAAAATACATTTACATTTTAAAATATATAAGTACATTGATTAAATATTTTGTATATATCTTATTTTCATATTCTATTTCTTATTAATTATATATATAAGGACTAAGTTGTATTCATTGAAATATTAGTTTATTAATTAACATTTTATGTTTGTTTAATTATATAATACATATTTCATTATCATTGAATACTAAAATTATAAAAAATATATTAGGTTATTTAAATATTAATATTATTTCTTTTTTAATTTTTTTTTTAAGAAAAAAGTAAATTTTATTAATAATTAGAGTTTTTATAAAAATGTTATTTCAAATTTTTTAAAAATTTGCCATATCAAAATAAAAATTTTCTATATTACTCATTACGCCGGGTGCATTCAATAATTTTCCTTCGAAAAAAACTCTGATTTAGTAAAACTAAGGAGGATGATACATTTAAGAGGTTATAATGATAATAATAGCATATAAATAAATAAAGTAAATAATTATATAATATATTATTTTTTTAAGTAATTACTGTTTATTTAATTTATTCTTTATTTTATTACTATTTAACATCAAATATTTTTTCTTCTTTTTTATTTTAAGATAATTTGTAAATGTTTTTAGAAAATCTATAAATCAACTTGTACTTTAATTAGACTAAACTAAAATTTCAAAATAATTTTATATAATTTATATCATTATATTATTTAGGAATATAATTATGAAAATAAGAAATTCGATAACACAAAAAAAAAAATAATAATAATAATAATATTAATAATAATAATATTAATAATAATAATAATAATAAAATGACACATTATAAAACTTTTTTTTTTCTTAGATAATAATATTACTAAAATCAATAAAATCATAGAATAACATATTTTTTAAATTAAGCAGGAAAAAATAATTTTTTTAATATTTAAAACAAAATCATTATTATTATATATAAATTATTTAAAATGAATAATAAAAATTGCTTCAAATAATATTTTTATTATATAGGATTTATCTCATAAAATCTATATTATAAAAAGTGGATTTCATTATTATTACTTTTATATATATATTTATATAATTTTTTTATTGCTTATATATATTTATTTTTTTTTTCTTTGCCCTTGCAATAATTACTTAAAAATATATATATATATAAACTCTAAAATTTTATAATTAGTAAAAAATTATAGATAAGTAGAGATGTAAATTAATTGTAAATAATATTTAAGGTTAATTTTATTTTAAGATTTTTTTTGTAAATTATATTTATTATTTTACACGAATAATGTAAATAATACTCAATATTATTCATAAAATTTTTACTTTCTATAAAATTATTATCTAAATTACTATTTGAATTATTTAAATTAAAAGTTTAAATAATGGTAGAACTAACAGTAGTTGTCATATAATGATAATTATTTTTGAATACTTAAAATTACGTTATGAGTATTCATAATATCTTTATAGTTTCTACTAGCTATTGAAAGCAAAAAGTGGACACCCATGTAGCCAAAAATGTTAAAATGGTCAATAAATTTTGACCAAATTATTGT
Organism: Neocallimastix lanati (nom. inval.); assembly: GCA_016946835.1. NCBI lineage: Eukaryota > Fungi > Neocallimastigomycota > Neocallimastigomycetes > Neocallimastigales > Neocallimastigaceae > Neocallimastix > Neocallimastix lanati (nom. inval.). The sequence goes on along the minus strand of JACVTC010000235.1, from coordinate 93,610 downwards.
CCATTTTGTAAAAATAAATGACAAACAATTAAATGTTGGTAAGTTAAATGCTCTGATTTTAACAATATTCGTAATTACTTTTCTTTTATCTTGAACAGTATTATTAATTAATTTAGTCCTTGAACGAGTTTTTTTCATATTCTTCCTAGTACAAATTTTTAATATTCCTGTTATTGGCACATTTTTCATTAGTAATTGAAAATATAGTTGAGATAAAATCTTTAGAGAGATTATTAGTTGAAATGTTGGGATCTTGAATTTTAATTTAAAGAGATTGAAATCAATTATTATTAATTGATTCCTTTTATTCAAGTGATTTTAATCTATCCCATCAAATAAATCTTTTGAGAATAATGAATCCATCTGATGGAATGGATATACTTTCAATTAGAAAAGGTTTTATAATATGAGATTGGATAAAAATCAATATATGATTCTGAAATTAGAAATTATTTCATTTTGAAATTAACAATAGAATAATTATCATTAGAAGACCTATTTCCATTAAGATGAAGGTGTAAATAAGCGAAAGAATTTCCAGTCACCTAAAAGACTAGCCCATTCCGACAATTTTACAGTAGAGAAGTTGAAATCACCAACTCGAATAGGAGAATTGAATTAATGGTTATGTAACCACTCAAGGATTTCAATTTTATTATTTCACAAATTCATAGTACAACATTTTTGATGTATATATACATTTCCAATTGAATATTTCATTTTATTCGAAGATATAGAGAGATAAAATATAAATATAATTAATAGAATTACTTCAAGGGATGTTTGACATTTTAAGCACCAAAATAAAATACTCTCTTTCCAGGTAAAGAGTCATCCACTTTCTAAAAAAAAAAATGTTTATAGTTTTGTATTTTGACACTGCATGGATTATCGCTCTTTAGATCGATCCATTACCAGTTTCTTAAACACATAGAAACAAAGGTTTATGTATGGAAATAAAATATTCAATACCGTCTTTTTTTTTTCATAGTTCCATCCAATAGTATTTCAATTTAGACATTTTTTTTATTAGTTAATGAATTGTAACTTCACATAATATTATAAAAATTAACTATATGTATAATTAAAAAATAAAATAAAATAAAGTAAGGAGTAGAATATTAAATAATGAAAGTACAAATCGAATAAAATAAAATAAAATAAATAGTAGAATATAAATGTAAAGTACAGATTGAATAAAATAAAATAAAATAAAATAAAATAGTAGAAATATAAATATAAGTACAGATTGAATAAAATAAAATAAAATAAAATAATAGAAATATAAATATAAGTACTGATTGAATAAAATAAAATAAAATAAATAGTAGAATATAAATGTAAAGTACAGATTGAATAAAATAAAATAAAATTAAATAAAATAGTAGAAATATAAATATAAGTACAGATTGAATAAAATAAAATTAAATAAAATAGTAGAAATATAAATATAAGTACTGATTGAATAAAATAAAATAAAATAAATAGTAGAATATAAATGTAAAGTACAGATTGAATAAAATAAAATAAATAAAATAAAATAGTAGAAATATAAATATAAGTACAGATTGAATAAAATAAAATAAAATAAATAGTAGAATATAAATGTAAAGTACAGATTGAATAAAATAAAATAAATAAAATAAAATAGTAGAAATATAAATATAAGTACAGATTGGATAAAATAAAATAAAATAAAATAAAATAATAGAAATAGAAATATAAGTACAGATTGAATAAAATAAAATAAAATAAAATAAAATAAAATAAAATAAAATAAAATAAAATAAAATAAAATAAAATAAAATAAAATAAAATAAAATAAAATAAAATAAAATAAAATAAAATAAAATAAAATAAAATAAAATAAAATAAAATAAAATAAAATAAAATAAAATAAAATAAAATAAAATAAAATAAAATAAAATATAGTTGAAACATTTTGTTTTTAGGAATTGGTTCACCCAGCAAGATAAAAAGTTAGAACACCAACCTCCTCATTCTCAGTTTTTAGGAATTCATTTTATTATTTATTATGTATAGCCCATTCATTAACTTTTTTTCAAGGAGCTTTTTAAGTTTATTTCTTGATGGATCGCAAAGATCCAATAGGTACAGAATCATAAACTTTCTTGAGATCAAGGAAAGCAAGATAAGTTTCTTTATTATCAAATTAACGTCTGGCAAATTTCTCTTATAGATTATAAATAAACTAATACTTTTTTCTTTATTTTTTTTTTTTTTTTTTTTTTTTTTTTAGACTGGGAAGAGAATACACTTCTAGTGCTTTATTATTATAGAAATAAGAATATTATTATAAAATACAATTAATAATAAAAATATATGTAAATAAATGTATGGTATTGTATAAGATAAAAATGTATAAAATATTATTAAAAAAAAAAATAAAATTTTATAAACTAATTAAAAATTTAAAATAATAGCATATATAAATAAGTTCTAAATTTAAATAAATTTCTTTATTGTTGTACAACTGTGGATGCAATGTTAACATTATTAATTTCGAATGTAATAAAAATAGAGAAGTAACATCTTAAGAATAGATAGTGTGGTGTCCACTAAACTCTCCCCTGAACTACAAGAAAGATCATCTAAAATAGAATTGACTTTCTATATATAAATTCTTTGTTCGAAATTTGACTGTTAGTAAATGTGTATGGATAAGAAGAAACAGGACTACTAAACTGAATAGTTCCTTTGCCATATCGGTACAACATCGTCGCTCTTGGAATTAAAGGTATTTATTACTATGCCTATCAAAAAGTAACTCAAGAGAGTTACTGATGATAGGTATTGTTTTAACAAACTTTTCTTCTGTGTTACGAAATCCGAATTGCACAGGTCGAATAAAATTTCTGGACGATAGAAATAGGCATTTTTTTTTTTAACAGCAAGCAAAGATTACATAATTTTATTAATTAAATTTTTATAAAGAAATAGACCTGTTTTTTAGACTTAGAGAATAACTTTATTCAATTTATAATAATAATAAAATTAAATGATTTAAATGAAAAAAAAAATGAAATGAAATAAAATACATAAAATGAAAATATTATATAATTATATAATTATAAAATTGCTTTAGAAACAAAATAGTTTCTAACTTTTACTATTTCATCGATGATAACTTTTTTTTTTTTTTTTTAAAGGCAGCAAAAATTATTTCATCTTTATTAATTAAATATTTGATAAAATTCATGTAATAAAAAAAAAAAAGATAAAAAAATAAACAAAAAAAACACAAATTTAAATAAAATAATGGTATAATATATTCTAGTTTCATTTAATTAATATCAGTAAGACTTCACAAGGGCATTATTATACCGTAGTACAATAATTATTTTTGACTTCACAATGTTAATCATAATTTTTAAAGATACGAAATTATGATCTTCATTGGTTGCTCTGGCCCTGATAGCCTGTCTTACTGTTTCTTCAGCATTGACGCTCTTGGTAGCAGTAGTACGATTCGATTTGAACCTATTGAACAAAGATAATTGCTGGCCAATAGCAATAGGTATAATCGATTGGAGAAGTGCCGCAGTAACCACTAAAAACGGAGTATCAGAATAAGCACCTGATTTCATCTGGCACTTAAATAGATCCTCCCATTCCCTTGTACTTTTATTAATACTTCGACCTCCAAGAAGGAAATTAAACACTTTTTCACACACACTAGAATCAATATACACATTATTTTCAATACTATTATTAACATTACTAATAATACTATTACTAATAATACTAAAACTAATATTACTATTACTATTATTACTATTACTATTATTACTATTACTATTATCATAATTACTATTAACAATATCATTTGTTAGGTTGCCACGGTAAAAAGCATTATATAAAAATAAAATTTTATCATTAACTTTACTACGAATATGATTGAAAAAAGGACAATCAATTCACCAATGACTTATCCATTGTTTATTACTTTTACAACAGGGACAAAAATTAGGACACATTTGATCTATTATTTTTGCAGCTTTAGCAATTCTAGCATCTAATCTATATCCGCTTCGTACTCTCAATAGCCAATAGAAACCATATGAAAGATCAGGATATTCATTACAAAGTTTTATAAATTTTGATGTTTCTTCGAATTTGTTTTTGTCATTTTTTTTTTTTTTTTTTTTTTTTTTTTTTTTTTTTTTTTTTTAGACAGGGAAGAGAATACACTTCCAAAAACTTTATTAAATTTTATTTTAAAAAATACATGTAGGTGAAAAGTACATTAGAAATTAAAAATAAAAAATTAAAAAATAAAAAATAAAAAATAAAAAAGCTCGAAAATACTATGTATTTCGGCAAGTTGTACTATGCGGGAATTTTACCCTTCCTATCAAATAAAAAAAAAATAAAATTTAGAAGTAACATCCTTAAAATAGATAGTGTGGTGTCCACTAAACTCTCCCCGGATTCATCATTTATTGAGCTACTAGGGCGAGAATCACCCTTCGTAGTAATAGATGATAATCCTGTATTTTCATTATGCCTTATCAGTACGACGTCGACGCTCTTGGTTAAGTTTGATATTTTGCAATACCTATCAAATAATAGCTCAAACGAACTACTTATGATAGGTATTGCATTTGTTAAGAATTCCGCCAAGCCCACAATTTTTGGAACAGGTGACTCAGATGAACCTTTGAAAAGTAGTTCATTTAAATGTCTCTGTTCCCCACTATCGAAATGTAGTTCATTTAAAACTAAAGTCCCACCAAGAAGGAACAAGTATATATAATGATTGATATAATCTTCAAAATCAGAAATAGAGTCATAGGAAGAAAGAGGATTAAACGCTCTAATCTTCCTAAGGAATAAAACATAGAGATCATCGATGAAATTTAAAGAATTCCATCTAAAAGATGCAAGAGCATCGCATTTAAAAATCCAATGTTCAAAAGATTGATTACCTTCACCACAACATGGGCAGGACTTTGGACAATCTTCTGAAACTCTACCCATTCTAATAGCAATAGTAGTATTGTATTTATAACCACAGCGTAAACGTATAATCCACGAAAATCCTAAGTTGAATTGGGGATATTTTAAGCTAAGCATTATTATAGCTTTATTGTTTGAGAACTTGTTACTATCGTAGTTTTGACCTTTAATACCTTGAAATCTGGAAACTGATTTCCAGTAACGTTCTATAATATCGTCATATTTTACACATTTATATTTTTTGATTTTTTTATATAGTGTTCTAGATTCTTTAGTCCAGGAATAATAAGGCATTTTGGGAATAGATTTAATAAGATCCTTTATGATACAGTTTGATTTACTCCATTTTGCAAATGATTTAATCTGTAAGGCTGCGCAGATACCAGCAATAGGAGGGATGCTTAGATCTCGAGATAAAGCATAAGTACTCATTGTTGAATTATGTCTAATATAGTCATTGTTTTCTGTATTTGTTTTACCATTTTTAGAGAAGGAACCGATACACCAAAATAGACCAGTATTAATTAATGTTTGAATTCTAGCCGTTCTAGATTTGTTTGAACCAAGTAAAGGAGAATAATAAATTACTTTACTAATAACAAAGGATTGAAGAACTTTTTTCTTGTATACAATAGGAATAAGTTTATTTGAAAAGAAACGTGTAAATGAAAGAAGGGATTTTCTAACTTTAAAATGCATGTGAGATATAATGTGTTCTAGTAGGAGATCATCTGAAAAAGGAATACCAAGATAGACATAACTAGAAACTTTAGGAATATCATTCTTTCCTAAATAGAAGGTTGGATCACTATAGTTTGGAGGAGGTTGGAAGTTCATTGGTTTTATAACCATAGTTGCACACTTTTCAATACCAAAAGTCATTTCATTTAAATTAGCCCATTTATGTACCTTTTTTAATAATTTTTCTAAATTTTTTGCACTTGGAGCAATGAGAACAACATCATCAGCAAAGAGTCCACCACAACACTTTTTTCTTCCAACATTAACACCATACTTTTCACAGTCATTTAGTATATCATTGATGAATAAATTGAATAAGATTGGAGATAAAGGACAACCTTGACGAACACCTCTTTTAATAGGAAATTCATTTGATAACATTGAAGCAAATCGAGCACGTGCTTTAGATGAAGTATATAAATTACAAAGAAAATCAAAACATTTACCGCGTACTCCATAGTGATATAATTTAGTAAGAATGTTAAAAATAGGAACTGAATCATAAGCTTTTTTAAGATCTAAAAAAGCTAAATATGTGAATTTTCCTTGGAATTTTCTTCTTTGACAAATTTCTCTAACGGAAATGAATAAACTAATGCATTCTTCGCGGTTGCGAAATCCAAATTGTTCAGGTCTAATGAAATTGTGTGAGAGTGCGTAAGTAGATATTCTATCTGTTATAATTTTTGAAATGATTTTTAGTCCAACGTTAATGAGAGAAATACCTCGATAATTACTACAATCTGATAGGTCACCCTTCTTAGGAATTGATACAATAGAAGCTGAGTTCCATTTTTTAGGAAATGACCCATTCCATATTTTATTAAATATCAATTTTAGACACTTTCCAGCAGCAGGATGTGATTCTAGTAATTCTTCGTTACAAAAAAGAGCTTTGTAGAATTCAATCGGAATACCATCGGGGCCGGGTGCTTTGTTATTTTTCATCGATGAAATAGTTTTTTTAATATCTTCAATCGTAATAGGACCATTTATATTCCAGGTAGTGGATCTAAGACTAATATTCCTTAAAGCATGATTCCAGTAATTACGATTAAGGCTGTGACCTGAGGGATCCGAAGCAAGATCTTTATAATATTCAGCCCATCTATCTAATTGCTTTGAAGGAGAGATGATATCTTGACCAAACTTAGATTTAATGCAAGTAAGGGAGGTAGATGAATATGATGGTTTAGCCATTTTCTTTAAACATCTCCAACCATTTTTGAAATCTTTATTCAAAAAATAATTACCTATTTTTACTATATTAGCCTTAAATCTAGCAGAACGAAATTTACTCTTAGTTTTCTTGATTAATTTGCAAAGTTTATCATATTTATTAAATTGTTCAAGGTAATTATCAACATTTTCACAATTAAAGTAAGGCTTAATATTCCGAAATGCGATATGTTTTTCATGAGATAGTTTTTTAATGTAATAAGGACAATGAAAAGCAGAGCCCTTTAAATTTGTTGGAATAAAAGCCTTAATATCTTTACCGATATTATTTGCTGTATTGATAAATTTTTCTACCATTTCATCAGCCGTAAGCGAATTGTAATGAGAATCAAGGTCATTTTCTAGGATTGAAAAATAATTATGTGATAAAATATCTGAATTTTTTGTTTTACAAATATGAGTTGACCATTTAGAAACTTTAGTAGGCCTTATAAAACCATCGGAGAGAACTTTGTTGCAAGAAAGTAAAATAGGTTTATGATCAGAAATACCATAAAACGAAGTACAAACCGAGGTTTTATTAATATGGGATGCCAAAGCCTCATTATAGATGACATGATCAATGCAAGATGATCTAGTACCTTTAGCATATGTAAATTGATTACCATATAAAGGAGCAATATACCAATTAGGAAAATTATTTGAAATGTATGTTTTGATCTTCTTTAATGACATGTTAAAGTCACCAACTAGGACAGCCGGAACATTTTTTCTATTGTGAAAACGTAACCATTGAGAGAGTTCATCAAAAGCAACTAGTCTTGCTTCCTTCCATTTGCTTTGAGGGAAGTAGATATTACCAATAGTACATTTTTGATTCCAAAAAGAAGTAATATTAACTGAAATGATATATTTGTATAAAAACGGTTCTTGGAAGAAAGAGCACGAAGAATGAACACCAATAAAGAGTCCTCTCATACCAGGGGTTTTAGGATTAGCTTTAAGGAAAACTGAGTTGTAATATGGAATTAAAGGTGATGAAACATCTTTTGGTAGATATTTACTTTTTCCAGTTTCTTGTAGACAGATACATATAGGTTTAAAAGTAGAGTTGAGATACAAAATACTATCTCGCTTTTCAGTATTCCAACCGTTAATATTCCAACTAACACAGAGATTAAAGAAAGAAGAATTTGAATTTAGATGGCTAGAGAAAAAATCTTTTGCCATAGGATTAAGTTCAACATCAATGTTTTTAGATTTCCTCGACTTGTTCATTTGATTCAGTTTATTACACAAGGACCAGGTAATTTTAGCTGTTTCAGGAATTTCATCTCTTAAGAAATTTAAAACATAGAAAAAGATGAGATCATTTTTGTATTTATTAATCCTAATAATGAAGTATGAGCCATACCTTGGAGAAAAAAGTTTTTTAACATATGGAATAATTTCATTGTAGTAAGGGATCTTACTAATAACTTGTGCCATTAGTTTTCTAGGGGACCAAGAATTAAGGTCATGAATGAAAATAAGGCTATAATTATTCATATGATTTCCGAAGCAGTAGAAACCACGATGGAAGGGAGTAGTGTTAACAGAACTAGAAGCATCCATGTTTAGAGTTAGTTGAGAAAAGAACTGACTTAATTTCTATTTAAAATGAATTGATTATAAGGATTGAATACCAAAGAATTATATATAAAATATTTAACATTTAAGTTTACTGAATATAAGAGTTAATAGTTTCACATGAATTGTATTTCCTAAGATATATTTAAAAAACAATGTTAGTGGAAAAATTATTTATTCAATAAAATAATGTAAAATAGTAAATTTTATTAATAAAAATTAATTAATAAATTATTTATTTATTTATTTATTTATTTATTTATATTTTTTTTTATAAAAATATATATATATATTTTATATTTTAATTTCATTTAATACATGATTATTTATTAATCTTTGTTTCTTTTTTAATTTTGATTTTTTTTTTTTTAATAAATTATATTATTTTTATATTATTTTATATTTTATATATATACTATACTATTTTATATATTATATTATATATTTCATATTTTATATATAGTTATTTTCTTTTTTAGTATTTAATTTATATATTTTGTTTAAAAAAAATAAATAAAACTTATAAATATTAAAAAGTATAAAAATAAAATTTATAACAATAATTATATATAAATAAATATATAATTATTATTATTATTATTTATTATTAATTATTATTAATTATATAAATAATTTAAAACAATAAAATTATAAAAGTGAGAAATAAATATGTCATTTCTTTTATAATTTTTTTAAAAAGTTTTTTAAAAAAAGATTTAAAAAAAAAATTTTTTTTTAAATTTTTTTTTTTTTTTTACTAATAATCTTCCATTTAAGATTATTTGATTTTTTTCAATTTTATAAATAAATATTATAGATATAAAATTTTAAAACATTAAAAACTATAAATAAAAAAAAAAAAATTGAAATCAGATTTAGTTATCCTTTGGAACACATACTGATACAAGATCATTATAGGCTCTACAAGTAAAACCTTCTTCACAACATGGAGAGGCATCTGGATATTCGGAACCTCCACATGGTCTGTAACCCTTAGTTATAGTGGTACAAGCTGGAGTTGGTTCATCTTGAGAAGCACTTTCATCTGGTAAACAGACATAATAGGATTCACTAATAATCTTACAAGCGAAACCTTGTTCACAACATGGAGAAGCATCTCTGAAAAGAGAACCACCACATACACTATAACCTGGACTACGAGTAACACCTGAGCATCTACCAGGAGCTGGATTATATGTTTCAAATTGAGCACTGGTAGGACCTGTTGAAGAAGTAGTAGTGGTAGTAGTGGTAGTAGTAGTAGTTGGTTTTGGTTGTGCTTTAGTAGTAGTTGTTTTCTTTATGGTGGTGGTGGTTGTGGTAGTAGTTGTTGTTGTTGTTTTCTTAACAGTAGTAGTAGTAGTGGTAGTGGTAGTGGTAGTCTTTTGAGTAGTAGTTGGAATTTTAACATTTGGTGGATAATAAACGATCTTCTTAATATAATAAGTATTATCTTGATTAGAAACTTCTTGAATAGCAAAACGATATATTAATGAATTAATACGAGCTGGAACTTCAATAGTATAATCTTCGTATTCAGTTGTAGCTCTAAAGTTACCAATAGAATAATAATTTTCATTAATATCATAAGCTAATATATTAATCAATAAATCTGGATTTGAAACCTTCATGTTGATGACAAGAGTACCCTTACTGTAATGATTATCTGTTTTGAAACTGAAAGCTGGCCAAGCATTATTTTCTCCAACAAAGGAACAAACCATACCATTAGAACGTTGGAATCTACAAGAAGTTCTACCCCAACTAGCATCTTCCCAATGTAAACCACTTTCATCAATAATAACATCAGCATGATCAAGATAAGTAACAGTTGGAGTTGGAGTTTTACTGACTGTGGTTGTAGTAGTGGTTGTAGTAGTTCTTTTAGTAGTTCTTTTAGTAGTGGTTGTAGTAGTGGTTGTAGTAGTTCTTTTAGCAGTGGTTGTAGTAGTCTTTTTAGTAGTAGTTGGAACTTTAACATTTGGTGGATAATAAGTGACGCTCTTAATGTAATAAGTATTATCTTGATTAGAAACTTCTTGAATAGCAAAACGATATATTAATGAATTAATACGAGCTGGAACTTCAATAGTATAATCTTCGTATTCAGTTGTAGCTTTAAAGTTACCAATAGAATAATAATTATCATTAAGATCATAAGCTAATATATTAATCGATAAATCTGGATTTGAAACCTTCATGTTGATGACAAGAGTACCCTTATTATAATGATTATTTGTTTTGAAACTGAAAGCTGGCCAAGCATTATTTTCTCCAACAAAGGAACAAACCATACCATTAGAACGTTGGAATCTACAAGAAGTTCTACCCCAACTAGCATCTTCCCAATGTAAACCACTTCCATCAATAATAGCATCAGGATGATCAAGATAAGTAACCGATGGAGTTGGAGTTTTACTTACAGTAGTTGTAGTAGTGGTTTTTGGAACTTGAGCATCCTGTGGATAAAATGTGACACTCTTAATGTAAAAAGTATTATCTTGATTAGAAATTTCCTGAATAGCAAAACGATAATAACTTAATGAATTAGAAAGAGCTGGAATATCAAAAGTATAATCAGCATAATAAGATGTAGCCTTAAAACTTTTAATAGAGTAATAATTTTCATTAACGTCATAAGCCATTAAATGAACATCTAAATCTGGTTTTAAAACCTTCATATTGATAACAAGAGTACCTTTTTTAAAGGAATTATCTGTTTTAAAACTGAAAGCTGGATATTCATTCATTTCTCCAACAAAGGAACAGACCATACCGTTATAATATTGGAAATTACAATTAGTATTACCCCAACTAGCATCCTCCCAATGTAAACCATTTCCATCAACAATAGCTACAGATTGATTAGAATAATAATTATTATTATTGTTGTTGTTGTAGTTGTTGTTGTTGTTACCTGAATAGTCCTTTGGATAATAAAGAATACTTTTAATGTAGAAAGTATTATCATTTCCACTACCTTCTTGAATAGCAAATCTATAATAAGTACCATCTTCTGGAATATCATAAGTATAATCAGCATAATAAGATGTAGCCTTAAAATTGAATCTTACTTTATAATTTCCAGAACGATCAAAAGTTAATATATAAACATCTTGATTAGGTCTAGCAGCCCTCATTCTTATAACAATTCTACCTCCAGTGTAATCTTGATAATTACTGAAACTAAAAGCGGGCCATTCACCATTACTTCCTTTAAAACTACAAACCATTTCACCATTTTGGAATCTACAGTTTGTATTACCCCAACTCTCATCAGTCCATCTTAAACCATATTCATTAAGAATAACTTCAGATGTATTACTAATGCCTGATGAACTAGTAGTACTTGAATAATCATCAGATTTTAATACTTCAGTACTATTTGAACTACAACGATATGGAATAGAACACCATTCATCATTTAAATTTCCCCAAACTTGATTATTTTCATCAGTGTAAACTACATTACAATCTGGACAACATGGATAACCATCAGAAGAATTAGGACAACGTTGAAGATCAGTAATAATACACCAATCATCATTTTCTTCTCCCCATTCTTTTTTAGTATCATCTGAACTATATAATATTTCTGTATCCTTATTTTTACAATTTGGATAATCGCTTTGTTCATTTGGAGTTTTACTACGTGCTACAGCAGCTCCTAAACCTAAATTTCAAAAAAAAAAATTTTTTTTATTATTTAAATTCAATTTTTTCCATATATATATGAAATATAAAAAAAATATTTTATTAATAACTATTCATTACAAAGCTATTTTAATTTCACTACTACTTTTTAGTAGTAGTGAAATTACATAAAAAAGTTTATTATAATAGTAATTATTAATTTTAAAAAGAATATTGAACAATTAAATTTTTTATTATTAATTATTAATAATTATTTAAAATTTTCAATCTGAAAAAAAAATAAAACAATACTGAAGTAAAAATAAAAATATTTTAAAAAAAAAATAACTCTTTTTTTTTTTTTTTTTTTTTTTTTTTTTTTTTTTTTGTTCATTAAAAATTACTTACAGGTTAAAATAATAAACAAGGATTTCATTTTCAATTATTTTCTTTTTTATATTATTTATTTTGTAGTTATTTATTTTATCTTATTTTTTATTTTTATTTTATTATATTTTATAGCTTTTAATTCACTTTTTAATATTTTAATAAATAAGTTTTTATTTATTTTAAATTAAATTATTACTATTTTATATTAAATAATAAATAATATTTATTTAATATTGATTAAATATATTATTATTTATTATATAATATTTATATTATTTTTTTTAATTTTATTATTTTTTTTTATTTATATATATATATATTTTATATATATATTTTTTTTTTTTTTGAAGAAAATTTTAAAAATGGAGTAAATAGATTTCTTTATATACTTTTCTATGATTATTATTAAAATTTAATTATTTATATTATAAAAAATTTTTCTTTGTTTTAAATTTATTTCATTAATATATATGAATATATGAATATATTTATATATATAAATATTTTTATAATAATTAGAATTCTAAATTTAATTAATTATTTAATTATTGATTTTTAATTATAAAAATCTAAACATTCCTTACTTTATATATAAAACATTTTTTCTTTTTATAAAACAGATTAATAATAATTAATTAAAAAAAAAAATTTTTTTTTTTTCTTTGATATATTTATATATAAATAAATTATTTTAATAAAATCATGAAATTTATACATATTACCTTACTCAGTGCTTTAAACTTATTTACTTCATTAAATTTACTTCCTTTATAAATATGATGAGAAAGTATAACTTTATTTTATATCATCTACAAAAATTACATCAATTTTTTTTATATAATTGATAAAAGTATATGAACCATATTATATAAAAAATAAAATCATGCTCTATCTACTTAATAAAATATTCCATTTCTTTTTCTAAAAGATTTATTGGTCCAACAAAAAAAAAATTAAATAAAATTATATTATTCTTTTTTTTTTTTTTTTTATCTAAATTTTAATTATTATTCTTTATATTATAATTTTAATTATTATTCTTTATATTATAATTTTAATTATTATTATTTTATTTCTATTTATTAAGTTTAAATATTATAATTTCTTTATCAATTAATTCTAATGATTATAATTATTACTATTCTTACTATTTAATTAAAAAAGTATTATTTAACTTTTTTTAATTTTTTTTTTAATATTTTAATCTTTTTACTATTTATTCCATAATTAATTTTTGATTTTTGATTTTTATTATTATCATTATAAAAAAAAAATAATAATAAACTTTTCCTAAATAATACATAATACATAATAAATAATACATAATAAATGAATAATAAATTAAATTATTATTATTATTATATTTTAATATATATAAGAAATGAAGATCAAATTTAAAAAGAATTTCCATAATAATTAAATATTGAAAAAAGTTATAAAATTTTTATTTTTAATAAAAATAAGCTTTTATGGAGGTTTATGTAACACTCATTAGATGGATAAATTAAATGTAAAATAAAACAAAATTATTTTGATATTAAATCTTAATAATTATTGATGAATGATAAACAATCTTTAAATAATAATTAAAATTAATTAAATATAAAAAAATAATAATTATAGTTGTAGTTTTATAATTATTCTATACCTCCAAATAACTATTAGTCAAAGTTATTTAATATATAATAAAAAAATGTTCAACTTTTTATTCTATTTTTTTTTTTAATAACAAATTTAAATATTTGTATAATAAACAAGAATTATAATCTATTAATAAAAAAAAAAATTTTTTTTCCAACATAATGTTGATGTCTTTTTTTTTTTTAAGATACTTTTTTTATACAATATACAAAAATATTTTATTAGAAAATGTATATAATAAAGGAAATAAATATAAATAAAAAGTTCCATTTAACATCAATGTAATACAACATCTACTATTATTAGTAATCATAATTATATTAATAATAAACAATAATAAAACTTTTTCTTTATTTTTTTTTTAAAAAAAAATGTTAATTTATTTAATTTTAAACTTTAATTATATATTTTATAAATTTGGATAAATAAATTTTATTGGTTATCTTCATTGCTATTATCATTGGTTAAATTATTATTCATAAAAGAATTTTTAACGATTCATATTTGATCATTAATTAATTAGAATTTATTTTTATAATAAAAAACTTTTTTTTTTTATTTCATTCATTAAAACAGTTTTGTTTTTATTTTTTTTTGTTTTATTGAAGAATAATTAATTTATATTATTTTATAATATTAAAATAGAATATAAAAAAAAAATAAAAAAAATATTTTTTTTTATTTTATTGTATATATTATTATTTAAAGGAGAATCATTAATTAAAATTAAATTTTATTAATATTCCTCAAAAAAAAAAAAATAATAATAATCATATATATAAATATATATAAATATATATAAGAAGAAGAAGAAAAAGAAAAACATTTTAGTTTTACATTTTAATTAATTAAATTTTATTTTATTTTATTTTATTTTTATTTTTATTTTTATTTTTATTTCTTTTTTAACAAATAAAAAATTAATAATTTATTATTAACTAAAAATATTTTTTTTCCATCCATAATAAAAATATTGGATAAATTTTATTGATTTATATTAATTTATCTATTTGTAAAACTCTTTTATTAAATACATTTTTATGACAAATCATTACTTTCAAAGTACTTTTCTTATTTTACTATTGGTTTTTGTTTTTAACTTTTATTAATACTCAAATTCTCTGCTATTTCATTAATACTTTACTATTTTATTATTATTTTTTTAATTTTTATTAATACTTTAGTACCTTATTAATTCTTTGATATCTTATCATATTTTACTATTTATTTTGTTTTTATCAATACTTTATTCCTTTATTATTACATTTTACTATATTTTTGTATCTACACTTTATCAACGATGATCCATTTATTTTAATAATAATGGCTTACCATAAAAAATTAATAATTCTAAAAAAAAATAACATTAATATACAATAATAATTATTTTAACAAAAATAGAAATCATAATGAAATAATAAATACTTGATATATTTAATTATATTATATTATTAATATTTATAACTATTAATATTTATAACTATCTTCAATTTTTAAAACAAAAAAGTTAACCGCTATTACATAGTAACTTTGCTATTTTCATATTATCACACATAAATATATATATTTATATATATTTAATAAAAATAGAATTATATCAATATATTTATATGTAAATAAGCTTCTAAAATTAAAAAAAAAAATTTTAATATAATAAATATATTATAAATAATAATATTATTATTATTATTAAGTATTTTATTTATAAATTTTTTATTTAATTTTTTAAATTAATTGAATAAAAATATAAATAACAGTAATTAAAAAAAAAAAAAAAAAAAAATAGAATACAAAAGTAAAAATAAAAAATTGTATTATAATAATAGTAAATATATAAATATAATAAAATTTCTTTGTGTTAATTATTGATGTTATTAATAAATTAATGAATAGTTAATAATGAATAGTAAATCTTTGTTAAGCTTTTATCTAATTATTTAACTAGATTTGTAAATGAAATTTTAAAAATTTTAAATTCTTAAAATTTAAAAAAAAAAAAGATTTTTAATATATTGAATATATTATATAATATATTAAAATATATTAAACATACAAATTATTTTAACATATTATAACTATTTAAAATTTTTAGAGTTGAAATATTTAATAAAATTACATTTGTATACAATTTTTATAGATTAAATATATAAAATATGTAATTATTTATTTATTTATTTATTTATTTATTTATTATTTATTATTTAAATCTATATTATATTATTAATTTAAATATAAATATGTTTATTTATTTATTATTAGTAATTTATTTATTATATTATTAATTTATTTATTTATTTATGAACTTATATATTTTTCGAATATTGAATATCATTTTACTATTATTAAAGTTTTCTATTATTAATAAGATTTCCTATTTCTATTTTTAATAAAACTTATTTATTTATTTATTTTTTATTTATTTATTTATTTATTTATTTTATTTATTTATTTATTTATTTATATAGTATCATTTTGTTTTGATTTTTGTTTTGATTTTTGATTTTGATTTTGGCTAAATTTTTATGAATTTAAACAAATTAATGCAAATATAAGAAATAATAAATATAAAAAAAAAGTCT
Organism: Neocallimastix lanati (nom. inval.); assembly: GCA_016946835.1. NCBI lineage: Eukaryota > Fungi > Neocallimastigomycota > Neocallimastigomycetes > Neocallimastigales > Neocallimastigaceae > Neocallimastix > Neocallimastix lanati (nom. inval.). Next base: position 76,838 of record JACVTC010000235.1, on the reverse strand, counting down.
ATTCTAAAATTTAAAATTAATAAAAAAAAAGAAAATAAATAACAAATAATATTATATTATTATTTAGTATTATTTGATATTTATTATATACAAAATATTACATATATAATATTATAAATGTTTATATATAGAATAATAACTAAAAAAAAATTAAAAAAATTAGAACATGAAAATTTTAGTTAAAAAAAAAATAAATTAATTATATATTAATTATTGGAAAAAAAAAGAAAAAGAAAAAAATAAAATAAAATAAAATAAAATTTTAATATTCATATATATAAATATAAATATATAGAATATGAATTAACTAAAAAAAAAATTATTTTTTTTCTTTTTCTTTTTTTTTTTAATTTTTTATTCTTAATTAGTAAAAATTTATTATTATTATTATTATTATTATTATTATTATTATTATTATTATTATTATTATTATTATTATTATTATTATTATTATTATTATTATTATTATTATTATTATTATTATTATTATTATTATTATTATTAAAGTTAGTATTTTTTGAAATATAAAAAAAAAACAAAATGAATAAAAAAAATTAATTTTTTTTTTTTGTTATTTTTTTTTTTTTTAAATTTGACTTTTTACGGAGGATTAAAAAAAAAAAAAAAATTTAAATTTAAATTTGGTCATAACAAGTAATGAACACAAAAAATATTAAAATAAAGTTTAATTTAAAATGGATAAAATAAAACTACTTAATTATTTAATAAAGTTAATCTTTTCTTATAATTAAAATTTATATATATAAATAAATGGTATCTAATCTAATTTTTATATTAAGTACAAATTAAAGATTCCTTTTCAAATCCAAATTAAATAGAAATAGAATTTGGTGAAACATTAATTATCAAATATTAATTTAAGTATTATCCAAAATCTCTTTATATAAAAAAAAAAAATTTAATTTTTTTAATAGAATGAACATATGAAAAAAAAGGCTGTTTAAACTTTAATTTATTATTAATAAAAAACATTTATTAAGCAAGAAAGATTAAAAAATATAAAACATTCTCTTCTATTTACAATTAATAATACTAAAAAAGATTAGAAAATAAAGATTTACAAATATAAAGTATAATATCAATACTTTTTATTAATTATTATTTAAATTATCATAATATAAAAGAAAAATTACTGGTTTTACTATAAAACATAGAATTGACACATACTAATACCAATAATAAAATAAATAAATAAAAAAAAAAAAGGTCATTTGCAATTAATAATATTTGATATATAAAAATGAAAATACTGTGAACATTTTAATATAGTTTAGTATGTATATATAATATATACACTAAACTATATTACATTCTAACTTTATATTCATATAATATGAAAATAGTAATAATAATAATAAAGGTATTTACATAGTAAAAAAATATATTTATTAAAAGTTCAAAGTTTATTTGAATTAATAATATGCAGTCAATACTTTATAATTTATTTCATTTAAAATATAATTATTTATTATAAATATAAATAAATGTAGAAGAGAAATAATAAATTATTAAAGTTTTACACTTTTATATATATACTTCAAAATAAAAATATATTTTGAACTATCAAAATATATATTTTATTGAATACTTTTTATACAAATAGCTTTTAATCCATATTATTTAATACTTTTTTCATTTTGGTCTATTTTATAAAATTCATTTTTATCTTATTTATTATATTTTATTTTGAATCTTATTTATCATTTTTTAAATTTTTCACTGGATATTAACTACTACTACTATTATAATAAAGAAATTTTTATATATTAATTTATCTAAATAAATATAAATCTTCATTACTATTTATTTATTAATTTATATATTTATTAATTTATTTATATATTATTTATAGGTTTATATATTATTTATTTATATTTTATTACATATTTCTATTTATTAAAAGTTTCTTAATAAATTTAAAATTATTATTATTACTTTTATATATATATAAAAAAAAAAGTTTCATTGTATATATTTTATATGTATAGTATTTTAACTTATTTTAATCATAAAGTATAGAATTATTTATTAATAATATATATATTATTAAATTATTAATATACCAGAAAAAAAAAAAAAAAAAGAAAAAAAAAATAAAAAGAAAAAAAAAAAAAAGATTAATGAATTAATAAATAAATAATATTGTTCTTTTAAAAAAAAATATATATATATATAATAAAATAATATAAAATAAACCATATAAAATTTATAATTGTTCAAGTCCTAAGGGTTAGTTTTAATAAAAATTATTATGATTATTAGAATTAACCCTTTAAATTTTTTTTTTATAAAAAAAAATTTAATAAATAAAAAATAAATAATTTAAAAAAAAAATAATTTTATTTGCTTTAATACTTTATAAACATTAATAAAAAGTAACCTTTTGAATTTGAAAATAGTCATTAAAAATTTTTTTATGAAGAAACATAAATGATAAAAATTTTTTTTAATTGGGAGAGTTGCATTTCCCAAAATTGTATATAGCCAGGTTGCATTTCGAAGAGGCGTTAGTATTAAAATGTTGCATTTCGCCAAGTGGAGTATTGATATAAATAAATGAATAAATAAATAAATATTAATTCAAAAATAATTTTTTTTTTAAAACTTGTTTTTATTCAATATTAATAATATTTAATTTTATTTATTTGATTTATTTATTTAATAATTTTCAATTTGGGAAAATGCAACTTGGCGAAATGAAATTTGGCGAAATGCCTCCCATTAATAACATTAAATATTAGGGTTAGGGTTTAATATTAACACTAACCCTTTAAACATTTTACATTTCACAATGTGGCATATTTTGTACGTGGCAGATTTTTTAATAATTAAATACATAATTAAATACATAATAATTAAATACATAATAATTAAATACATAATAATTAAATACATAATAATTAAATAAATAATAATTAAATACATAATAATTAAATACATAATAATTAAGTAAATAATAATTAAATACATAATTATTAAATAATAGGGTGTGGGGCATTTCGCCAAATTGCATTTCGCCAAATTGCATTTCGCCAATTTTTTTGAAAGCATGTGGCGTATTAAAAAAATGTGGCATTTCGCCAAATTGAAAATTATTAATTAAATAAATAAATCAATAAATAAAATTAAATATTATTAATATCGCATAAAAACAATTTTAAAAAAAATATATTTTGAATTAATATTTATTTTTTTATTCATTTATTTATATCAATACTCTACTTGTCGAAATGCAACCTGGCGAAAAGCAACTTGGGGAAATGCAACCTGGCGAAATGCAATTTGGGGAAATGCAACTCTCCCTTCGAAGAGGCGTTAGTATTAAAATGTTCCATTTCGCCAGGTTTCATTTCGCTAAGTGGAGTATTGATATAAATAAATGAATAAATAACTAAATATTAATTCAAAATAATTTTTTTTTTAAAACTTGTTTTTATTCAATATTTGGCGAAATGAAATTTGGCGAAACGCCACTCATTAATAACATTAAATATTAGGGTTAGGGTTTAATATTAACACTAACCCTTTAAACATTTTACATTTCACAATGTAGCATATTTTGTATGTGGCAGGTTTTTTAATAATTAAATACATAATAATTAAATACATAATAATTGAATAATTAAATACATAATAATTAAATAATTAAATAAATACTAATTAAATAATTAAATGAATAATAATTAAATGAATAATAATTAAATAAATAATAATAATTAATAAATAATAATTAAATACATAGTTATTTAATAATAATTAAATACATAATAATTAATAAATAATAATTAAATAATGTTCATGAACTTTTCAATTTTTAGTTGGTATCGAGATTCTTTTAAATTAAATTTTAATAAAGATAAATTTTTATTATAATTTTTCTTTAAAAAATACATCGATACTCACCTAATGGGTGCTCCTCTCTTATTCGTATCCCAACAGTTATTACAGTAGGTGAGTGGATTCTATCCATCTTAATAAATTTAATAATTGGATGATTTAGTTTTGGATTAGGTTTGAGTGCTTTATTTTACAAAGTGGTAAATTTATATTATTAGTATATTCTTTCCAAAATGGAGATGGCTCAATGGTTTAGTGGTATAATTCTCGCTTAGGGTGCGAGAGGTCCCGGGTTCAATTCCCGGTTGAGCCCTCAGGTCTTCTTTTTTCAACTTTAGACTTAATAATAAGAATATTATAGTATTTATTTATTATTATTATTATTATTATTTTTTTTTTTAAATAGAATAATTGTAAAAGTTTATAAATCATCTAATTTGTATTATTAATTTTTTTATATTTTATTTTTTATATAATTTAATAAAAATAGTCATGATAATGAAAAAAAAATAATAATACTTTTTATATATAAAAAATAAACTATGTTTTTTTTTTTTTTTTTTTTTTAAAAAAAATTATATATATAAAAATATATTTTTTTATTATATTAATAAAAGGCCTTTTTTTTTTTTTTATAATTTAATTTTAAATAATAAAAAAAACCTGTAAAAAAAAAAAAATTAAATAAAAATAAATATTAAAAAAATTTTTAATATTTTATTTTTAATTATTTCTTTTTTTTTTTTTTTTTCATCTTATAAAATTTATTAAAAAATAATAAAAAAGAATTGTAATATTTTATATACTATTATTAATAATTATATTAAAGTTTTAAATTAAAATTATTATTATGGAATAATTCTAAGTCTATTATATTAAACTTTATTATAGTAGGATCGCTTAAATTTAATTTTATATCAAAGGAATTAACCTATTAAACATATTTTCATTAATTATAAAATACCTTTTTTTTCTTCTTCTTCTTATTTTAATTTTATTAAATTAATTTGATAATTAAAAAAAAAAGAAAGATTAATTAAATTAAAATTTAAAAAAATAAAAGAAATTATAGTATTTAAGTGTATTCTCTTATTAGTCTAAAAAAAAAAAAAAAAATAAATATGAATATTAATTGTAAATATTATTATAAAATTAAACCCTTTATGGATATATTACTCTTCGAAACATATCACCTTCTATGGGCTATGGAATTCAGGGGAGGAAAATCATCTTAATTCTCGTGGTATTAAGGGTAACTTTAAGAAAAAAAAAAAAAAAAAATCCAAGCAATGCTAAATAAATTATTAATTAAAAAAAAATATCAAACGAAATTATTTGTGGAATTGTTAATAAGCCAGTACATTAATACAAAAAAAACTATATCATCCTAAGAGTTAACTATAATAATAATAATATGGATTATTTAAAGGTTATTTTTATGATTACAATAGGCTTTCCTTTAAAAAGGTAATAAATTGGAAAATAACTTTAAGAATTCATATATATATTTAGTAGTACAAATTATAAAATAACCAGATATTATCTGAACTTGTTATTCCTATTTTTAATAGTCTTCTCTTATGCTAATTCCTTCTTAAATACTTAATATTTTAGCATCTGTATTAGCTAGAATATTAAAACAGAATGGCAAAGAACCCAATGAGAGTCTGATACGTTTAAGGAAGAGACTGGTGGACCTATTTTCCTCTCTTCTCGTTAATCTCAGGCTAAAAAAAAAAATACACTAACCCTATTTCTCCTATATATACCATTAATATATGGTGTTAAAGTTTTTTTTATTAACATATAATATAATATAATATAATATTTTTTTATACTAATTAAAATTTCTCCTTTTCTATTAGTAATAATGGGTATTATCGATATCAGAAGTGGCAGAGTAACCAAAAAAAAAGTCTTAAAAAAAAAGATTGATTATCTTTACCATAACATGTTTTGGTTAAAGTAAAGATAATCAATCATATAATCCATCCATTATATATGAATAGTAACAGTAAGAATTTACTGGACATTAAAATTATCTTTATACATAAATGATAACTAAATATTGCTTGATTTTATTAAGCATCAGTTATTAAAAAAATAATTTTGATAATAGTTATAATGCTCTAACTTTTCTTTTTCTTTTTTTTATTTAATTATATATAATTTCATTTTATTTACATTCATTATATATATATATATATATTTTTTTTTTAATATTTTTTATCATACATATCATACATATCGATAATAAAAAAAGATATAATGAAATATTTCATTTTAATATTTCTAACAAATATTAAATGAAGTAACATTAAATGTATTCTATTCTTAATTTAAATTAGATAAGTAAAGTCAAAATAATTAAAAAAATAAATTTATATATATATATATATATATATAAATTTATTTTATTGATATTCCATTTTAACTTTTTTTTTTTTTTTTTTTTTTTTTTTTGAAAAAGTATTATATAATATATTTAATATTTTAATATATAAAATAATTAATAAAACTTTTTTTTTTTTAATTTTTTTTTTTTTTTTTTTTTTAATATTTTAATATATAAAAATTATAAATTTTATTTTTTTCTTTTAATAATTAAAAATTTTATCATTAAAATAATTATAATAATTTTTTTTTTAATATATATAAAAATTATAAATTTATTTTTTTCTTTTAATAATTAAATATTTTATCATTAAAATAATTATTATATGAATAAATTATTTATTTTATATATAATCATAAAAAGAAAAAAAAAATTTTATATTTTTGTAAGAAGAAATAAATAAAGATAATTATTATATAGATATATTATTATTATTTTTTTTATAATATATATATATTATTTTTAATATAAAATTATATAGTATTATAATTTTATATTGAAAAAAAAAAAACATAACCAAATAAAAAAAAATATACCGTATAGGTTTATCACCTAAAATCATAGAATATACTAAATATAAAAAAAAAAAAAAAAGAATTCATAGTTGGTGATTTTGTAAACTTATCCTTTGATTAAAATAGTTTTGATATTGCTATTACTTCACAAAGTTTCCATCATTAACCAAATCCTCAAAAATTACTATAATAGTATTTATAAAGCATTAAGACCAGAAGGTATATTTATTTTAAGAGATAATACTTCCAATAAAGTCCTTTAACTGTTAATGAATAACATTAAAACCCTACTTGGTAATGTTATGGGTATGGGATATGATAATATAAAAATATATTTTCTTGATGAAGTTAGAGAATTTTGCAATAAGGCAGGTTTAATTTTTAATTTTTGAAAAATTGGAACATCAAACAGGATTAAGATTTTATTTAGTTGCTACAAAGAAATAAATACCTTGAAATAAATATTTTGGGTTATGTCCATTATCAATTAATAATAAATAATATAAATTAATTCATTTATCATATAATGATAAAAAAGGCAAAAAAAGTTTTATTTAAAGAATTTATTTTTTCTATTTAGAAAAAAAAAAAAAATAGAGTAATAGTTAAGAAATCATAAATATTATTAAATGATATTATTTTAAATAGAAATATATAAATAAATAATACTTAATTAAAAAAAAAATATTAAATTATTAATTTTAATATAACTTTTGCTTTTTAACAAATGATAAAGTAATTAGAAGTTGTAATAAATAAATATATATACATGTTATTATTAAAAATATATATATCTTTTTGCTATAATTATAATAATAATAATAATAATAATAATAATAATAATAATAATAATAAAAATAACAATAACAACAACAATAATAATAATAATAATAATAATAATAATAATAATAATAATAATAATATAATTTATATGAAATTGAATAAAAAAAAAATTGAAAATAATAATTCAAAAATCAAATAAACTAATAAAAAATTTTAATAGTAAAAATAATATATTCATAAATAAACAAGTAAATAAATAAATAATAACTAAATAAATAATAAATAAAATAATAATAAATTTGTATATAAATAAATCTTTTTTATATATATACAATGAAATAACATATTTAAAAATCAACAGGATTAAAAGTAAAATTAATACTTAATATGCTTAATATAAAAATTAAAAATACTGAATAAAATTTATAAATTAATCTCATTTTTTAATTATTTATTTTTATATTAAGCATATTATTATTATTTATTTATTTTTTTTTAAATATATATATATAATAAAAACTTTAAAATATCTTTTTTACGTTATAATTATTATTATTTTTTCGTTTTATTCTTAATTAATTTAGTGTTTTTTTTTTAATAAAAATGATCTAACATAGAATTTAACTATTAAAAAATAGTACACCCATAAACTTTATTTGTTTATACCACTTTATTAGTTTTGTTTTAATTATATTTTTGCTATATATGTTTTTAATATACTTTAATATAAAGTTAAAATAATAAAAATATATTTTTTTTTTTTTTATTTTTTATTCATACTTAATTATTCTTTTTTTTTTTTTTTTTTTTTTTTTTTTTTTTTTTTTTTTTTTTTTTAAAATTAATTATTTATGATGAATATTATGAATAAAATGGTAATTAAAATGTTAATTTATTATAATTATTTTAAAAAATATAAAAAATTTTATGGCATTAAATTAAATTGTATCAATAAAAAAAAAAAAAAAAAAATTCATATTTAACAAAATTAAAGTGGCAAAGTATTATTTTTTATTTTTTTTTTTTAAAAAAAGTGTTTTATATAATATATATATTATTTATAATATATATTTAATTATTTAATATTTATCTCTATTATTATTATTTAAAGTTAATTATTTATTATAAATTAATAAGTCATGCTTTTTAATTTCGAAATGTTTAAGAAAATATTTTATTCTTAACATTTATTTATATTCTAAACCTGATTAAAATTTATTTATTTATTTATTTATTTATTAATTGCATTAAAAATATTAAAGAAAAAAAAAAAAAAAAAACATACTTTAACCAAATTAAAATGGCAAAGTATCAAAAAAAATTTTTTTTAATATCAACTAAATAAACTATTTTAAATATTATGCATAATTTTATTTTAATTTTAATTTTTTTTTTTTTTTTTTTTTTTTTTTTTTTTTTAATAATAAATCAAAAGTTGTAATTATTAAATTAGATATTAATGAATAACTCAATAATTAATAACAAAATAGTAAATAAATAAATATTTGAAAAGAAAAAAACTTTAAAAAATTAAATTTCTTCAAACTACTTTTTGTTATTTAACTTATTTAAATATTATTGGTGATTTATATTTAAATAATTATTAAACTATTTAAAAAAATAAAAAAAAAAATAATTAAATAGAATTATTCTTTTATTTTAATTAATTTTTCTATTAAAAAAAATTTATTTTTTTAATATCTATTTCCGAAAAATGATCGAAAATGATCTAAATGATTGGATAAATTTTTTCAAATTATAAAAGTTAAATTAATTATTTAATTTTTAAAAATTTAACATTTAAAAACAATGGATATTAATATTGAAATTAATATAAATATGCATTAATAAGAGTTTTTAACCTTTCTTCTTTTTTTTTTTTTTTTTTTTTTTTTTTTTTTTTTCAATATTCAATTTTAATAACAACATATATTTTATTTAATTATTTAATAATAAATATAATTTAAAAATGGTTAAAACAAGTGAAGAATATAAACAATTGACTATAAAAGAATTTGATAAAGCTGCCGAGAACTATGAAGGTGATACTCTGATTTATAAAATGTGTAGAGATGATTATCCACCAATTTTAGAAGAAATTGAAAAGTGTGAATTTGAAACATTATTGGATGCTGGTTGTGGTACAGCTCCAATGATTTCATTATTAAAGGAAAAGTTTCCTGATAAAAAATACACAGGCATTGATATATCTCCAAAAATGATAGAAAAAGCAAACAGTAAGAATTTAACAAATACAGAATTTATAGTTGGTGATTGTGAAAACTTACCATTTGATGAAAACAGCTTTGATATTGTTATTACTTCACAAAGTTTCCATCATTATCCAAATCCTCAAGATTACTTTAATAGTGTTTATAAAGTATTAAAACCAGGAGGTAAATTTATTTTAAGAGATAATACCTGTAATAAATACATTTTACAGGTTTTTAATAAGATAGAGATTCCAATCATTAATTTTCTGGGATTTGGTGATGTAAAAATTTATACTCTTGATGAAGTTAGAGAATTTTGTAATAATGCAGGTTTAACTGTTGAAAAATTAGAACAACAAAAAAAGAGAAGACTTCATTTAGTTGCTACAAAGAAATAAAACTTTGAAATAAATATTTTGCTATAAATATTTCAATTATAATATTATTTATCAAATAAATATCAAATCAAATTAATTAGTTATTTCATTATATATAAAATGAAAAAAAAAAAAAAAACGCTTTACTTAAAAATTTATAATATCTATTTATTAAAATTAATAATAATAATAATAATAATAATAATAATAATAAAAATAATAATAGTAAAAATAAAATATTAGAAATTAGTATTATTTTAAATTGAAATAAATATTAATAATACTAATTATAATAAAAAGAACTAATCAAGATAATTTTAATAAAAATACTATTTTCATTAAACCAAATTATAAACATGTAAATTAATATTTAAAAATATATTTTAAATAAATATATGTATGTTAAAAAAAAAAAAATTATATTTCCTATTTTTTGTCATAAAATAGTAATAATTTAAATAATTTTTTTTATTCATTTTATCGTAATATATTCAATATAATATTTTTTTTTTATAGAAAATTATATATACTATTCCAAAAATGATTTTAAATATTAAAATTAAATATATAAGAAATAAAATAAAACTGTATAAAAAATATTTGTATATATTATATTATTGTTATATTTTTTTTTGTGTTAATATTTTTAATATTTATTAATAATCATGGAATTACTTAACCACAAGATTTATACCAAATTATTGTGAGATATTATAAACTTTAAAATTTTATTAACCATAAATGAATTAACTTTATGAAACTAATTTAACTATAATTTCATTAACTGTAAACTTTTTTTTATAATTATTAAATAATATGAAAATAAATAAATAAATAAATAAATAAATAAATAAATAAATAAATAAATAAATAAATAAATGAATAAATAAATGAATAAATAAATAAATAAATAAATAAATAAATAAATAAATAAATAAATAAATAAATAAATAAATAAATAAATAAATAAATAAAAATAAATAAATAAATATAAATAAATAAATAAATAAATATAAATAAATAAATAAATATAAATAAATATAAATAAATAAATAGATAAATAAAAATAAATAAATAAATAAAAATAAATAAATAAATAAATAAATAAATTATAACATTTTAGAATAAAAAAAATAAAAATAAAAAAATAAAAAAATTAATAGAAATATTCTTTAATTAATTATATATATATTCTAAAATGTTTATATATTAGTAGTGACTAATATTTTAATTTTTAATTATTAATAATATTAATACTAATAAGGCGTATATTAAAAACTTTTTTTTATTTTTATTTTTTTTTAAATTTATATTTTTGTAAATTAAATAAAAAAGAAGAAAATATACTGATTCTATATTAATTATTTTCTAATAATTTTTTTTTTATAAATTATTTTAAATAATATATATCTATTAATACTTTTAATAAATTCCATTTTTTTTTTTCTTAATTAAAAAAAATAATAATAATAATTTTTAATATATATGATTGGATTTAATTATTAATAATAAAAAAATATTTATAAATTCATAATTAAAAATTAAAAATAAAGTAATTTTCATTAAAATAATATTTGCTAAAAATATTTTTTCTTTGAAATATCAAAATGAGAGTTTTTAGCTCATACTTTTCTTCATTTCACATTGATAATAGAAATAATAGCATATAAATATACATTTTTCTTTTCATATACTAA
>JACVTC010000235.1:0-57500 GCA_016946835.1 Neocallimastix lanati (nom. inval.) | reverse complement strand
TTGTAGAATAGTAGAAAAGGAGGATCCTTTTTACGATATTCTAATTAACTTAAAAACCCAAATTGATTATAATTTGTTTATCCACCCCATTTTATATAGTTTGTGTCAAATTACTCCTGAGGGAGTAATTGACGTTATTGCACCTATTAATAATGATTATGAAGATGAAGAAAAGTTGTTGTGTATGATTAAGGCTTTGGATGAGGATTCCAAAAAGAATGATTTAAAGAAAATTGAAGGATTATCCCCAAAGCAATATATTCATCATGAAATTTTCCTAAATACTTTAAACGAAAAATATAAAGATGAAATAATTAAAATTCTGGAGGAGAACTTAGAAATAGTTGCTACTTCTTCAGAAGAATTAACACCTTCTGATCTTCCTCCACATAAGATTAATTTAATTCCTGGTGCGAAACCAGTTAAGCAAAGGTGCTATAGATTAGTTAAATTTAAGTCGGATATACTTAAGGAGGAATTAATTAAATTAATTAATAAGAAATTAATTGAACCTTCTTGTTCCGAATGGTCATCGCCAATAGTGTTAGTACCGAAGAAGAACGGTAAATGGCGATTATGTATTGATTATCGTAAGGTTAATGATTTAACAGTTAAAGATTCTTATTCATTACCTTACATTGATGAGATATTTGATAGTTTAGATGGGGCACAGATTTTTACAACAATGGATCTTTACTCTGGTTATCATCAAATTTTGATGGATGAGGAAAGCGTAGAAATTACCACCTTCACCACAAAATTTGGTAACTACCAATTCAAGGTTATGCCTTTTGGTTTAACCGGAGCCCCAGCTACATTTCAAAGGGAAATGAATAGGATTCTTTTCCCATTTATAGGAAAGTTTGTTTTTAACTTTATAGATGATATTTTAATATACTCTAAGAGTATAGAAGAACATATAAGCCACATTAGGCAAGTGTTGGAAGTATTTCGCCAACACAAATTAAAAATTAACATTGAAAAATGTGCCTTTATGCAGACTGAAGTAGAAGTCTTAGGTCATAAGGCATCAGTGAAAGGTTTAAGTCCCCAGGATAGCAAAATTAAGGCTATCAAGGAGTGGGTAGCACCTGTTGATGTTCATGAATTACGATCTTTTCTTGGAGCAATAGGATATTATAGAAACTTTATTGATAAATATGCTCAAATCTCTGCTCCTTTATGTAAATTATTAAGAAAGAATGTTAAATATAAATGGAATAATGAACATCAACAAAGTTTTGATCTGTTAAAAGAAAAGTTAATAAATGCTCCAATTTTAAAATATCCAAGTTTTAATCAAAGGTTTATAATTAGAACGGATGCTTCCTATGAAGGTATTGGAGGAGTATTACTCCAAGAAGATTTAGAAACCAAAAAGGAACATCCAGTTCATTATATAAGTAGAAGTTTAAGTAAAGCCGAGAAAAATTATGGCATTACTGACTTGGAAGGAGCTGCATTAATTTATTGTATTACTAAGTTGAAATCTTATATATTAGGAAATCCTAATAAAACAGTAGTAATAACAGATCATAAACCTTTAATCAGTTTCTTTAAAAATAAGGAACCTATTAATGCTAGGCAAGCAAGGTGGTGCTTAACTGTTAGTACCCTTGGTGTTGAAATTCAATATCAAATGGGTAAGAAAAATGTGTTAGCCGATGCATTATCTAGGATGAAGAAAAGAGATGATTCTGTGGTATTGGCAACTAAGTTAACTTCAAAGGAAGAAGAAGAGTTGCTTTCTAAAACTATTAAAGACTTTATAAATGAAAAATTTGTTACGATAGATGGTGAAGATTACTTTGTTGATGGTAATGACTATCGTAAATTAATTACTGATCAAACGGAAAGAGTAAAACTTATTTTAGAAGCCCATAAGATAGGTCATGAGGGATATTATAAGACTTATCAAAGGCTTCGTAAAAGTTTTTATTGGAATAATATGGTGATGGATATTAAAAGAGTGGTGCAAAGTTGTGACAAGTGTCAGTTGAATAGGTCACAACCATATCCAGAACCTACAGAAAATATTCCAACTAAAGTAGAAGGTCCTTTTATACATTTGGGTTTAGATATTATTGGACCTTTGGTTAAAACGAAGAATAATAATCAATATATTATGGTTGTGGTGGATTACTTCACCAAATGGGTTGAAGCAGAACCCACGGAAAATATAACATCACAGGATGTGATTAAGTTCTTAATTAATGTGTTTGCTCCTCATGGTGTTCCACAGGTAATAACAACTGACAATGGTGTTCAGTTCACCTCGGACATGACGAAAATATTTTTAGATCTCTATGATGTATATGTGAAGTTTATTTCCACATATCATCCTGAAAGTAATGGACTTACGGAAAACCGTAATAAAGAGATCGGCAAGTTATTGAGGTTGTTGGGTTCTAAGAATAAGGATTGGGATGAAGTTTTACCATCCGCCTTATGGGCTCTTAGAACTACCAAAAATAAGGTAACAAAACATTCAAGTTTTGAGTTAGTTTATGGTAGGGAGGATCAGCAGCCTTTTGATATTGCTGCTAGACCTACCAAGGATATTAATAAGTCATCGGATGAAGTGTTGTTAGAAAAATTTATAAATCATTACCGATGGACTTTAGAAGCAGCCGAAAATGTTAAAAATGCAAGTAAGTATTGGGCTGCTAGAAGAGAGGAAAAGAATAGTTTGAATGAGGGAAAAAGAATTAGGGAAGGTGATTTAGTTCTAGTTAGAAATTTTTCAAGAACTAAACTAGAACCTTATTTTGTTGGTCCTCTTAAAGTTATAAAAAAACAATTTAATACGGTTACCTTGGCTGATCCAAATTCTGGAATTCAAATGAATAGGAATGTTCATTTGAAGAATATAGTCAAGTATAACTCAGCTTCGATGTAGCTTGAGTTTTAGAGGGGGCATCATGGTAAAGAATGAATTAATAACCTTTATTTTATTATTAATAATTCTTTACTAAATTGTACTTTCCTATATTCTTCATAACCTAAACCTCATTGTAAATTTAATTTATTTTGATATAAATTAATTTACACTTGTAAATAATGTAAATAAATTTTAATTAATTACTTTATTGTTATATTATTAAATATATGTATATATTAAAATACAATTGTAAATATTAAAATTATACTTTTAAGATACTAAATTATTAAAATTATTAATTAAATATTATTCTAAAAATTATTATAAATTATTAATATTATAAAATTATTAAAATTATTAAATATTATTATAAAAATTTATATATTATAACTATTAAATATTATTATAAAATTATTAAGATTATTAATTAAATTTATTATTAAAAATTATTATTAAAAATTTTTACTTATTATAAAAATTATTATTATCAAATTTATTAATTAAATATTATAAAAATTTTATTTTATTTTGAAAATAATTACAAGTATTATTTAAAATAATTAAAGATTATTAAATTTATTATATTAATCTTTAAAAACAATTTATTTAACTTAAAAATATCACGGAAAATAGTAAAAACTATTTTCTATATATTTATTTTATAATTATTTTTAATTAAATTATATTTGAATATTATATTATTATATTTATAAAAATTAAAACAAAAATGAATTATTGATATAAAATTAATTCAATAATTCTATAAAATTACTTAAATTATAAACAATTAATTATACTTTAAATTTATAAAAAAATATAAATATTGTAACAATTTCTTAAAAATTAAATATGTGTACTTTAAATAAAAAATTTTATATTAATAAAAAAAAATAAATAAATAACTTTTAAAAAAAAAAATTATTATTTTTTTTTTATTTAAAATCAAAGCAGGGTAATACCCGTCCCCCCCTGCTTGATTTTAAATATCTAAGTGTCAACCCCGAGTCTACCATTTCTGATACGGGGTGTCACTAAATACCTTGTATTTCCTATTAAATACTCTTAATAATAATAAAATAAAATTATTATTAAATATTCTTATTAAAATCTTTTATTAATATCAAATATAATAAAAATTATTATTAAATATTCTTATAAAATTCTTTTATTAATATTAAATATAATAAAAATTATTATTAAATATTCTTATAAATTTCTTTTATTAATATTAAATATAATAAAAATTATTATTAAATATTCTTATTAAAATCTTTTATAATAAAAATTATTATTAAATATTCTTATAAATTTCTTTTATTAATATCAAATATAATAAAAATTATTATTAAATATTCTTATTAAAATCTTTTATTAATATCAAATATAATAAAAATTATTAAATATTCTAATAAAAATCTTTTATTAATATCAAATATAATAAAAATTATTAAATATTCTTATAAATTCTTTTATTAATATTAAATATAATAAAAATTATTATTAAATATTCTTATTAAAATCTTTTATTAATATCAAATATAATAAAAATTATTATTAAATATTCTTATTAAAATCTTTTATAATAAAAATTATTATTAAATATTCTTATAAAATTCTTTTATTAATATTAAATATAATAAAAATTATTATTAAATATTCTTATTAAAATCTTTTATTAATATCAAATATAATAAAAATTATTAAATATTCTAATAAAAATCTTTTATTAATATTAAATATAATAAAAATTATTATTAAATATTCTTATTAAAATCTTTTATAATAAAAATTATTATTAAATATTCTTATAAAATTCTTTTATTAATATCAAATCTAATAAAAATTATTATTAAATATTCTTATTAAAATCTTTTATTAATATCAAATATAATAAAAATTATTATTAAATATTCTTATTAAAATCTTTTATAATAAAAATTATTATTAAATATTCTTATAAAATTCTTTTATTAATATTAAATATAATAAAAATTATTATTAAATATTCTTATTAAAATCTTTTATTAATATCAAATCTAATAAAAATAATTATTAAATATTTTATTAATATTAAATATAATAAAAATTGTTACTAAATATTCTTATTAAAAATTATATAATATTTAAATCATTACTAATTCTTATTTTTATATTAAGAATAATAAAAACCTATTTCAATAAATATTTGATGTAAAATACAGAATTATAAGTTTCTGTATAATATTTTCTAAAACCTTTGAAATAAACTAAAAATAAAACAAAAATTAAAAATAAATTAAATCTTTATTAAAATAAAAATGAACTAAAATACAGAAGAATTCCAATAATAAAAATGATCTAAAATACAGAAAATATCAATTCTGTATAATTCTCTCTCTGAATAACAATATCAAGAAGAAGCTACCGCCCGGAATGCCCTTCGTGATACAAGCTCCAAATTAATTTTTTATATTTTAATTTAATAAATGTTATTTTTTTTTTTTAAAAAATAATTTAAAATAATAGTTAAAAATTAAAATAAAATAGTTATAATAGTTTTTTTTTATAAAGAATATATTAATAATAAATAAAATGTATTAAAATAAAAGTATAAAAAGAAGAATAAATTTCTTTCTTTTTAATACGGGGAACAAATAATTTTAATTTTAAATTTAAATAAAGAATATTTTAAAATTTAATTTTTTTTTTTCTTGTTTCCAAACTTATTTTTATAGTTATTTGTTAATATTTATTTTTTTTTGTTTTGAATATCTTAGTGTTTCAACCCCAGCCCGTATCATTTCAAATACGATACCACTATAAAAATAAGATTTAAGTAAAAAATGTAGGTTAGAAATAATGTATAAATATTATAATTTTTTTTGATACGTGACCACTGTAAAATTGGTATTTAGGTAGATTCTTTAGGTTAACGAAATACTAAAATATTATTGGATAGTAATAATTTTATAATAGTATATATGATTGTAGAATAATAATTATTAAACGGAGAATTCTTTTATTTATAAGTTTATACTTATGATATTGGTAATTATATTCTATTTAGGAAATATATTTTTAAATATAAATAATTATGTATTATTTAATTAGGAAATTGTATTTTTAAGTAAAGTTATTAGGAAATTAATAGTTTAAGAGATATGTTTAATAAAAAATATGATATAAAATAAAAATTTCAACAATTATATAAAATTATGGGAATATAATAATAAATATTTTTATATGTAAAAATAAAATAATAAAACTATATATAAAATATAATATTATAAAATATTATTATTATAAATTATTTTCTTATAATTTATTAGAATATATTATTGTGTCATAATTCCTTAAAGAAACGACCAAATAAATGAATGACTGGATATGGAATATTTTAAATGTTCCATACCAAAGTGAAACGGTGCCCAAACTATAAATATTATATTTATAAAATCAATAGTATAAATGTCACAAATATTAGTGGATTTATAGTTGAAATTCACTAATAGATCAATTGAAATTCAATTTCGTTATTGACAAATTTATTTTAAACTCGATTTTCATTATAAAGATAAATATTAGGAATAATAAATAATTAAGAAACAAAAAGGTTTGGATTAATTTATTAAAGATAATTTAATTTAATTTAACCCTTAAGAAATTGACAAAAAAAAAAAAAAAAACTTGAAGAGAAATAGCGATAACTTAACAAATAATGGAAATATCACATTGAGATTTCCAGCCAAAAATATATTCATTAAAAAGTCACATTAGATAATATATATTAATTTCAACTCATTTGAACCACTAGAAGGCGAGATATTGGATTTTAAAGAAATTTATATATATAAAATAATTTAATTATTTAAATAGACCCTGAATAATAAATTAATAATTTATATAGATAAAATCTTTAACTTTATTTTTATCTTACTAAATTTTATAAACAAAAATAAATAATTAAATTATAAAGAATTAGTAAATGATAATAATTTATATTATTTTAAATGATTTTAATTGTTTAGATAAATTATTATAATATTTATTGGTAATAGGTTAATTTAATAATTTCTTAAAGATTCTAAGGAATCCTTTATAATTCTAAAGATTTCCCAAGAAAGTATTAATTAGTTATAATATCATATCATTTTTATTTTTATTTTATTATTAAATTATTTTATCATTCAATTGTTTTATTAATAATTATATAATTATTTACAAAAAGATTCTTATCAATATTATCTTATAATTATATATTAAATGTATTATTTAATTATAATGTTAATTATTATTTTTAGATTAGTATAAAAAGGAATCGAAATTCCATTCTTTAAAATTATAGTAAGATTATTAACATTAAAGTAATTTGATTAATTATAACAATAATATTTCTTAATATTAATCTTAATAACATTTATTATTAAAACATTGAATTAAATAGTTTTTTTAAACTTGTTTTTATTATATATTTAATAATTCAAAATAATTTTTTTATACTTGTTTTTATTATATTTAATAATTAATTATAGATATTTTTTAATATTTTGTAAAATAGTAATTAAAATAATTATTTATAATATTTATTATTAATTTATAACATAAAATGCCATAAGAAAAACTTTCTTATGTTTTTCAAGTAGTTAAATTAAAAAAAGATTTTAATAAAACAAAAATTTAAATATTAAATTTCTTAATTAAATAATAAAATTTTGAGTGTAATAAATTATTTTAATTTTAATTAATTGTTATAATTAATAACGAATATCTTGACATGATCATCATAACATAAATCGGGATCCCCCTTTTTACAAAATTAATTATTTAAAAATCTATTTAATTTATTAATTTAATAGAAAAATAAGATTTATAAAAATGAATTACTTTGAAAATTTTAAAAAAAAAAAGGTTAGAAAATTTAGGAATATAGAAAATATTAAAAATAGGTCAAATTATAAAATTAATTATAATTAAATTATTAGTTATTATGTTGGGGATTCAAGTAGAAACAAACTTTAAATTACTTAAAATTATCTTTTCTGAACTAAAAAAAAAAATACTATTATTCAAAATATCTTTCAATATCATTACATTAGAAATTAGAAATTACAAAGTTAAATTCAATATTATTTAAGGATTAGATATTAATTTTCAACTTAACTTTTATATTTATTCAAGTTAAAGGTTAAACAATCATAATTCCTCTACGAATGATTTTAGAATGATTTTCATTTTCTATGATTTTAAATTCGTTAGAAAAATATCCTTCTGCACTGTAGCATAAATTAAAATTAATAATATATCGTTTATTCAAGAAATATTACAATCTAAAGATTTATTAATTATTTTTGAATTTTTTTTTTTTTTTTTTTTTTTTTAGATTTTTTAGTAAACAATATATTTATTTTAATAATCATTTATTTTCCTGATTAATAACTTTAATAATTACTATATTTATGAATATTACTAATAATCTTTGATTTAAAAGATTTATGCTCAAACACTCTGAAATTAATTCAATTATATAAAAACTATAAATTGTTAATGCACTTTTTATTAATGATAATTGTAAAAAAATGTTTTAAATTATTAATCATTAGATTTCTTTTATAATTTAATTTTTATAAATAAATCATAAATTGATATAAATAAATCATATATTGATAACTTCAAATAAATTATATGTAATTATTATTTTAAAATATTGTATATTTATAATATGAAAATTTTTTTATTAAACATTTGAATGAAAAGATTATCATATTCTAACTTTTTTTTTTTTTAAAAAAAAACCTTTAATAAAATTTATTAATTAAAATTTACAATAAGAATTTAATATAAATGCAATTTTATCATAAAATACATATAATAATTCTTTTTTTAAAAAACATATTTTCTTGATTATTATTTCAATATTATAATTAAAAGAATTTGTTGATAATTTAATTTATTTCCAAATTTAGTTATTTAACATCTATCCTAATTTTACAATTAATAACTTGAAAATAACTCGATTAATAACAATTGTCTTTTTTTTTTTTTTTTTTTTTTTTTTTTTTTTTTTTTTTTTTTTTTTAAATATTATTAATATAATAAAATTACTATTTAAGATATTGGTAATTGTTTTATTATAAACTAGAAAAATATCTAAAAGGACAAATAAAAGGTTAAAAATACAATAAATTAAATTTTTTTAAATATTAACCTTTAATAAAAATAAACAAATAAGAAAATTAAAACTTGACTGTACTGCGTTTTACTTATAAAAGAAATAATAGAAAAAGAAACAAATATGAAATTACAATTATTATAATTATTAATTTATATTTACTCTACTATATTAATGATAATTAATATTAATTTTAAATAACTAAAAAAATTAGTTAATTATACTAATATTTCTTTAAATGTTTATGTTAAATAATCTAATAATTAATTCAATAATATTATGGTAAAAGAATATATTTATTATTCTTTTTATAAATATAATTTAAAACTTAAAAAATAAATATAAATCAATTTCAGTATTTGAAAATCATATATTACAGTACAAATATCAATAATTACTTTTTCTTTCTTTTTTATTCTTTAATCAAACCTGGTAATATGAAAAATATGGATTGCTTAGATACAACAATGAATTTTTGGATTTTATTTTTCTATATCTTTAGTAATATTTATAAATTAAATTGTATATCTTGCTATGAAAGAACCAGTTTTGTCAATGATATCTAAATTAAAGAATAATATATATATATATATATATTATTATTATTATTATTATTATTATTATTATTATTATTATTATTATTATTATTAAATTTTAATAATAAAAATTTAATTTAAGCATACATACATATGATTTAACCCCAATTTTAGTTTGGTTCAATAAAATGTTTAATAATAATGGGTAATAGCTTATTTCTAAATAAATTGAAATATTGTAATTTTTTAATGATTTAAAATATTATTTTTTTTTATTGCTATTATCATTTTATTTTGTTTTATTTATTTATTTATTTATTTATTTATTTACACCATTTTTTTTTTTTTTTTGGTAGATTGTATTAGAAAAAGAAATCTGACGATTCAATGAATTTGATTATTCCATTAATATTAATTTTTAAAAATTTCTCTATTTTATTTATATAAAGTAAATTATTTGACAAAGATATTAAGAAATCTCATAATAGATTTATAGTTTTAATTCTAAACAATATTTATTAAATATATATATGAAGATATGTTTTAGAAAATAAAGATTCCTTAAAATATATATATATATAAAGATATGGTTTTAGACAATATCGATTCCTGAAAGAAATATATATTGTTTTAGAAAATAAATAATCCTTAATAATCTTTTTTTTTTTTTTTTTTTTTTTTTTTTTTTTTTTTTTTTTTTTTTTAACATTAAGCATTTAAAAAATAAACTTTTATTACTACTAATAGGATCAATGATAAAATAAAGAATTCTATAATATTCATTAAAATTTTAAGTTTTTTCTTATAATTTTCTTCTCTAATTTTCTTTAAATATTCTATAATATCACTGTTAGGATTAACATTTGAGGCATACATTAATACTGTTTTACCCATATTATCTTTAGCATTGACATTTGCACCCTTTTCAACTAAATATGTAATGATTTCATTTATATTTTGTTTACATGCAAGATGTAATGGAGTTCTACCCTTATTATCTTTAACATTGACATTTGCACCCTTCTCAACTAAATATTTTATCATCTTATTATTACCATTATCACAGACATTAAGTAAAGGGGTTGATCCATTTTGTTCTTTAGCATTAACATTTGCACCTTTTTCTATCAAATATTTTATCATTTTATCATTACCATTATCACACGCAAATAGTAAAGGAGTCCAACCATTTTTTTTACAGGCATTTATGTCTGCACCTTTTTCTATCAATAATTTTATTATTTCATCATTATCATCAAAACATGCATAAAGTAAAGGGGTCCAACCATCTTGTTTTTTAGCATTAATATTTGCACCTTTTTCTATCAAATATTTTATCATTTTATCATTACCATTGAAACATGAATAGAGTAGAGGGGTCCAACCGTCTTGTTCATTAGCATTGATATCAGCTCCTTTTTCTATTAAATATTCAATCATTTTATCATTACCATTAATACAAGCTTGAAGTAAAGGAGTAATACCATTCTTTTTTTTTGCATTAATATCTGCACCAGTCCCTACTAAAATTTTTACTATATCATCTTTGTTTGCATGGCATGCATAGTGCAAAGGAGTTGAACCAAAGCAGTCTGTACCATTTATTTTAATATTTTCTTTATTTATTATGTTTTGAAGTTGACTCTTCGATAAATGTATTTTGTTTTTTTTAATATTAAGAAATTGAATAATGTATTCTTCACTACAGGTATAACGTTTAATAATATAATTAATTAATTTTATTTTTGTATTTTTAATAATTGCTAAAATTAAGAATGAATTAAAATCATTATTAATCCAAAATTTTATTTCATTGTTGTTATTAAGGTGATATTTGAATTCGCTTAAATCACTAATATTAAATACTTCTTCAATATCTTCTAATTTTTTATATTTTGTTCCCTATAATTATTATTATTGAATATATATAATACGTTATTAATAATATAATTTCTTTTAATTAAATAATTTCAATATTTTCATCAATATTTTTTATTTATTTATAATTAATTTCTATTGTATTGAATATATATATGTACGTTATTATTTTTGAAAAAATAAAAATTAATTATTAAAATGTAAAATGTTTATATTTTTATTCATGTCAAATAATCATTTGAAAATAAAATAATTACAAAAATATTTATTACATATCTTTGAATATATTTATATTTTAAATATATAGTCTTTATTTTAATTTTTTATTATTTTATAGAATATTAAATTGTAAATTATATTGTATAATTATAATACCAAATAATATCAAATATATATTATATTACCTTCATTTTGGATATATATATATATATATATATTTTTTTTTTACTTTAGATTGAATTGATTTATTATAGATTATTATTATTATTATTATTATTATTATTTTTTTTTTTTTTTTTTTTTTTTTTTTAAAAAATAATTAAAGTATTAAAATAGTATAATAATTCATTAAAAATATATTTTGTTTTGTTTTTGATTAATTTAAATTTTGAGAATTTTATGTTATTGAGTTAGAAAAAAATTATAACGGAATTTATTATTATTATTATTATTATTATTATTATTATTATTATTATTATTATTATTATTATTATTATTATTATTATTATTATTGTTGTTGTTTTTAAAATATTAATTTTATAAAATTATTATTTCATATAATTTTTATTTTCTTGCTAAATTATGGATACGTTACTTCCGCTTATTATATTGACTAAAAATTTAAAGATATTTATTTTTATTATATTATATTATATATATTACTTTTTGAGTACGATTTTATATACTAATATATAATTGTTTTTTTTAAGGGTTGAATTTCAATTGACAAAAAAAGAATTAAATATTAAATATAATAAAATAAATATTATTATAATATTATTATTTTACATTATTCATTATATTTATATATTTATATTATAAAATATATAAAAACAATAAATTATAAAAACAATACATAAATAATTTATGATTTTTTTTATTACTTCGTAATGTTTTATTAATTTTTTAAAAAAAGTAAAGTTCTTTTTTATTTATTTATTTATTTTTATTTTATTTTATTTTATTTTTTTATTTTTTTTTATTTTTTTTTTATTTTACTTTTTTTTTTTATTTTACTTTTTTTTTTATTTTATTTTTTTTTTTTTGAAATAAAAAAATTTATATTGAGCTAATTAATTATCCAATAATATTTTTTTTTAAAGTAAATTAATAAGTATAAAATTTTTAAATAAACAAAAGAAATCTTTTAAATAACAAAAAATTTTTTTTTAGAAATTTTTAATAAAAAATATCCTTTAAAATTAAAAAATTAAAATATATATAAAACCATTTTTATATATATTTTCTCTAAAAAAAAGTTTAATTAGTTATTATTTTAATAATATTTTAAAAAATTAATCAATATAATAATAAAACTAATGTATTTCTATTATAATTTTTAATTAAAAATATATTTTTATTTAAAATTAAAATAAAAAATCATTAAAAATATCATCTATCATTTTGTTAAAGAGCATTATTTTTGATATAGATTACCCTTGATTATTTGTAGATTTGATATCTACTTCATTATCTATTAAATATTGTATATGATCATACTTTTTTCTCATACTATAAAATATGAAGAGGAGTCTTTTATTTTTATCTTTGGATTTAACATCGGCTCCACTATTTACTAAGAACTTTATCATTTTATCATTACCATGATAGCATAATTATGAAAATCTGTTCTGTTATTAATATCTTTAACATTATTATCTGCTCCCTTTTCTACTATATATTTTAACATTTCAAATTATTATTTCTTTTCTTTTTGCATAATTCAAAAAGGCCATTTCTTCAGAGTCTTTAAAATTAATATCTGCTCCTTTTTCAATCATTAATTTTGCTATTTCAATATTATCAATTTTAACTACAAAATATAAAAAGATAATCACATTTTTGCCCAAATCATTAGCTTCGTCTTTAATTTCTACTATATATTTTATTATTTTGTTGAAATGATTAAATATTTCAGGTTGAACTTTAAAATTAATTTTATAACTATACTCTTCACTCTATAGATGTTTTTTTTTTTTTTAATTTTAAAAAAAGAATTTACACTTTCTTAAAAATATAAAAATATATATAAAATAGAAATAACAAAGGTGGCATTTCACAATTATCTTTAGTATTAATTTCCTCTTCATTCTCTATTAAATATTTATCATATCTGTTTTATTTTTCCGGTATACAAAAAGCAAAGAGATCTGACCATTACTATTTTTAGCATTGATATCGGCTCCTTTATTTATTAAATAATGAATCATTTCATTATTTAAATAATCACAAACATAAAATAAAGGAACCAAACCATATTTATTTTTACATCATTTTCCACCAGACATTTAACAATATCATATTTATTGTGACTGACGTAAAGGAGTCCCTCAATCATTTGTTTAATTTTTTCCTTTTCTGTAATAATCATATTTTGAAATTGATTTGTTGATAAATATTTCTTATTTTTATATGTGTTAAGAAATTGAAGAATATATTCTTCTATATGGGTAAAATTTTTAATGATATTGATTATTAATATCTCCAAACCAACTCTTTCAATAACGTTTATTATAAGAAATTCTTTGTTAATCTACTTTCTTATGTCATCGTTTTTAATATGATATATGAATTCTTTTGAATTATTAATATTAAATAGTTCATCCTAACTTTTTAATTCTTTATATTTTTCAGGCTTTTGTTCATTAGATTACTATATATATATTATGATTAATATTTATTTAAATAGAATTATTATAAAAATATAATTAATTGGTTTAATAAATTTTATTAAATAATATTATAGTATTATAGTATTTGGTTTCCTCAATCTAGTAGAAATAAGAAAAAAATAGTTTATAAAAGTAAATTAAATTTAAAAATAAAAGTATCAAAAATTTGTAAATTTAGAATAATAATTATTATTTTAATAAATATATTTAGAAAATAAAATAAATAATAAATTATTATAAAATATAATAAAAATAATAAAAATAAAGATAATATAAAAAAAATAAAAAAATTTATTTATTTATTTATTTATTATTATTTTGGTTTAAAAGAAAATATTTAAGAATTATATTTTTTTTCTTTATAAAAAAACAAAAATTAAATTAAATAAATAAAATAAAATAAAAAATAGTAGAATATAAATATTATTAAAGTACACATTGAATAAAATAAAATAAAATAAAATAAAAAAATAGTAGAATATAAATATTATTAAAGTACAGATTGAATAAAATAAAATAAAATAAAATAAAAAAATAGTAGAATATAAATATTATTAAAGTACAGATTGAATAAAATAAAATAAAATAAAATAAAATAAATAGTAGAATATGAATATAAAGTACTGATTGAATAACATAAAAAAAAATAAAATAAAATGAAATTAAATAAAATTAAATAAAATAAAATAGAATAGAATATGAAAAATATATATATATATTTATATATATATTAAAATAAAAGTAAGATGGACAATTTTTAATTATTTTTATTTGGACATTTAAATTAAAAATTTTATAAATATAAAAAAATGAACATATTAATAATTTTTAATTTTATTTTATTTTATTTTTATATTTTTATTATTATTATTATTATTTTTTTTTTTTTTTTTTTTTTTTTTTTTTTTTCAAAATTAAGGGTTTCTTTCATAAAGTATAGTAGAAAAATAAAATAAAATATAAAAAATTTTATAAAGAAATTTAAATTTTATTTTATATAATTACAATACAGTTTTATTAGTATTTTTATTTTATTTTTTTAAAATAAAAAGTTTGATATATTGAAATATATATAAGAAAAATTGAATCAAATTTAATAGGATTACATTTAAAATTATTAAAGGAGTATCACAATAAATGACGTTAATATAGTTATATAGTAAAACTAATCATAATAATTTTTCATATAAAAATTTTTATAATTTTTTTTTAATATTTTTAAAAAGAGTTTATAAAATAATATATATTTATCAATCAATTTCATTATTTTTAATAGTATTTAATTTTTTTAACAATTTTAAATTTTTTATTTTATTTTATTTTATTTTTTTAATTTTCAATTTATTTTATAACTTTTATATATTAATTATTTTGTGCTATTTTCGATATTAAACTATAAAGTTTAATTTTTAATTTTTTTCTTCAATTTATTGAGTAAATGTATAATTTAATATTTAATATTTATTTATTTATTTTTATTTTTGTTTTTTTTCTTTTGTTTTAAATTTAACAAATTTTATTTTCGGATGTAATACCACACCATTGATTATTATCAACATCCCATTGACCATCATTATCTTCATATATAATATTTCTACAATTAGAGGTATTACAACATTGATAACCAAGAGTATTAGCCCAACATGAATGATTAGAAGAATTATTTTTCAAAATACCACACCATTCATTATTTTCAACACTCCATTGACCATCATCATCAGTATAAACTACTGGAGAAGATGAATTAGTACAACATGAATATCCTAATGCTTCTGACCAACAACTATCATTATCAGATGTATCAATGACTTTAACATCACCAAGAATTTTTAACATTTCTTCAGCATAACGTTCACCAAATTCACGGTAAGCCTCCGTTGAAAAATGATAACCATCTCCTTGTTGTTTTAAACCTACTGATGAAACGACATGAGCTGTTGGAATAACATTGGGAAGAGTATTAATAATTTTATTCATACCACCACATTGACCACCTTCACTTGTTTGAACGACTTCACCAGCAAGAAGCGGAACTTCTTCTGCTTTCAATCCTAAATCATTAAGAATATTTTCATAGACTGCTTTAACTCGATAGGGCCAGTTAGTTTGACCATTGTTAGATTCACCTTGATGAAGAAGAATTCCTTTAATGACACCATCTTTTTGAGCTAATTTAGCTACATCAATTAAACGCTTATAAGGATTACCACCATAGTTTTTAACTACATCAACCATATAATTTTCTAATTTATAATTCATATAGTTATCTTTTTCAAAAAGTTGAATACTACATCCACCAACAGCAACAATGACTGCACCAATTTTAATTTCTTCTGGTAATTTTTTAGCTAATGTACGACCAAAATAATCCATTGGTCCAACTCTAGCAAAACATCTAGCAAGAGGAGGAACTGCATCATACCATTTACCGACTTCACGACCGTCACAATTACCAAAAGTTGAAAGTACTTGATAACGTTTTTCTGGTATTCTATCTTGAGGCTCAATAGGACCTTGTCCTTCCATGTTAGATTGACCAAAAGCCAAATATATATGAAAATTTGGATCAGGAGCAGCTACAGTTCCAGCTATTAAAGATGAAGTTGTGGCTAATACCAATAAAAGATTAAAAAATTTTCCCTTCATTTTATATTTTCTTTTTTATTTAAACTTTTAATTTTTTTTAAATAAGTTTATTTTTTTTCTATTTTAAATATATATTATTTATTATTTAATTTATTTATATTATAATTTTTTTATGTAATTAAAAATAAAATATATAAATTTGATTAGTTAAGATTAAATTTTATTTTTATAGAATTAACAATAGAATAATTTTAATATATATCAGTACAAAAAAATTATATAAACTGTATTAAATAAACATAATAATAATTAATAATTATCTTAAACAATTAAATAAATACCTACAATTATATGATTTTTTTTCTTTTTTATCAAAAAAAAGTTTAAAAATATATATATATATATATATTTTTTTTTAAATAATTTAAAATTTAAAATAAAAGAAGAGAATTTTACTGCTCTATATATATAATTTTTTTTTTTTTTTTTTTTTTTTTTTTTTTTTTTGAAATAAAAGTATTATTAAAGTTTGATGATTAAAATATAAAAGAAAAAATAATTAAATTTATATATATATATATAATTGTACTAACAATCATTCCTATAAACTATGCAATAATATAACCAATAAAATCTTAAATGATTACTTATATATGACTTTTGTGATATAAATAATACAGTATTTGAACATTAATATTTATATTAATATTTAATTGTTAATTAATATAAAAATTGATATATCTTTATGAATAAATTAATTTTTGTAAATATGAATTATTATATTATAAATATATATATATATAAAAATGTATACAATTTTATATTGTTCTTTTTTTTTTAAAAAAAAAAAAATAATAATAATAATAAAATTTAGATTATTAAAAAAAATTTATTATAATTAAATTTTTAATTAATTTCGGATTATAGGAATATTAAATTAAACTCTATTTACTATAATAATTGTTTTATTTATGTTTTGTTCCTTAAAATAATAAAAATTATCCATTATATAAAGTTTAAATATTTTCCTTTTATTTTTTTTCAATTATTTTAATTGGATATGTCATTTTTAATAATAGGTATGTCATTTTTATGTCATTTAATTAATAATTAAATAATACTTTATAATTTTTTTATAATTCTTTATATAAAAAATATTTAAAATAATTATTATATTGTATTTTTTTTATTTTCTTTTATATATAGCATAATTTTTTATTAAATATAATTAATAATATATTTTATTATAGAAAATCAAAATCAAATTTATTTAATCATAATTATTTGATAAAGTATGGTATATATCTTGTTTCCCATCTTTATCTAATATACTAAATAAAATTATTTATAAGAAAATAATTAAAATCATTCAATAGAAATAAATTTATTTTATAACCTTTTATGTTATTAATTATTTATTATAAAAACTTATAATACTAATTCTTAAGGTAATTAGTAAACCTCTACTAAACTTTTCTAATTTTACAGGCTAATTAGTAACCTTTAAACATTCTTTTTATTATTATCTAATTTTACTGGACAATTAGTAACATTTCGTTAAATAAATATTTTATATTCCTATTTATATTAGTTATCTAAATTAAAGTAATCTTTATAAACAATAATTTTTACTAAAGTATTTAACATTTCTAAACAATTACATTTACAAGTTATTTTTATAATTTTATTAATATAAATTTTTTTACTATTAACTATTTAATAATTTTATACTTATAATCTATATAACTTTAATATATTTATTTTAATTTATTATTATTTAAAGTTTCATTCTATATCATATTCAAATAAAATATCAATAGTCATATTATTTATCATTAAATATATATATATTAATTACAAGATTAATATTATCTTAATTGAAAATTTTATAATATATATATATGAACTATAACCAATATATTTCCAAAAATAATGAATTTTTTCATAATAAATATAATTGGTAATATTTTTAACAAAATAATTTTTTTTTAAAAAAAAATAAATTGATTTTTTATTATATAATTAAAAAATTAAAAAATGAAGCTTTTTAATTACGTATTCATACATCGTCAATAATTTTATATTGAATAAAATTATAATACTTTAATATAACACTTAAAAATTTTATAAAAAATTAGGTATATATTATTTTGTTAAATATAAATTATATTACAATAAAATAAAAAAACAAAATAAAAAATAAGAAATAAGTTTATAATTTTTAATTTGTCTCAAATTATATATTTTTTTTGTTTTAACTCTTTCTAAATCAATAATAAAGTAGTTATTATATTTATTAATATATAAATTCTTTAAATTTTTTTTAAATCTAATTAGAATTATACTAAAATAAATTTTTATTATTAATATTATTAATATTAAAATTATTTATTATTAATATTATTAATATTTATTATTATCATTATTATTATCTTTTTTTTTTTTTTTTTTTTTTTTTTAATTTATTTATTTATTTATTTATTGAAAAAAATAATTTTTATAAAAAAAAAATTTAGAATTATACGAATGTAAGATTACATAATATATTGTATATTTCTCATTGTTTAAAAATCTTTAAATTAAATCTTATTTTTTAATACATTTATATATATAATATATACATAAATATATATATTTATATTCATTAATATGAATTATAATTTGATAGTTTTAATTAACAAAGAATAATACTAATATTAATTAAAATTATAGATACAAAGAAAAACGAGAAAATTAAATAATTTTAATTATCTTTTCAAATATATATATATATATAATAAAATTAAGAAAGTGAGTAATAAATATTAAAAATATCATTATATATTAAAAATAATGTAAAATTATCTTTGTTCATTTAAAAAAGATAGAAAACATAATGATCATCTATAAATATTTTATAAATAATTTATTCTTTATAGAAATAAATTTATTAAGCGAATTAAGATTTTCAGTTCCTGAAGATGTATATAAATACATTTTTTGACTTTTTTTTTGGAAAAATTTTAATTAATATAATGTTAGATTAGAATTAGTACTTTATTATTCATTACAATTCATGCTTTTATTTCTTAATATTAATAGTTAAACTAATAAAAAAAATAATAAAGCGTCTCATACTTTATATTAAAAATTAATACGTAATAATTAATATTTACTTGTCACAAAATTATTATTTATTGTTATTCTTAGTTATTACTATATAATAATCATATTTACTGATATAAAAAAAAATTTAACACTAATACTATATTAAGAATTAAATACATTTATATAGTGCTCTCTGTACTTCAATTCTATAATTTAATATTATATTTAAATTAAATTTAAATTAAAAAAAAAAAAAAAATTATATTCCTGATTTATATTATTTTAAATTTAAATTAAAAAAAATTATGTTCCTGATTTATATTATTTTAAATTTAAATTAAAAAAAATTATGTTCCTGATTTATATTATTTTAAATTTAAATAAAAAAAAATTATATTCCTGATTTATATTATTTTTAAATTTAAATTAAAAAAAATTATGTTCCTGATTTATATTATTTTAAATTTAAATTAAAAAAAATTATGTTCCTGATTTATATTATTTTAAATTTAAATAAAAAAAAAATTATATTCCTGATTTATATTATTTTTAAATTTAAATTAAAAAAAAAAAAAAAATTAAACGGCATATGAATTTATATATTAAACTTTTATTATATTAAATTAATGAATAGTGAAATTTAATAAAACTTTATTTAACTATTGTAGAAAAGTATAATAATTAATATTATGAAACTTATATAAATAACCATTAAAAAAATAATATAAAAAATATAGTTTATTTTGAAATAAATTATATTTAAACATAATAAAATAAACTAAATAATAAAACAAATTAAATAAAACTTATTTTAAAACTAACTATAAAATTGATTCTCGATTCTAATATTCGAAATACTAATAACAGTATTATTCTTATAATATATTAAACATTATATATTTGTATTAATTATTTTTAACAATAATTAATATTGCTTTTATAATACTTTTCCATGAATGCTATTTTCATGGATATTCATATTATTTTATATATATTATATTTTTTGCTTAATTGGTTGTTATTGAATATATATGATATTATAATAAAACTATTATAGTAAGCTATTAAAAAAATTTTGGTGAAAAATTAAACCTTGGAGATAAGAAAATAATTTTAATTTTATTTTTTTTTGATGATTTTATAATAAAAAAAGCTTTAGTCAATATTTATATATATATTAATATATTTATTTATTATATAGATTACCACAATGGATCCTACTTTAATTTTTTTTTCATTAAACGTAATTTTACTAATATTTTTATAATAAAAATTTCCTTAAAATTATAAGGGTTCAATTAAATATAAACAATTTTATAAGAACGAATTTGATTTTAATTAATATGTTTATTTATATATTATTTTTTATTATTTTACGATCTTGTTATTATTTAGTTTGCTATCCTAATATTAAATAAAGTTTATCATTTTATTTAACACCATTTCTAATCATTTTATATTATTTTACAAATATTAATAAAATAAGTTGAATATATAACTTTATATATAGAGTAGGGTAATATTTCATTTTTTTAATTATATTTATTACATATAATAATTATTATTCTATTTTATAAAAATTATTCAATTTATTATTTAATATTATTTAACTTATTAAATTTTATATATTAAATATTATATTTATTAAATATTATATAAAATAATATTATTAAAGATTACTAAAAGTATAATTCTAATATTATTTCTACATATTATTTCTAACATATTAAATTAAAATAGTAAGAATTTACACTTTTAAAAATTAACATTTTTCAAATAATGTAAAAATCTATATATATATTCTATATTATTCATATTCTTACTTTATTCCTTTTATGAGAAATTTTTCACAAATTTTTTTTTTTTTTTTTTTTTTTTTTTTTTGAAAAACTTTAATGTCTTTTCCTTTGCATTTTATTTTGTTTTAATATGCCATTCTGATGATATAAAAGATATGTTTTTTGTATTTCATTTTTTTACCCTTTATTTAAATAACATACATTAAACTGTTATTAAGTAATAATGGAGGACAGACACTCAAAGAAAATTCAAAGAAGAGTAAACTTATCACATGAAGTTGGATTAACATTTAATTTAAAAAATAAAATATAATTAATAAAATATAATTATAATTTAACCAATAACATATTAAAATGTACTCCATCGGGTTTATAAGACGGCATATTAATATAAAGCGTGTTAAACGGAAACGTCAAGTAATACTTTTCATTTGTCTTATTATATTTTATATAAATATATATATTATAATACATTACATTTTAATACATTATACTTAATTCACATATTCTGACATTCCCCCCCTCAAATCTAATTGTTTTACAAAAATTAGATTTGCTAAAGAATATATGTATAATCCATACTATTTTAATTTTTATCAAATACTAAATTTTAAATTTAGAGTAACAAAAGTTAATTATAGTTTGAATATAATATAGAATACACTTTAGTTTATATTCTAAATTATATTCAAACTATAATTAACTTTTATTACTCTAAACATCAATAACCTTTATATTATAGGTTTAATTATATTCAAGCTTTACTAATTATGGATTAGATACCTCACTGGGTTTTAATTAAAGTTTTAAAAAATCTTTAAATTAATGCTTCATATTTTTATTTTTATCAAAATTATTTTTTTTTTATTTCCTATGTGTACCACCCTATGGCCTCCTCAAGACATGGAAATATTAAGGTAGTCACAACATTTTGTGGATATAATCCCTACTGGACAGCCTTACTGTTTATTCAGCATTGGCACTCTAACCATACATATTATTGCTGAGATTTTCAAGCACGATTTTTCTCAAAATTATTTTAGTTCTATTAAAATTGACAATTTAAATATTAATAAAACTTTTTAACTATTAATATTGTATTTTTATTATTAATAATTAATTATCGAATTATTATTATATTGCTATTTTTAACTATTATTTAATTAGAAATATATTATATTTTTATATTTTAATTATTTTTTTTTTTAAAAAAAAAAAGTGTAACCTTATTTATTTATGTAATATTATAAATATTAATTTATTATTACTGACAATTATGATTTTATCTGAATTATTATATTGTTTATTTATTTATTTATTTATTTATTATTATTATTATTATTTTTAATTTATTTATGATTTATTAATATTCATTAATGTATTTTTTAAATTTTTTAATTATTACTTGATTAATAATTTTTGTCTATATTATTAGAATTATCTACTAATATACTAATATCAAAATTATTTATTATATATTAATTTATTCTTTTGATTTCTATGATTTTAATAATTATATATATATATATAATTATTACTATTTGCTTATTTTTAACTTTTAATTTATATTATATATGTTATGTAAAAAAACTTGCAATGAATAAAAATTTAAATCTAAAATTATTCTTCTTATAATTAAGTTTAATACTAAAGAATTAATACTATTGCTATAATTAATTTAATAAGTTATATTAAGTTAATAAACTTGGTATTAGTAATATTGTAATATGTATGAAAAATATAACAATAGTATTAATTCTTAGTATTAATCTTAATTATGGCAATAATATTAATAACATATCTTAACATCACCAATATAACTCAAATCAAACCAAAAACGTAACAAATTATTTAATTATATCATTAAAATAATGTTTTTAGGTTTACCCTTTAGTATATCTGGTACAAGAATTGAAGATTTTAATAATAAAAAATAATATTCTAATGATTAAAGAAAACTTTATATGCAATTCTTTATTCTAAATTTAAATTAACTATTAAATTATTTTTAAATTAATCTAACAATCTTAATCTAAAATAATTTAAAATAACTTTAAATAATTTAAAATAAAATATTCTAAAATATCCCAAAATATCCCAAAATGAACCAAATAATTAAACTAATTAATTAATATCCTTCTAATATTTAAACTAATTAATCTATTTGTGTTTTAAAATTAGTGTTTAATATTAAACACTAACTATAAAATACTAAATCATAAAAATTAATTATAAAACATTTTCAAACACTACAATTTGTAAATTATATAAAGTATTAATTTATTTATTCTAAACTATTTTAAATTTATTATTTAAACTTTAAATATATATTATTCTTTCAGAATTTTCTAAAGTCGTAAGAAAAAGAGAAATAACTAAAATATAGTAATACTTTATCCTTTTTATACTTTTTAAAATAATTATTTGAATGAAGTAAAAATATGATAATAATAATTTTTATAATTATATTTTTATGATAAAAATTGAAAATAATGGTTACAAATATTCAATGTCACAAACAAATTATATTGAATGCATTTTATCAAAATTTAATATTACTAACACCTGTAAGGCGAAAACTCTCTGTACATGAGATATTATAAATGAAAACAAAACACCTTTTGAAAAAAAAAAATTATAAAAGCGCTTTGGGATCTTTGATATATTTATCAAAATGTAGTCCCCAAGATATTGAATATACAGTTAATAAAGAAGCTAGAAATGCTAAAAAATCTAATAATATCTGATTGGCATAAAGTAATGAACATTCTAAAATATTTAAATTTTACTAAAAATTTTTAAAATAACATACATAAGAACAGGAGAATCTTTAGCTTTTTCAGGCTCTGGTTTTGGAGGAGATCAAAAGGATATAAAATCATCAATGGAAGCAGAATACATCAGTACTGCTTAATTTTAAAAAAGGTTTTATGGATTAGAAACATCTTACTGGAATTATTTAATTTTAACATACCAATAAAATAATTTTACTGACGATTCATCAGGTTAAATATCCATTGAAAATGATCAATTAAATTCAGAATTAAAACATATAAATATAAAAGTTTATTTCAATCAAGATCACATTAAAAACAAAAGAATTGCTTTAGAATACATTAATACATGAGACATGTTAGCTAATGTTCTAACTAAAAATGTTAGTTTCTGAATTGACAAAAATTATATTAGAGAATTTTTTTATTTTATAACTATTAAGTTTGACAGGCGAATGCTAGAATACAAAGAAATAATTTTGAAAAGTATTTAATAAACTAAATACTATTTTAATTTAATATAATAAACAATAAAATAAGAATGGAATGATTTAAGAATAATTTAGGCTATTTTTTACTATTCTTAATTGCAAATATATATATATATATTAATACACACCGTACAAAAAATCAAATTTATTAAAAAGTAAAAAAAAATTTTCTTTTAATTCACTTTTTTTCATTATTAAGTAAATTTTTTTTTAATTTTTTAATAAATTTAATTCTTTTAAAAAATCATTTTAATTGCATACATTATATTTATATATATGTTAAATCATATATTAATTTTAAATTAAATATTATTAATAATATTTATTGATTTTTTTTTATATGGTGTATTTTTATTTA
The DNA here is from genome assembly GCA_016946835.1 of Neocallimastix lanati (nom. inval.). Taxonomy (NCBI): domain Eukaryota; kingdom Fungi; phylum Neocallimastigomycota; class Neocallimastigomycetes; order Neocallimastigales; family Neocallimastigaceae; genus Neocallimastix; species Neocallimastix lanati (nom. inval.). The sequence continues at coordinate 32,071 of JACVTC010000235.1, read as the reverse complement.
TATGGATGATTCAACTTAGAAAAAGTATAATGCCTTGAAACCTTTATATTTTAAAGATATTTTATACTTATAGTTAAAAGAATTATTTAATAAAGAGGAATTTTTTTTTATTTATTTTATACTTAATATAATGTTTGTTTATTATTTTAACATTAAAACAAAAAAGGAAAAAAAATTATTGAAAGTAAAAAATGAAATTTGATGAAGGAAATGATAATGTGTAATTATAATAAAAATACTTTTATAACTTTTTTTTATTTTATTATTTAGAAATTTAAAAAAGGATTATTATTTAAATAATTATCCTTGTTAATTACGACATTATTTTAAATTTGAACTTGAAATTGAACTATGTAATTCTAGTAAAATATATATATATATATATATATAATAAAGTTCTTAAAATTATTGATTCTGAAGAATTGAGAGTTTAAAGATAAGGGGTAGGAACACAGACATACCAAAAAATATAACTTTAATACGGTATAAAACGAAAAAAGAAAAAAAATAGAAAAAAACAAAAAAAAAAAAAAAATAAATTTAAAATTTTCTTTTAGTGGGAGTTTGAAATATTCAAAATTTTATTTTCTATAACTTAAAAAAAAGAAAAAAAAAATAATATCTAATATATATGAGAAATTAAAGGAATTAAAAATAAAGTTATGCGAAGAGTTAGAAAAGAGTGACCTATTTTACCATTGAGCATTTATAGATGAGCATAAAATAAATGTAAGTAATCTTTCAAATCAATCAGGTCAAAGTATTTATTTACTAATTTACTATTGTTATGAATTATGAAAAAAAAATTTTTTTTTTCATTTCGTGCTGTTCGTCATTTTATTAGAAATATACTCAAAAATGTGAAAAAAATCTAAAAACTTAATTGAAAATAATCTTAATATTGATGCCAAATTAAAAAATGAAATAGATTTTATTGAGAAAAAAAAAAAAAAAGTGAAGAAGCATGTAATAATATACAAATTTATTTAAATGAATATATGAATAACTTAAATGAAAATAAAGAAAAAATGAGAACAATTGTTATAAAAATGAAGAAAAGTAATGACAATTTAAGGAATATTATAAAAATTTATTGACGTAATACTTGAAAATCTTTAATTTTTTGGAGGATCCATCAAGTTCTGAAATAGGTATGGCTAAACTTCAAAAGAATCCATCTAGCACTTCATTAAGATAATGTAAACCTTCAGAGGATCTAGAAGAAAATGGAAGATCAACGGATAATCCTTCATTATTAATTGATAAGGATTTAAACAATAATTCTATTTTAAATCTTTATAATAAGAACTATACTCCAATGGAAATATGAAAAATATATCATAATACATATCCATCTCAATTAAGAAGTAATTCATTAATGACTAATGACCAAAATTTAAATAATAATTTACAAAGAAATATACCACAACGAAATTATATGAATAACTTTGCTAATTTATCATATCCTATGAATGGTGATATTCAAGATATTTCATTTAAATTGATTAATAATGAAAATTTACTTTTTTTTTTTCAGACTCCGTATAATTGGTCGAGTGTTCAGAATTGTTTATATGGTAGTAATAATATTACTTGGTTTTCATTTTCAATTCATAATCAACTCAACAATAATTACCTATCAAAATAATGCAAATATACCATATAATTATTTCTTTCTTTGATTCACTTTTCAATTAGGGATTTTCTAGTTTGAAGAAAAAAAATATAAATTTTTTGAATAGAAATTATCAAATGAAAAGTTTTATTTAATAATATTTATTTTTTTCCTTTTATTATTACCATTATAAAGATATATTATAACGTTTCTTTTAACAATTATGTTTATTATGAACCAAAGTTTTTAATATGCAAACTTTTGTAAGCATAAGCATATAGATTTAAAGATGGAATTAAAATACATTAAACTATCACGATTATCTTCTATCCATTAATGGATATTCTAGCTTATACAAAAAAAAGAAAAAAATTAAAATATTTGGAGGTATTTGTTAATCGACGATACAGAAAATCTTTGGAGAGAGAGATGACCATATTGAAATAATAATGTTTAGGATTAAAGCTACAATTAAAGTTATTGTTATGGCTACGTTTGATAGTAGTAATGGATGATGATATTAGACGATCAAAAGATAATCCAATCAATTTTTGTTATATATTAACAATAGGTTTCTAATGAATAATTTGATGACAATTTGGGATCTTTTTATTGAGGAAATTCCTATATTCTACGAATAATCCATGACTGTAGATCATGAATAAATACAAGCGCATACCTTCTATCCTTTTTCATAATTACCAATGCATCAGATACCACCTCTGAGAATATCCCCATATATATTATTAATATATTAAAAACTCTAGTTTACTTTATAATATATTTTTATATGTGTAATAATAAAAGGATGAAACAAAGATTATTAAATAAAAAAATTTTTTTTTATAATTATGTTAATAAAAGGATATAAATATTATTTAATAAAAATATAAAATTATTTTATAATTTTATTATAAAATGAATAAATTATTATTTAATAAATAATTATAATATTTTTGTAAAAATAAAAAATTTTCTTTTTATATTATAACAAAATGTGCTAATTATATTATATTTTATTTTGAAATGTATTAAATAGTTCACTTCAAGTAATAGACATAAATTTTTTATAATTTTTGAGATATACCATTCGTCTTCCTTCATAATCCATATAATCTATGTAAATTTTTAAAAAAAAGATATTCAAAATTAAAATAAAGAAATAATTTAATAATTTAATCAATTATCTTCGAATTCAATACATATATGAAAAAGGAGTAGACGTGTATTGTTAAAAAATGAGGAATGAAACGTTTATTATTATTATTATTATTATTATTATTATTATTATTATTATTATTATTATTATTATTATTATTATTATTATTATTATTTTTAGAAGGTAAAAATGGGTTTTATGATAAATGTTTATTATTATGTATTAATAACTAACCTCAGATTTACAATTAAAGTAAAACCAGTTCTATTTATACAAGAACTGTGGCTAAATTTAGATACATGTTAATTTATTTAATTAATGTATTACATAATATGATTCGTATATTCATATTAATTGAATCTAATTTAATATTTATTTTTATATCATAAATTTCTACTTCTAACAATTATTATTAAATTATAGTTATAATTATAGTCCAAAAAAATTATTTAGAATGTCCAAATTTCGTTTACATATATAAACTAATTTTTTTAACTAAAAATATTTCAATTTATTTTATAAAAAAAAAAAGTTTTAATTAAATAACAATCAATAAATAATCTTTGATTTTTCTTTTTCTTTTAAAGATTTATTGTATACCTTAAAAAGCAGAAGAATTAAATATAAAGTTAAAGAGGGGAAAAAAAAAAAGAAAATTTGTAATTATTGAAAAAAAAAAAAAAAAAAAAAAAAACTAATAATAGAAAAAAATGACTTTAGTTGGCATTTTACATGCTGTAATAACAGCTATAATTCAAATATATGAAACTTTTGTTGCTAATGGTTTTTCATTTACTTTTCTTGGTCACTTATTTAATATTTTTAGGGCTCTAATAGGTTGGATTATTGCTGGGATAACAACCACGATACTTATAACTTCTGTTATTGGAATCTTTATAATTATTATTATTTTAGGAATATTATATTATTATTATTATCTAACAGGAAAATTATAATAAATACTTCGTAAAGGAAGTTATGAAAAATTTTTAAATATATAATAATAATAATAATAACAAAAAAATTTTCGAAATATTCTCATTAAAGAGGAATTTCGGAAATTGAAATATAAATAAAACCAATAAATCAAAGAATAGAAATTATTTGAAAATGAAATATATATATATATATATAATAACAATTTTCAATAAAAAAAAAAAAAAAAAAAAAAAAAAAAAAAAAAAAAAAAAAAAATAAAAAAAATATAAAATAATAATTTTTAATATCTATATATATATATAAAAGGAAATAAAAAAAATATAAAATAATAAATTTTTTATAAAGAAAAAATAAAAAAAAAGAAGTTTTTGTATTATTTTATAAAAAAAAAATTATTGATGTTAATACTGATTAAACTTATAAATAAAAAACCATTGAGGAAATTTTATAAAGAAAAAAAATTACATAAATATGAATTTTTTTTAAATAAATATAAATACAAATAAATATATATATTATTATAATTTTTGTGAAAATACTAATAAAACAATATTTAATAATATTTAATTTTAAAGATATATTTTAATATTTTTTGTTAAAATAATAATAAAACATTTAATAATATTTAATTTTAAAGGTATATTTTAATATATTTTGCAAAAATAATAATAAAATACTATTTAATAATTTTTAATTATAAAAATATATTCTAATATTTTTAAGCAAGCTTAATTCAATAATGATTTATTATTTGATTTAATTTAATAATATTATAAATTTGTGTGAAAACATTTTCATTTAATCATTTATCTATCATTCGTAACTATTTATTATTTAATTAATATTTTTAATATTTAAATTTATTTAAACATTTTAAATTCAATATCTCGTGTTATATAGTGGTTCAATTGAGTTGAAATTAGTATATATTATAGATCTCGCCAATTACATTCTAATAAACATAATTTTAATTTGGAGTTAAATTTCCATTATTATTTGTAGAGTTGTCTTTTTTTTTTTTTTTTTTTTTTTTTTTTTTTTTTTCAATTTATTTTTATCATTCTCTTAAGGGTTAAATTAAATTAAGTTTTCTTGAATCTTAATGTCTTTTCTCAATCATGCTTTTCGCAATGTGGCGTACTTTGGTATGTGGCTTGTTTTTTTAATAATTAAATAAATAATTTAATAAATAATAAATATTCTTTTTTTAAATATAATTTATTGATATTAAATTGTAATTATAATTTTTTATAATTCTTTTTTAATAGAATATATTATTATTTCTTTTGAAATAATTATTTATATATTTATTTATGATTGTATAGATTTATTAATATATATATAGTTTTTATATAAAATTATCTTTAAAGTGTACAACAATCGCCTGGATTCTCCACCAAAAAGTTTGGGACGATTTATTGTACTTTTTAATTTATTAATTTTTTATTTTTATTAATTTATTATATTCATTTATTTAATATTATGATTATTCCTTAATAATCAATTTTTTATATTTTCCCTACCCATCTATCTAAAAAATATTTTTTTATTATTATATGACTTATTTATATACATTTTTAATGTTTATGTTATATTAACAATACTCCGACAATTATTATTTTAGTTTAACAATTATTTAAAAAGTTATTTTTAATTTTCTAATTTACATTTTTAATTATTTATAATTAAATATAAACATTAATATTTTATAGGTTAAATACAGACAAAAACTTATTATAATTAAATTTAAACATTAATAGTTTATAATTCATATTCTGACAAAAACTTATTATAATTAAATTTAAACATTAATAATTTATAATTTATATTCCGACAAAACATATTATAATTAAGCATTAATACTAGCTTATTATTTTACTATTTTTCATTAATTATACTTAATAAGTAATATTATAATATTAAATTTAAAATAAAGACTAATATTTATATTAATCTAAAAAATAATTATGCTATGTATGCTATCTAATTAGTTAGGGATTACTCTAATGATTAGATTCTTGTTAAATTATTAATAATTTTAATATTTTTCTGAATGATATGTTTCAAAAATGATACGATATTTTATTTATGTATCTAAATTAATATTTATTTATGGGCAATGACAATAAGGAATTATGAAAAAATAATATATTCTAATATTAAATAGAAATAACACATACAATAGTACAAAATAAAGTAATAAATATATCTTTTTAATATTCTCTTTATTTATTATTAATTTTTAATTATTACATCAATTATTGTTATTACTCATATAAATATTATAATTAATTATCTCAAATATATATCATATCTCTTTTTAACTATACTAAAATAAAATATAAAAATAGCTATTTATGTGAATTAATTTATCATAAGTATAAACTTTTAAATAAAAGAATTTTCCGTTTAATAATTATTCTAAAACTATATACTATTATAAAAAAATTATTGACCAATAAAATTTAAGTATTTCTTTAACCTTAAGGAATCTACCTAAATACCATTTTTATAGTAGTCATTTATCAAAAAATTGATACGATATTTTTATTAAACATCAATATCAATATTTATTTTATTTTATTTGGACGATAACAATAGGGAATAATTGACAAAATAATATATTCTAATATTATATAGAATAATACACACAATAATAATATTCACACTTTAATATTTAGTTTATTTATTTTATTTATTTACTACCATTCATCAATAAAAATACATCATCAATATAAATATTTGTTAACTAGTTAAAATATAATTAAATCATTCAATAAAATATAATTAATTACTAAAATCTCTCATATTATTAATGTAAACTAAATATAAAACTATACTAAACTATACAAATAAACATGTTTATAGGTTAAATTATTAATAAAACTAAATTAATATTAATAAAAGAACCATTCCTTAAACTATTATTATTTACTAACTAATATATTATTACTAAATTATTATTAACCAATAAGATTCCACTAACCTAAATTTCACTAAATTATGGTATTTATGGTGGTACCGTATCAAAATTTGATTTATACTGGATATTCTTAATCTACAAAAATTAGATTTTGTAGAAGTGAATATAGGTATAAATACTAAGAAAAATATAAAAATTTAATATAAATATGTTTTATTAGACACAAAATTGTTTTATTAAAAAAAATTGTTTTATTTTAATATTAATTTTTATTTATTTAATTATTAATTTTTATTTATTTAATTATTAATTTTTATTTAAATTAATAAAAGAAAAATAATAATTATTAAAACTAATAAAATAATAAAATAAAATATTTATTATTTATAATAATTTATTTAATAATAAAAACTTTGATTATTAATAACTAATAAACTAATAAAATATATAAAATAATTTATTGATATTATTAATAATCATAATTTTATTATTAATAAACTAATAAAATATATAAAATAAGTTATTGAAATTATTAATAATAAAGAATAATTTAAAAGAAATATTTACATGCTTTTATATTTTTCAATGATTTTAAACTATTTACATTTATAAACAATAAAATAAATAAAATAAATAATTGTTATAAATATTTGCAAATAAAGTGTTAAAATAAACAAGTTTTAATTATAATTTGTTTATAAAAGTTGAGTTATAAAATAAATAAAATATTAATTATTTTAAATAAAAGTAATTTGAAGATTATTCAACTATTTAATTTTAATTTTGAAATGTTTATAAATTTGTTTATTATTTTGTTTGTTTATAATTTTATAAGAATATTAATTATTAATTTATTTTAGTTTTAATTAAAATTGTTAATGATTAATTAAATTATTATTATTTTTATTTTCATTTATTTCTTTTAATTAATTTTCTTAAATTGATTTCGGGACTTCTAAAAGAATTAATTTTGGGTTTAGTTAAATAAGAATTTATTATTTATTATTCATTTTAATTTTATAATTTCATTATTTATCAAATTGTAATAATTTAATTAAAAAATTATAATTAAATTATTAATCATTAATATTAGCTCTAACTGCTAATATTAAAGGTTTAGAAAAGAATCATACTTACCTATGGTTCTTTCTAATTATTGAGTTTATTATAACGAATTATAATAGATGCAACACTAAAATTGATAAAGAAAAGTTTTAATTATAAAATTTGTTTTATTAATTATTAGAAACTTTAAATGTTAAAACTATTATTATTATTATTATTATTATTATTATTAGATTATAATTGTTATAATAATAACTCTTGATTTCTCAAAGAGAACTCAAGAGCCTTATTTATACTTTTTTGTCAAAATAAGGTTAAAATCAAAAAGGGGTTCTAATCTTAACAAATCTCTTATCTAGGAAAAGACTAGAAGAAAAACCTAGATAAGTTTTTGATCGATATTCTATCCACATCGATCATCGTGTTAATTAAGTAAAACCGATTACTTTTAAGAAATAATTGGAAAAGCCTTAATTAACCGATTACTTAATCTAATATAATAATCGAAAATAAAAGAATAAAATAATGAAAATTATTTCGATCATAAAATTTAAAATTTAATCTATTTAGTTCTATTTTATAGAACTTTACATAAAAAATATAAAATAATACATTAATAATAAAAATACATGATTAATAAAACACAGAATACATGACAGAATGCAGAATACATGATAGAACACAGAATACAAGATAGAACACAGAATACATGATAAAATACAGAATAGTGTTTTAGTCTATGATTTAATAAGTAAGAGAAAACTAAAACTAATAAATTTAATAATTAAGTGAATAATTAAATAAATTTAATATTATTTTAAATGTATAAAAATTATTTAATTAAATAAAATTTTAATATTAAACTAAATAAATTTTTAATATGAAATTAAATAAATTATTAATTATAATTAAGTGTATAAATGAAATATGAGTTAAATAAAAGTTATATTAATTATAACTTAACTAAGTGTAAAAGTTTTTTGTAGGTAGGTAAGATTCTTGCTATATCTTTCTTAGTTTGTGTTAAATTGGTCAGGTCAAGATGTTTTTATTAATTATAACAATTTAATTAAATTTAAATAATTAATAGCACACACAGAGTTTTATAATTAAGATTTCAATATTTAAGATTTATGTTTTATTAGAACTTTTATTTAATATATATTTTAATAATAGAATTAACTAAGATTAATATAAAGAATTATTTATTGTTATAATTAATTTATTAACTTTATGTTAATAATTTAAAGTAAATTAATAGTTAAAGGTTAAAGGTTAATAATCTTACAAAGAATTCAAAATATGGAATTTCAAATCCTTTTTATACTAAACTAAAATAATAATTAATAATATAATTAAATAATACATTCTAATCTTAATATATTCATACATGTATATAAACTATATAAAATATAATAATAAAATAATATTGATAAGAATCTTTTAATAAAATAACTATATAAATTATTCATAAAATAATTTAATAATAAAACTAATTTAATAATAAAATATAAAATAAAATAAAATAAAATATTAAAACTAATTAAAAATTCTCTTTCGGAAATCTTTAGAATAATAAAGAATTCCTTAGAATCTTTTAGAAATAATTGAATAAAAATATATAATAATAAAATATATAAAACTTATAAAACTTGTTTAAAATAATATAAAACTATTACTAATAACTAATTCTGTATTTTTAATTAATAATACAAATTAATAATATAATTTCCAAGTTAAGAGATTTATCTGGTATAAATTTCTTAATTAATAATTTAGGGTCTTGATTAATAATTAAATTATATTTTTATATTTAAATATCTTTAAAGTCCAATATCTCGTTATCTAGTAGTCCAATAAGGTTGATTTTAACATATATTGTAGTTCTCGACCGTAGCTTTCCAATGGATATAATTTTAGCGGAAATCACAATATAATATTTCCATTATTTGTTGAGTTATCGTTGTTTTTCTTCATGTTAATTTTATCAAATTCATAAGGGTTAAATTAAATTAAATTATCTGTAATAAATAAGTCCAAACCCTTTGGTTTCTAATTCTTTAATGTTTCTAATATTTATTTTTATAATTAAAATCGAATTAAAATAATTTTTGTCAATAACTAAATTAAATTTCAATTGATCTAATAGTGAATTTTAACTTCAAATCCACTAGTATTCGTGACACTAAGAAAATATTATTATTTTCAACAAAATAATTATATTTTCTTACAAAAAAAATGTAAGAAATAATAATTATTTACTAATAAATAATTATTATTTCTTAGTCTTTATAATTATTGATAATAATTATAAATTTATTTAAATTATAATTAATTCATACATTGAGATATATATTATTATCAAATTTATTATAATTGTAATTATTCATACACTTAAATAATATTAGAAAATTTATTTAAATAATTATTATATGTACACTTATTAATATTATTAATTTTATTTAGTTATTCATTTAATTATCAAGTTAATGTAAACATTAGTTTTATTTATTTTTTACACTGTACATTTAAAAGAACAATTAATAAGTTTCTGTATTTTTTATAATTCTGTATTCTAGTTTAAAGATAGTTTTATGTTAATAAGTTTAGATTAGATTTTAAAAATAATATTTAGAAAGATAGAATAATTTAGATCATTCCGGTTATTATTGATTTTTCCTTTTATTAGATGATCTAAATTAAAATTTAGGAAATCGATATATTAAGGTTTTATCCAAATATAAAATAATATATTTGGTTTTACTTAATATATACGATGATCGATATGAATAGAATATCGATCAAAAAACTTATCTAGTTTTTTCTTCTAATCTTTTTCTAGATAAGATATTTTTTAAGATTAGAAAACTCTTTTTATTTAACCTTATTTCCATAAAAAAATATAAATAAGGCTCTTGATTTCCCTTTAAGAAATCAAGAGTTATTATTATAAAAATATAGTTATAATAATAGCAATTTTATATTTTAAACTTTAATAAATTAATAAAACATTTTATTCAAAAACATATTTTTTAAAACCAAATGTATCCAAATATTCCTTCTTTTACTTTTTGTGTTGTTATTATAATTAATTTTATAATAAACTCTCTTTTTAGGTAAAATTTTTATTTTTATTTTATTTCTCAACTTAATGAATTAGTCATTAAGTTGAAGTTAATAATCATATTTAGTAATAGAACTTAGTATGATTATTACAAAAAATTGATACGATATTTTTATAATCGTATACTTTTATGGGACTTGCAATATTTTATTTGAGGAAAATTAATATATTCTAATAATACAATTAATAATTTTAACACAATAATTATATTAAATAAAACTTAAATATTTTATTATTATTTATTTAATACTTTATTTATAATTATTTAAATTTTACATTAATTACATTTTTAACATTACTTTTATTATTTTATTTTACTAATTATTACTAACTAAAAATCTCAATTAAGGCCTCTCTCTAAGACCTTTTATTTATATTTATTTTCTCTATCTCTAAAATATTATTATTATTTGTTTTTAATAATTCTTATTTTAATTTATTTATTTTTAATTTTTTTTATTGTTTATTATTATTTTAAACTATATAATTTTTATTTTAACTTTAATTAAATTATATTTTATTATTTTTCTAAATTTATTAATTTTTATATTTATTTATTCATCCCGTATCAAGACCTCCCTGCTGAAATTAGACTTCGTCCCCTGAAGTCTCTGGAAAAAAAACATTTTAATTATTTATTTTTATTTAATTATTTATTTTTATTCATTTATTTATTAACATGAATTTTTGAAATTTCGAAATTTTGAAATTTTGAATTTTGAAATGTTAAATTTTAAAATGTAAAATTTTGAAATTATAAATTTTGAATTGCAAATTTTTTTTTTTTTTTTTTTTGTAATTACGTTCAACTGTTTTCATGTCTTTCCTGTTATTACTAATTTTAATAATTAATATTTTAATAATTTTAATAATGATATTTATGCATTTATCATTTTCCCTTTTTACTTTTCTTTTTTCTTTTCTTACTTTTTTACTAATATTTTTAATTGGTTTCTTTTCCAATTTTATTTCTCTTACTTCAACAATTTTAATTTCTCCTCAAGTTTAAAATTTATTTTTTTAGTTGAAATTTTATAAATATTATTATATTCCAAGAACGCGTTTTTCATTATTATTTCTCTTGAAATGTCATCAATTCCTTTAATAATATTATTCATTATTCCATTAATTTTTTATATCCAATAATATCTTCTAAAATATTTGATTTAGAATTCATTTTGGAATAAGAATTAATTAATTTTTTTTTTTTTTTTTTTTTTTTTTTTTTTTTTTTTAATATATATATAAAATTTATTTTTAAAAATTATTAATTATTATTATTATTTTCATATTAATTTCCAATATTGCAACGCCCGGATTCTCCACCATTTTTGATACGATATTTTTATAATCGTATACTTTTATGGGACTTGCAATATTTAATTTGAGGAAAATTAATATATTCTAATAAAACAATTAATAATTTTAACACAATAATTATATTAAATAAAACTTAAATATTTTATTATTATTTATTTAATACGTTATTTATAATTATTTAAATTTTACATTAATTACATTTTTAACATTACTTTTATTATTTTATTTTACTAATTATTACTAACTAAAAATCTCAATTAAGGCCTCTCTCTAAGACCTTTTAATTATATTTATTTTCTCTATCTCTAAAATATTATTATTACTTTTTTTTAATAATTCTTATTTTAATTTATTTATTTTTAATTTTTCTTTTTATTGTTTATTATTATTTTAAACTATATAATTTTTATTTTAACTTTAATTAATTATATTTTATTATTTTTCTAAATTTATTAATTTTTATATTTATTTATTCATCCCGTATCAAAATTGATATGGGCACAGATCACACACAATATTTTAAAAACACAATATTAAATATTATAAATAAATTTTTATTAGTTTAAAAGTATTTTATAAATTTTTATTTTATTTTATTGTCCTTTTTCAAAAGAAAGAAAATTTCTTCCTTTTATAGTTTTTTTTACATGAATCTTGAATTGAACATTAACATATACATTTATTTATATTATTCTATTATGAATGTTATTTTAATATTAATATATTTTAAAATTAACCTATTCTAAAGTATCTATTTTAAAATATAGTTGTATAATTATTATTGATTTATTTATATTTAAAATTTTAACTATCTATTCTAATAATGTTTTAATTTATCAATTAATATATAATTTAATATTCTTGTAAATTATTAATATTATATTCTCATAAAGTTTATTATTGTAAAAAGAATACAGAAAATAATAATCTATTTTAGAGAAAACAATAAAAATAATAGTTAGTATTGTCAATCGATTTAATTTTATACAGAATTAAATATTTCTGTATTTATTTTATTAAAACAATTTATAGATAATTATTTTTATTAGAAATAATTTTATTATAAATAATTTTTTTTTTTATTATAATTATTTTAATTTTAAATAATTTCATTATTATAAACATTTTATATTTTTTTCTTTTTATCATTCTTTTATATGCTTATTTGAGGTAAATAAGCTAGTTCCGGATCAAAATTGATACGAATAATTTTTATATTGTATCGGGTGATTCGTGAATGCAAGTTTTATTATAAAATTATATATTCTAATAAAAGAATTATAATAATTATCACACAAAAAGATTAAATAAAAATAATAAGAAAAAGATAAAAGAATATTTGTTGTCGTTTTGTTTTATTAAAATATATATATATTTTTTTTTACATTAATTATTTTTAAATACTTATTAGTTATTTTAATCTATTCCCTTGAATAATTAAACCTTAACTTTAATAAGTATTTATTTTATATTTTACTAAATTAATTATTTTCTAAGTATCTCTAACTTAGATTTATAAATTCCTATTTTAAACTAATTAAACTACGTCTGTCTAAAAAAAATCATTTTTCTTTCATATTTATATATTTATTTTTATTAAATCCTATTGGTTCAATTTATATATTATCTTTACTATCTTTACTAATATTTTTTTTATATTATTTTAAATTTAATTAATATTATTATATATAATTATTTTATGATTATTTCCTATTTAACTTTACTATTTATATTAAAATTATATTTTTTAATTCGGCACTGTACCAAAATGGTATGGTTCATATAGTTTTAGGAATATAATAATAATTAACACAAATAATGAAATTACAATAAAAATAATTTTGTTTTAAAATCAATGTTTATTTATTTAAATTTATAAAAGAAAAATAATAATATAATTATTTATTTAATAAAAGTAAGTTATTGATTATATTTTATTTCACTAAAAATTACATGTATTTATATTTTTTATCAAATTAAAATTTGTAAAGCCTAACTATTTTTTTAATAAACTAATTACTAATTATTTTTATAAATAAAACATTTAAATTGAAATTGAATTATTATTTTAGTTAATAATATTATTGTTATAAATAGTAGTTATATATTATTGAATTATTAATTATTTAATAATAGTTTAATACTAATATATATAAAATAAAAATAAAGAGATTATACAGAATATTTTAATTGTGGTTTAGTTAAATTTAGTAATTAAAAATAAATTTAAATTGATAAAGAAAATTTTAATAACTAATTAAATAGATTTGATTATTTTCAATATAACATAATACAAAAGAAATATAATATTAATATATTAAGTGGGCAAGGACAATATTCATGGCTAAAGATTTTTAATACATTATAATGGAATCGGATCGATAATTCAAAAAGGAATTATAAGTTAATTAGTGATTTATTAACTTAAGATTTCTATTTAGTAATATTTGAAGGATATTGGAAAGTTCCAATTATATAGAATAGAATAATCTATAAGGTTAGAATAATTTATATTATTCTAGCACAATTAGTATTATTTGTTCATTCTGTATTAAAAATTGATACGGGTTGGGGTTGAAACACTAAGATATTCAAAACAAAAAAAATAAATATTAACACATAACTATAAAAATAAATTTGGAAACAAGAAAAAAAAAAATTAAATTTTAAAATATTCTTTATTTAAATTTAAAATTAAAATTATTTGTTCCCAGTATTAAAAAGAAAGAAATTTATTCTTCTTTTTATACTTTTATTTTAATACATTTTATTTATTATTAATATATTCTTTATAAAAAAAAAAAACTATTATAACTATTTTATTTTAATTTTTAACTATTATTTTAAATTATTTTTAAAAAAAAAAAATAACATTTATTAAATTAAAATATAAAAAATTAATTTGGAGCTTGTATCACGAAGGGCATTCCGGGCGGTAGCTTCTTCTTGATATTGCTATTCAGAGAGAGAATTATACAGAATTGATATTTTCTGTATTTTAGATCATTTTTATTATTGGAATTCTTCTGTATTTTAGTTCATTTTTATTTTAATAAAGATTTAATTTATTTTTAATTTTTGTTTTATTTTTAGTTTATTTCAAAGGTTTTAGAAAATATTATACAGAAACTTATAATTCTGTATTTTATATCAAATATTTATTGAAATAGGTTTTTATTATTCTTAATATAAAAATAAGAATTAGTAATGATTTAAATATTATATAATTTTTAATAAGAATATTTAGTAATAATTTTTATTATATTTAATATTAATAAAATATTTAATAATTATTTTTATTAGATTTGATATTAATAAAAGATTTTTAATAAGAATATTTAATAATAATTTTTATTATATTTAATATTAATAAAAGAATTTATAAGAATATTTAATAATAATTTTTATTATATTTGATATTAATAATGATTTTTTTATTAGAATATTTAATAATAATTTTTATTAGATTTGATATTAATAAAAGCATTTTATAAGAATATTTAATAATTTTTATTATAAAAGATTTTAATAAGAATATTTAATAATAATTTTTATTATATTTAATATTAATAAAAGAATTTTATAAGAATATTTAATAATAATTTTTATTATATTTGATATTAATAAAAGATTTTAATAAGAATATTTAATAATAATTTTTATTATATTTAATATTAATAAAAGAAATTTATAAGAATATTTAATAATAATTTTTATTATATTTAATATTAATAAAAGAATTTTATAAGAATATTTAATAATAATTTTTATTATATTTAATATTAATAAAAGAAATTTATAAGAATATTTAATAATAATTTTTATTATATTTAATATTAATAAAAGAAATTTATAAGAATATTTAATAATAATTTTTATTATATTTGATATTAATAAAAGATTTTAATAAGAATATTTAATAATAATTTTATTTTATTATTATTAAGAATATTTAATAGGAAATACAAGATATTTAGTAACACCCCGTATCAAAATTGATTTATACCTAATATTCTTAATCTACAAAAATTAAATTTTGCAGAAGTGAATAAAAGGATAAATACTGAATGAAAATTGATTTAAGGAATTTAAAAAAAATAAATATGTTTTATTATTAAACACAAAAATGTTTTATTAAAAAAAATTTATTTTTATTTTAATATTAATCTTTATTTATTTAATAATTAATTTTGTTTAAATTAATAAAATAATTGTTAAAACTAATAAAATAATAAAATGAAATATTTATTATTTATATTAATTTATTTTAAATTTTAATAATAAAATTGATTATTAATAACTAATAAAATATTTATAATAATTTATTAACTAATTAATAATAAAGAATAATTTATAAGAAATATTTACATGTTTTTATATTTTTCTTTGATTTTAAACTATTTACATTAAAAATAATAAAATTAATAAAAGAGAAATAAAGAATAATTTATTATTAAATTAAACAATATTTACAATTAAAATGTTAATAAAGATAAGTTTTAAAATGTTATTTTAATTACAATTTGTTTATAAAAGTTGAGTTATAAAATAAATAAAATAATCATTATTTTAAATAAAAGTAACTTAAAAAATTATTTAACTATTTAATTTTAATTTTGCGTTGTTTATAAGTTTGTTTATTTGTTGTTTATAATTTATTAAATATGTTTATTATTTTGTTTATTTGTTGTTTTAGAAAAATATTATTTATTAATTTATTTTAGTTTTTAATTAAAATTATTAATGATTAATTAATTTATTATTATTTTATTTTAATTATCTTTATTTAATTAATTTTTCTTAAATATGGATTTAATTTTTTTTAGAATGGATTAATTTTTGGGTTAAGCTAGAAAACTTTAACAAGAATTTGTTTTTTACTATTTATTTTAATTTAATAATTTTATTATTTATCAAAATGTTAAGGTTTTAGAGAATTAAATAAAAATAAAGTAAGAAACACAAATTTTATTTTTTTATTTATTATTTTTATTTATAAATTTATTTTATTTTATTTTATTTTATTTTATTTTTTTTGATGATATTTAAAAATTAGTAGCAAAATTTACAACTATTTATACTTTTTTTCAAGGCATAAAAGTTGTTCTTGCCACTAAATTACATTTTATTTATTTTTTTTTTTTTTTTTTTTTTTTTTTTTATAAAAACTATTAAATTTAAATTGATTTTTATAATTAATTATATAAAATTTAATTATAACAATATAAATAAAATACATTTATAATATTAATAAAACATTTTTTTTTTTTTTTTTTTTTTTTTTTTTTTTTTTTTTTTTTTTTTTTATTTATTTATTTAAAAATATCTAAAATATTACTAATAAGAATTTATTTAATTGGCTAAAATTTTTATTACAATCTGTTAAAATATTCAAATAAAAATAAAAATACTATTCTAATATAAAGGTTTTTAATAAAATAAAATATTTTTCAATATAAAATAAAACATTTCGATATAAAATTTTATAATAAAAGTTAAAATATAATATATAAATTTTTAATTATCAATATATAAAAATATTATTAATACAAATTTTCATTATTAATATAAAAATAAAAAAATAAGATTTATTATTAATATTGTTAATATAAGTTTTAAATATATAAAAATATTACTATTAATATAAGATTTAATATAAAAATTATAAAGTTTAATATAATTTTTGATCTAATTTTTAATCTTTGAATTTAAAAATTTATTAAAGTACAAAAATAATAATGTACACATAATGTATTAGAAATAAATCGTAGATTTAATTAAGAATGCATTATTTAGTACATTCTTATCAAGATGCCCCGACGAAGACTCAAGCTTCTCTGTAAGCGGAGTTAAACTTTACTAAATTTTTAAAATGAACATTCCTATCGAGTTGTTTCCCAGTTTTCTGATCGATTAAGGTTGCCGTGTTGAATTGAATTTTTAAAATTTTAAATGGTCCATTGTAATATGGTTCTAGCTTAGTGCGGCTAAAGTTTCTAACAAGAACAAGATCACCAGCTTTTAATTCTTTTCCTTTTTTCATACTTATTTGTTCTTCTCGTCTTGTTGCCCAATACTTGTTAGCATTCTTCACATTTTCGCATGCTTCTCTAGTCCATTGATAATGACGAACAAATTTTTCCATTAAAATTTCATCATACGATTTACCTGCATTTTCAATTGTTCTTATGGCTATATCATAAGGCTGTTGGTCTTCTCTTCCATATACTAATTCAAAACTAGAATGTCCGGTAGCTGTGTTTTTGGTAGTTCGAAGTGCCCATAAAGCAGAAGGTAAAACTTCATCCCAATCTTGATTTTTCCTTCCTAATAAACGAAGTAATTTTCCAATTTCTTTATTTCGGTTTTCAGTGAGACCATTGGATTCAGGGTGATAGGTAGCTATGAATTTTACATAAACATCATAAAGATCAAGAAAGATTTTAGTCATATCAGAAGTGAATTGGACTCCATTATCTGTAGTAATAACTTGAGGCACACCATGTCTTGCAAAAACGTTTATTAAAAATTTAATTATATCAGAGGAAGTTATGTTTTCAGTGGGTTCGGCTTCAACCCATTTGGTAAAGTAATCAACAGTTACTATAATATATTGATTATTATTTCTTGTTTTTGGTAACGGTCCTATAATATCTAATCCTAAATGCACAAAGGGACCCTCCACTTTAGTTGGATGGTTTTCGGTTGGTTCTGGATATGGTTGAGGACGATTTAACTGGCATTTTTCACAATTACTAACAATTCTTTTGATATCTTTAATCATATGATTCCAATAAAAGTTTTTCTTAAGTCTTTGATATGTTTTGTAATATCCTTCGTGGCCAATATTATGAGCTTCTAAAATTAATTTAAACCTTTCATTTTCGTCCGTTATTAATTTTCTATAATTTCCATTGTCGATAAAATAATCTTCACCATCAATAACAGTAAACTTTTCATTAATAAATTCCTTTATAACTTTAGATAATAATTCTTCATTATTTCCATTAGTAATTTTTGTTAATAATATCTTTCTCTCTTCCTTACTTTTCATTCTTGAAAGAGCATCAGCTAACACATTCTTTTTGCCTGATTCATATTTTATATTAATTCCGAGCATACTAGCGGTTAGACACCATCTTGTTTGCCTTGCATTCAAAGGTTCTTTATTCTTAAATAAACCAACTAATGGTTTATGATCTGTGTAAATAGTTGTAGGTAATGGATTTCCTTCAATATAAGATTTAAATTTAGTCATACAGTAAAACAAAGCGGTTCCTTCTAAATCGGTAATACCATAATTCTTTTCAGCTTTCTTTAAACTTCTACTTATAAAGTGTATTGGATGCTCCTTACCGGTTTCTTCTTCTTTTTGTAAAAGAACTCCACCAATTCCATTATACGAAGCATCAGTTCTAATGATAAAAGGTTTGTCAAATGACGGAAATTTTAGAATAGGTGCATTGATTAATTTTTCTTTTAGGAGTTCAAAGCTTTCTTGTTGTTCTTTATTCCATTCATATTTGGTATTCTTTTTCAATAATTTACATAAAGGTGAGGTAATTTGAGCATATTTAGGAATAAAATCACGATAATATCCCACTGCTCCTAAAAATGATCTTAATTCATGAAGTGATGAAGGGGCTTCCCACTTCTTAATAGCTGTTATCTTACTTTCCATGGGACTTAATCCTTTAGTAGTAAGTTTGTGACCTAATACATCAACTTCAGTTTGAAGAAAATGGCACTTTTCAATATTAATTTTTAACTTGTTTTC
This sequence comes from Neocallimastix lanati (nom. inval.), assembly GCA_016946835.1. Taxonomy (NCBI): domain Eukaryota; kingdom Fungi; phylum Neocallimastigomycota; class Neocallimastigomycetes; order Neocallimastigales; family Neocallimastigaceae; genus Neocallimastix; species Neocallimastix lanati (nom. inval.). The sequence continues at coordinate 12,149 of JACVTC010000235.1, read as the reverse complement.
TTTAAATACTTCTAATACTTGTTTAATATGAATTAAATGTTCTTCGATACTTTTTGAATAGATCAAAACATCATCAATAAATACATAAACAAATTCACCAATAAAAGGGAATAAAATTTTATTCATTTCTCTTTGGAAGGTTGAGGGAGCTCCAGTAAGTCCAAAAGGCATAACCTTAAATTGATAATTTCCAAACTTAGTAGTGAAAGTGGTTACTTCAACGCTTTCTTCATCCATTAAGATTTGGTGAAAACCAGAAAATAAATCAAGAGTTGTAAATATTTTAGCTCCTCCGAGACTATCAAAAATTTCATCTATATATGGAACTGAATAAGAATCTTTTTCTGTCATATCATTGACTTTTCGGTAGTCAATGCACAAGCGCCACTTTCCATTGTGTTTTAGAATGAGTACTACTGGAGATGACCATTCTGAACAGGATGGTTCTATCAATCCTTTCTTAATAAGCTTTGTAAGTTCTTCTTTTAAGATATCTGATTTTAATTTAGTTAACCTATAACTTCTTAATTTTACTGGCTTTGCATTTGCTTTCAAACGGATCTTATGTGGTGAAAGTTTAGAAGGAGTTAGTTCTTCTGTTGAAGTGGCAACTATGTCAATCATTTCTTTGAGAATTTTAATAATTTGTTCTTTATAATCTTTATTTAAGGTACTTAAAAATTCATCACTCTCAATAAATTCCATTGGAGTTAATTCCTTTATAATTTCCTTTTCATTATTCGTTTCTTCAACTTTTCTAATAGTGCAGATTATACTTTCTTCATCATAATATTGATTATTTATTTTAGCTATTTCTTCGTATTCACTTTCTGACAAAAGTTTACATAGACTGTTTAAGGTTGGATGAATAAATAAACAATGATCGATTTGAGTTTTAAAGTTTATTAACATATCATAAAATGAGTCTTCTTTCTCAATAATTCTAAAGTCCGCATTAAATTCATAATTATTAATTTTTACTGGTAATCGAACAATAATTCCTTCCGAGTATTCTTCATCTTGTGTTGCTAGTTGGATTCTTCCACGACTTTTTCCAACTGTTTCATATTCACCAGGTAATTTATCAAAATACTGCTTAGTAACGATGCTTAGGTTACTACAAGAATCAATTAAAAGTTTTCCTAGTACTCCGTCAACACTTGCATCAACCATTGCTAAGTCTTCTTCGGCTACTTCATTACTTTTACTTATGTAGCTATGGTCATAGTTATTTACTAATAAAGTTCGTGCTATTACATTGTCTACAGTTCCAATTATTTTAGACTTTTCTAACTTTAAACCTTGAGTTAATTGTGAACGAATTTTAGGACATGCATTCAAGAGTTGACCTATCGTAATACTGGATTTAAGATTATTTAAATCATCCATAATATTGTAAGGTTCTTTATTATTCATCATTTTGATATTCCTTTTTACTAATTGAGTATTTCCATTATTAGTTTCCTTAGTTTTTGTTGAAATTAATTTTTCCAAAGTATTAGTTTTATTTTGTTGATTATCTTTATTCATTTCTAGATCTTCTATTTCATTATCGATTACAAGTATATCTTCAGATTCAACTTTTTCCTTTCCTTTTGATGAATAATTGTTGTTTTCTTCTTTACTTTCTCTTACTCTTGTCATATTTCTTAATTCCTTTTCTTTTTGTTTTTCTTTGTTAATATTTGGTTGAGTTAAAATTGAAGGAAGTATTTGATTTTTATAAACTTTATTTGGTTTATTATGCAGCTCATTTTCTTTCTTCTTTCTTAAAGCAGGAGTTGCAAAAGGACGTGGATTATCTTTTAAACTTTTATGTACTTTCTTGGAATTATTTTCTTCTTTTTCGCTGTTATTATCATTCATTTTTCTTTTTACAGCATTTATAATGATATCATCCTCACTAAAATCAGATTCTTCAGATTCTTCGTTAAAGGAATTATTATCAATTGGAGTATTCTTAGTAAAAGTATTATTTTGTAAATTATTTAATGAAGCTATTGTTTTGTCATTGGGAGTGCTTCTGCTCCCATTTAGAAGTTTAAAGACTTTTTGGAATATATTTCTTTTTTATTTTTTTCCATAATCTTATTTAATTGAGGGCAATAGTATGAGTAATGACCTTCTTCCTTACAGAAGAAGCAAGTTTTAACGGATAAATTTCTCATTTTCTGGGTTGATTCTTCTATAATATCTTGAGGTTTCAGTTTATTATTTGTTTGACTTGTTTGGAAAGTTTCGTTTCTTCTTTTAGGATAAAGTCTTGAAGTAGTACTGTTTTGATTATTTTGATTATGCTGGGAATTATTAACATTATAGGTATTAATATTATTGTTCCTTACAGAAAGTCTATCTACTTTCTCGGCAATTTTGAAAGCTTTCTCCATACTTATATCATCTTTAAGGGATAATTTCTTCCAGGCTTCATAATTATTTTGAATAGAATCAATATAATCTAGTACACCAATGCGCTTTCTTCTCTTTTTATCAAGTTTAGTGTACAAAGTTCTATATCTTACATTAAAGTCTTTAATCTTTTCGTTTCTTTTAATTCGCATTGCACGAAGTTCTTTAAGAAGTAAATTTTGGTCTTCTTTAATACCGTAAAAATTTTCAAGACTTGAAATAATTTTTTCAAGAGAAGGAAATTTATCATCATCAACATTTTCTTCTTCATCATCTTCTTCTTCATCTGATGAATCATCACTTTCATCATCACTATCTTCTCCCAAATCTTCAATAACGCGTTGTACTTCACCAGAGCTGGTAAGTAAACAAGCATTAAATATTGTTTCCGGATCTGTGATACCTTGTATCTTGATCCAAAGTTTTAATTCAGTAGCCCAGGACTTTATATCTAAATTGTCCTTGCTAAGCTTCACTATGTCTCGTAATTCTTTCTTTAATTCTTTAAAACTTAAAGTACTTTTAGTAGACATTTCGTTTTTAGTTAATAATTTTTTTTTTTATTATAAATTAACGAGGTTATTAAATACGAATAAATTTGAAAGTCCAACTTTAAAAATATAATTTAACAAGTAATTTAATATCGAATCAAATTTTAAAACAATATATCTTAGTAATTTTTGAAAATAATAATTTTATTTGCTTTCTTTAGTAAGTATAAGCTCGAAATCCTTATCGACAACTTAGTAGAAATTATAAAGCACGAGGTTCTTTTCGACTACTTTTTTAAGAATAATTTTAAGTTCGAAATCTTTATCGACAACTTAATAGAATAATTTTAAGTTCGAAATCTTTATCGACAATTCAATGAAATAATTTTAAGTTCGAAATCTTTATCGACAACTTAATAGAATAATTTTAAGTTCGAAATCTTTATCGACAACTTAATAGAATATTTTTCAAGCTCGAAATCTTTATCGACCACTTGAATTTTGTAATTTAGTATATTTGTAGTAATAAATTTAGAAGCAAAGTTTTATTTATTATTTTCACCTTTCAAAAATTTTTCTTTTTAAACGATAAATATTGTATTGTTATAGCTAATAAAATTATTAATTAATTATAATTATTAAACACAAAAAATAATCTTTATTGTCGTACAATCTGATAGTACACACTGTCTGACGTGCAGCTTACCTAATGATGTCATGCCACGCGTGTGCCACGATTACTATATTCAATATAAAATATAGCAGTTCAGAGCCTACTAGCCCAATTACTATGTAGGATAAACTTAATCCGATAATCTATGTACGGAATAAAAAAAATTTTAAAAGTATTCAATAATATTTTTATTAACTAATAAAAATTAACTAAAAACACAATATTTTCAAAGTAAATTAAGATTCTATTACAGGAATTATATAACAAATAAAGTATCAGTAATAAAAAAAAATAAAAAAAATTTAAATGGCGAAGTTAGCCAAAGTCTGATACTTTATATAATAAAGTGCCTTATAACTAGCACAAAGAAAAGTAAAAAAAATATATATAAAAAAAACAATCTTACGCCTTCGGTGACGTAAGCTCCTTATTCGCCAGTGCTTGGAAAGTACCCGCACCTTCGTGTGTTGAAACGTTGAAGGCTGAACTATTATTACCGGGTCGGTAACCAAATACCTTCGTCTACTTTCCAATTAATCTCCAAATTAACTACTATTCAATAACCTACTATGAATAGAGTTAATTTGTTGCTATCTGAGAATACACTGTGTATGAGCTCTATCCGCTCCTTGTTATAATTTTACAAAATTTGTTTTTTTTTTTGAATCTTAATTTTACTTATTTAAAAAAAATTTTTTTTATATATATATCAAACAAGCGCCATAGGTTAATCAAAGGATTAACGACTTACTTGTTTATCAATATAAAATAAAAAAAAATTAAAAAAAAAATCTATGTTATTTACTATTATTTCTATTTAATTCCCCGATATCTCCACCATATAAATGTTAAGGTTTTAGAGAATTAAATAAAAATAAAGTAAGAAACACAAATTTTATTTTTTTATTTATTATTTTTATTTATAAATTTATTTTATTTTATTTTATTTTATTTTATTTTTTTTGATGATATTTAAAAATTAGTAGCAAAATTTACAACTATTTATACTTTTTTTCAAGGCATAAAAGTTGTTCTTGCCACTAAATTACATTTTATTTATTTTTTTTTTTTTTTTTTTTTTTTTTTTATAAAAACTATTAAATTTAAATTGATTTTTATAATTAATTATATAAAATTTAATTATAACAATATAAATAAAATACATTTATAATATTAATAAAACATTTTTTTTTTTTTTTTTTTTTTTTTTTTTTTTTTTTTTTTTTTTTTTTTATTTATTTATTTAAAAATATCTAAAATATTACTAATAAGAATTTATTTAATTGGCTAAAATTTTTATTACAATCTGTTAAAATATTCAAATAAAAATAAAAATACTATTCTAATATAAAGGTTTTTAATAAAATAAAATATTTTTCAATATAAAATAAAACATTTCGATATAAAATTTTATAATAAAAGTTAAAATATAATATATAAATTTTTAATTATCAATATATAAAAATATTATTAATACAAATTTTCATTATTAATATAAAAATAAAAAAATAAGATTTATTATTAATATTGTTAATATAAGTTTTAAATATATAAAAATATTACTATTAATATAAGATTTAATATAAAAATTATAAAGTTTAATATAATTTTTGATCTAATTTTTAATCTTTGAATTTAAAAATTTATTAAAGTACAAAAATAATAATGTACACATAATGTATTAGAAATAAATCGTAGATTTAATTAAGAATGCATTATTTAGTACATTCTTATCAAGATGCCCCGACGAAGACTCAAGCTTCTCTGTAAGCGGAGTTAAACTTTACTAAATTTTTAAAATGAACATTCCTATCGAGTTGTTTCCCAGTTTTCTGATCGATTAAGGTTGCCGTGTTGAATTGAATTTTTAAAATTTTAAATGGTCCATTGTAATATGGTTCTAGCTTAGTGCGGCTAAAGTTTCTAACAAGAACAAGATCACCAGCTTTTAATTCTTTTCCTTTTTTCATACTTATTTGTTCTTCTCGTCTTGTTGCCCAATACTTGTTAGCATTCTTCACATTTTCGCATGCTTCTCTAGTCCATTGATAATGACGAACAAATTTTTCCATTAAAATTTCATCATACGATTTACCTGCATTTTCAATTGTTCTTATGGCTATATCATAAGGCTGTTGGTCTTCTCTTCCATATACTAATTCAAAACTAGAATGTCCGGTAGCTGTGTTTTTGGTAGTTCGAAGTGCCCATAAAGCAGAAGGTAAAACTTCATCCCAATCTTGATTTTTCCTTCCTAATAAACGAAGTAATTTTCCAATTTCTTTATTTCGGTTTTCAGTGAGACCATTGGATTCAGGGTGATAGGTAGCTATGAATTTTACATAAACATCATAAAGATCAAGAAAGATTTTAGTCATATCAGAAGTGAATTGGACTCCATTATCTGTAGTAATAACTTGAGGCACACCATGTCTTGCAAAAACGTTTATTAAAAATTTAATTATATCAGAGGAAGTTATGTTTTCAGTGGGTTCGGCTTCAACCCATTTGGTAAAGTAATCAACAGTTACTATAATATATTGATTATTATTTCTTGTTTTTGGTAACGGTCCTATAATATCTAATCCTAAATGCACAAAGGGACCCTCCACTTTAGTTGGATGGTTTTCGGTTGGTTCTGGATATGGTTGAGGACGATTTAACTGGCATTTTTCACAATTACTAACAATTCTTTTGATATCTTTAATCATATGATTCCAATAAAAGTTTTTCTTAAGTCTTTGATATGTTTTGTAATATCCTTCGTGGCCAATATTATGAGCTTCTAAAATTAATTTAAACCTTTCATTTTCGTCCGTTATTAATTTTCTATAATTTCCATTGTCGATAAAATAATCTTCACCATCAATAACAGTAAACTTTTCATTAATAAATTCCTTTATAACTTTAGATAATAATTCTTCATTATTTCCATTAGTAATTTTTGTTAATAATATCTTTCTCTCTTCCTTACTTTTCATTCTTGAAAGAGCATCAGCTAACACATTCTTTTTGCCTGATTCATATTTTATATTAATTCCGAGCATACTAGCGGTTAGACACCATCTTGTTTGCCTTGCATTCAAAGGTTCTTTATTCTTAAATAAACCAACTAATGGTTTATGATCTGTGTAAATAGTTGTAGGTAATGGATTTCCTTCAATATAAGATTTAAATTTAGTCATACAGTAAAACAAAGCGGTTCCTTCTAAATCGGTAATACCATAATTCTTTTCAGCTTTCTTTAAACTTCTACTTATAAAGTGTATTGGATGCTCCTTACCGGTTTCTTCTTCTTTTTGTAAAAGAACTCCACCAATTCCATTATACGAAGCATCAGTTCTAATGATAAAAGGTTTGTCAAATGACGGAAATTTTAGAATAGGTGCATTGATTAATTTTTCTTTTAGGAGTTCAAAGCTTTCTTGTTGTTCTTTATTCCATTCATATTTGGTATTCTTTTTCAATAATTTACATAAAGGTGAGGTAATTTGAGCATATTTAGGAATAAAATCACGATAATATCCCACTGCTCCTAAAAATGATCTTAATTCATGAAGTGATGAAGGGGCTTCCCACTTCTTAATAGCTGTTATCTTACTTTCCATGGGACTTAATCCTTTAGTAGTAAGTTTGTGACCTAATACATCAACTTCAGTTTGAAGAAAATGGCACTTTTCAATATTAATTTTTAACTTGTTTTCTTTAAATACTTCTAATACTTGTTTAATATGAATTAAATGTTCTTCGATACTTTTTGAATAGATCAAAACATCATCAATAAATACATAAACAAATTCACCAATAAAAGGGAATAAAATTTTATTCATTTCTCTTTGGAAGGTTGAGGGAGCTCCAGTAAGTCCAAAAGGCATAACCTTAAATTGATAATTTCCAAACTTAGTAGTGAAAGTGGTTACTTCAACGCTTTCTTCATCCATTAAGATTTGGTGAAAACCAGAAAATAAATCAAGAGTTGTAAATATTTTAGCTCCTCCGAGACTATCAAAAATTTCATCTATATATGGAACTGAATAAGAATCTTTTTCTGTCATATCATTGACTTTTCGGTAGTCAATGCACAAGCGCCACTTTCCATTGTGTTTTAGAATGAGTACTACTGGAGATGACCATTCTGAACAGGATGGTTCTATCAATCCTTTCTTAATAAGCTTTGTAAGTTCTTCTTTTAAGATATCTGATTTTAATTTAGTTAACCTATAACTTCTTAATTTTACTGGCTTTGCATTTGCTTTCAAACGGATCTTATGTGGTGAAAGTTTAGAAGGAGTTAGTTCTTCTGTTGAAGTGGCAACTATGTCAATCATTTCTTTGAGAATTTTAATAATTTGTTCTTTATAATCTTTATTTAAGGTACTTAAAAATTCATCACTCTCAATAAATTCCATTGGAGTTAATTCCTTTATAATTTCCTTTTCATTATTCGTTTCTTCAACTTTTCTAATAGTGCAGATTATACTTTCTTCATCATAATATTGATTATTTATTTTAGCTATTTCTTCGTATTCACTTTCTGACAAAAGTTTACATAGACTGTTTAAGGTTGGATGAATAAATAAACAATGATCGATTTGAGTTTTAAAGTTTATTAACATATCATAAAATGAGTCTTCTTTCTCAATAATTCTAAAGTCCGCATTAAATTCATAATTATTAATTTTTACTGGTAATCGAACAATAATTCCTTCCGAGTATTCTTCATCTTGTGTTGCTAGTTGGATTCTTCCACGACTTTTTCCAACTGTTTCATATTCACCAGGTAATTTATCAAAATACTGCTTAGTAACGATGCTTAGGTTACTACAAGAATCAATTAAAAGTTTTCCTAGTACTCCGTCAACACTTGCATCAACCATTGCTAAGTCTTCTTCGGCTACTTCATTACTTTTACTTATGTAGCTATGGTCATAGTTATTTACTAATAAAGTTCGTGCTATTACATTGTCTACAGTTCCAATTATTTTAGACTTTTCTAACTTTAAACCTTGAGTTAATTGTGAACGAATTTTAGGACATGCATTCAAGAGTTGACCTATCGTAATACTGGATTTAAGATTATTTAAATCATCCATAATATTGTAAGGTTCTTTATTATTCATCATTTTGATATTCCTTTTTACTAATTGAGTATTTCCATTATTAGTTTCCTTAGTTTTTGTTGAAATTAATTTTTCCAAAGTATTAGTTTTATTTTGTTGATTATCTTTATTCATTTCTAGATCTTCTATTTCATTATCGATTACAAGTATATCTTCAGATTCAACTTTTTCCTTTCCTTTTGATGAATAATTGTTGTTTTCTTCTTTACTTTCTCTTACTCTTGTCATATTTCTTAATTCCTTTTCTTTTTGTTTTTCTTTGTTAATATTTGGTTGAGTTAAAATTGAAGGAAGTATTTGATTTTTATAAACTTTATTTGGTTTATTATGCAGCTCATTTTCTTTCTTCTTTCTTAAAGCAGGAGTTGCAAAAGGACGTGGATTATCTTTTAAACTTTTATGTACTTTCTTGGAATTATTTTCTTCTTTTTCGCTGTTATTATCATTCATTTTTCTTTTTACAGCATTTATAATGATATCATCCTCACTAAAATCAGATTCTTCAGATTCTTCGTTAAAGGAATTATTATCAATTGGAGTATTCTTAGTAAAAGTATTATTTTGTAAATTATTTAATGAAGCTATTGTTTTGTCATTGGGAGTGCTTCTGCTCCCATTTAGAAGTTTAAAGACTTTTTGGAATATATTTCTTTTTTATTTTTTTCCATAATCTTATTTAATTGAGGGCAATAGTATGAGTAATGACCTTCTTCCTTACAGAAGAAGCAAGTTTTAACGGATAAATTTCTCATTTTCTGGGTTGATTCTTCTATAATATCTTGAGGTTTCAGTTTATTATTTGTTTGACTTGTTTGGAAAGTTTCGTTTCTTCTTTTAGGATAAAGTCTTGAAGTAGTACTGTTTTGATTATTTTGATTATGCTGGGAATTATTAACATTATAGGTATTAATATTATTGTTCCTTACAGAAAGTCTATCTACTTTCTCGGCAATTTTGAAAGCTTTCTCCATACTTATATCATCTTTAAGGGATAATTTCTTCCAGGCTTCATAATTATTTTGAATAGAATCAATATAATCTAGTACACCAATGCGCTTTCTTCTCTTTTTATCAAGTTTAGTGTACAAAGTTCTATATCTTACATTAAAGTCTTTAATCTTTTCGTTTCTTTTAATTCGCATTGCACGAAGTTCTTTAAGAAGTAAATTTTGGTCTTCTTTAATACCGTAAAAATTTTCAAGACTTGAAATAATTTTTTCAAGAGAAGGAAATTTATCATCATCAACATTTTCTTCTTCATCATCTTCTTCTTCATCTGATGAATCATCACTTTCATCATCACTATCTTCTCCCAAATCTTCAATAACGCGTTGTACTTCACCAGAGCTGGTAAGTAAACAAGCATTAAATATTGTTTCCGGATCTGTGATACCTTGTATCTTGATCCAAAGTTTTAATTCAGTAGCCCAGGACTTTATATCTAAATTGTCCTTGCTAAGCTTCACTATGTCTCGTAATTCTTTCTTTAATTCTTTAAAACTTAAAGTACTTTTAGTAGACATTTCGTTTTTAGTTAATAATTTTTTTTTTTATTATAAATTAACGAGGTTATTAAATACGAATAAATTTGAAAGTCCAACTTTAAAAATATAATTTAACAAGTAATTTAATATCGAATCAAATTTTAAAACAATATATCTTAGTAATTTTTGAAAATAATAATTTTATTTGCTTTCTTTAGTAAGTATAAGCTCGAAATCCTTATCGACAACTTAGTAGAAATTATAAAGCACGAGGTTCTTTTCGACTACTTTTTTAAGAATAATTTTAAGTTCGAAATCTTTATCGACAACTTAATAGAATAATTTTAAGTTCGAAATCTTTATCGACAATTCAATGAAATAATTTTAAGTTCGAAATCTTTATCGACAACTTAATAGAATAATTTTAAGTTCGAAATCTTTATCGACAACTTAATAGAATATTTTTCAAGCTCGAAATCTTTATCGACCACTTGAATTTTGTAATTTAGTATATTTGTAGTAATAAATTTAGAAGCAAAGTTTTATTTATTATTTTCACCTTTCAAAAATTTTTCTTTTTAAACGATAAATATTGTATTGTTATAGCTAATAAAATTATTAATTAATTATAATTATTAAACACAAAAAATAATCTTTATTGTCGTACAATCTGATAGTACACACTGTTCTGACGTGCAGCTTACCTAATGATGTCATGCCACGCGTGTGCCACGATTACTATATTCAATATAAAATATAGCAGTTCAGAGCCTACTAGCCCAATTACTATGTAGGATAAACTTAATCCGATAATCTATGTACGGAATAAAAAAAATTTTAAAAGTATTCAATAATATTTTTATTAACTAATAAAAATTAACTAAAAACACAATATTTTCAAAGTAAATTAAGATTCTATTACAGGAATTATATAACAAATAAAGTATCAGTAATAAAAAAAAATAAAAAAAATTTAAATGGCGAAGTTAGCCAAAGTCTGATACTTTATATAATAAAGTGCCTTATAACTAGCACAAAGAAAAGTAAAAAAAATATATATAAAAAAACAATCTTACGCCTTCGGTGACGTAAGCTCCTTATTCGCCAGTGCTTGGAAAGTACCCGCACCTTCGTGTGTTGAAACGTTGAAGGCTGAACTATTATTACCGGGTCGGTAACCAAATACCTTCGTCTACTTTCCAATTAATCTCCAAATTAACTACTATTCAATAACCATACTATGAATAGAGTTAATTTGTTGCTATCTGAGAATACACTGTGTATGAGCTCTATCCGCTCCTTGTTATAATTTTACAAAATTTGTTTTTTTTTTTGAATCTTAATTTTACTTATTTAAAAAAAATTTTTTTATATATATATCAAACAAGCGCCATAGGTTAATCAAAGGATTAACGACTTACTTGTTTATCAATATAAAATAAAAAAAAATTAAAAAAAAAATCTATGTTATTTACTATTATTTCTATTTAATTCCCCGATATCTCCACCATATAAATGTTAAGGTTTTAGAGAATTAAATAAAAATAAAGTAAGAAACACAAATTTTATTTTTTTATTTATTATTTTTATTTATAAATTATTTTATTTTATTTTATTTATTTTATTTTTTTTGATGATATTTAAAAATTAGTAGCAAAATTTACAACTATTTATACTTTTTTTCAAGGCATAAAAGTTGTTCTTGCCACTAAATTACATTTTATTTATTTTTTTTTTTTTTTTTTTTTTTTTTAAAAAACTATTAAATTTAAATTGATTTTTATAATTAATTATATAAAATTTAATTATAACAATATAAATAAAATACATTTATATTAATAAAACATTTTTTTTTTTTTTTTTTTTTTTTTTTTTTTTTTTTTTTTTTTTTTTTTATTTATTTATTTAAAATATCTAAAATATTACTAATAAGAATTTATTTAATTGGCTAAATTTTTATTACAATCTGTTAAAA
>JACVTC010000234.1:10000-119043 GCA_016946835.1 Neocallimastix lanati (nom. inval.) | reverse complement strand
AATTCTTTTTCCATCTTCATTATAAATGATAGCTTGAGTTGAATTATTATTGTTGTTGAATATTATTTTGTAATTTTGTTTAATCAATTGATTTATTGATTTTAGGTTTCTTTTGATAAATTTTGAGTAAAAAACATTCTTTAGGATAAATTTATGTTCGTCTATGTAACCAACAAAGTCTCCAATATAACTTGAACGTATTTCTTTTCCATCGGCAAGTATAATATTTGTGTTGCACTTTTTGAGGTTGATAAGGGAATTAATATCATTGGTAGTGCTTATTGAAGCACCAGAATCGAGGATCCAAATCATGAAATTGTTATTATTTATTCCTCGTGTTAATTTGTTGTAATTATTATCAGTCTCGATGCTATTAATTTCTATTGCATTTTCCGAGTTATAATCTTTTATAAAATCCTCTTGATAATTATCTTTGTAATTATTAGAAGCATCTATTGAATATACTGGTTTGTTGCTTGAAAGGTTAGGATTACATTTTCTTTCTTTGTTTTTGTTTAATTTATTTTTACCAAACCTTTTAGTTTTATTTCTTTTGTTTTTGAAAACACCCTTTTTGATAATGGCCGTATTTTCCACAAAGAAAGCATCTTCCATTCCTTCTTCGTCTTAATTTGTGGTTTAATTTATTATGGATATGGTTGTTCTTGGTTTGAAGGTTGAAAACGTTTTTTGGCTTTAATTCTAGTATCTCTTTTTCTTTTAACCTCGAATATACGATATCCGGAATCAGTCTTTTCACATAGGCACAGCATTCTTTCCAATTATTATTTAACTGAAAAACATTGATCCATTTTAAATCTTCTGGAAGGGCCCTGGCTAAGATTCCTACCTTTACATTGTCTGCCATTGTGGAATCTATATTCTCTAATTCCTCTATCATGTTTTGGAGGTTTGCGATAAAAATATGAATGTCATCCTCCATATTGAACTTTAATAAATTTAGTTTTTGTTTTAGGATCATCTTTTTATGTTCAACGCCTAAAGTGAAAGACTCTTGAAGAAATTGCCACATTTGGTAGGCGGTTTTGTTGTGGCTCTTAAGTAGTGCTTTTGTTTTCTCGCCGAGGCTGTTGGTAATGATCCACTTGACGAGAATATCTTTCTTTATGTCCTCCTTAGTAGTGTTTGGAGCATACACTAAGGACCCATCAATATTGTCTATTATATAGTTTTCTAAATTGTCCGTGATATCGCGCCTTTTAAGTTTCTTCACAACAGGGGAACTAATATATTCTTCTAAATTATTGATAGTAAGTAGATATAGGATATTGGTCCTCCAATATTGGAAATTTTTTAGAGTTAGTTCACATATATTGTTGAAGTTTTCCGAGTAGTTGAATTGAATCCCTTTGGGTAAGATATCATTGGTGATATCTATAAGACGAGAATTATTATTTCTAGCTGGTCTTGGCATTTTGAATGAATTAATACTGTAATTATTGTTTTAAACGATTTAATCAATATATATATATATTTAAATTGGAGAATAAAATATGAGTTTTCTTGTTGTCTTTTTTATACATTTCGAATGATATAATTATATATATATGGATAAATAAGTATATAAATAAATTTTATATTTTCATAACGATATAGATCTTTTTATTGGATTGATGAATGTTGATTTGCACATTTGACTTTTTGTTAAATTAAATTAATATAAATAAAACTTTTAATATAAATATTTATATTAAAAATAACCTTTTTTTTATATATATATATACATTATAAATGATATTATTTATATGATTAATTTTATTGTATTGGTTCGTTATATTGTTAGTATTAATGATAACAATTTTATAATTAAAATTCTATTTTTAGTGCTTTTATTTATATTAAAATATTATTATATTGAACGAATTATATTATTATTTCCCTTTTAATTTATTATTTAATTTGAAGTTTATATTTTTTTTGTTTAAATGTCTATTTTTAGTTTAATTTCACACTCCTTTAATTTATAACCTTCAGCTTAATCATTTATAGCTGACCTTAAATATTATATATATATTTTTTATTTCATATTCCTTTAATTTATAACCTTCAGCTTAAACATTTATAGCTGACCTAAGATATTATAAATATATATTTTTTATTTTATACTCTTTTACTTTATATCCTTCAGCTTAAACATTAATAGCTGACCTTGGATATTATTTATTTCTTTATTTTATCCTTCAGCTTAAAATTATAGAGCTGACTTTATTTTTTTTATTCTTTCTTTATATGCATTTTAGCTTAAATGTGAAAAACATTATTTGTTTATTTTTGTTTCCTTTATCTTATAAACTTCAGCTTAAATATTATAGCTGACTTATCTTTACTATGTTTTATTTATTTTATTTTATTATTATTTTTTTTTACTTTTTTTTTTTATAATTTTTATCTTTCAATGATTTATGTGTTTTTAATATTCAATACTTATCCGTTTGAAGAATTGCTGTTTATTTATAATTTTCAAAATTGAGTAATTTCTCATGTGTATATGTTCAAAGAATAGAAAAATAAAAAAAAAATTAGTATTTGTAAGATATTGTTTATTTATTTATTTATTTATGTTTATTTATTAATAAGCAAGTATAATGAAAATTTAAAACTTAACTTTTATGAAATTCTCAATCGGTATGACTGAGACTCTTAATCTGTTAAAAGAACAAAATTAGATGACACTCAATTTTTATTAAAAAGATATTTAAGAGTTTTGTTAAAGACATGTTTTTTTATTTATTTTATTATTGCATTCTATTTTTATATATATTATTATGGTTATATCTATGTTTTTCAAAAACAAAATATATCCTTTTGTATTTATACTTTTTTTTATACAATGAAATTATTTCATTATTTATATTAATTTATATTTTATTTTAATTTATTTATTGTATGACGAATCATTATTTTTAACATAAATAAATATAAATATAAATAAATATAAATAAATATAAATAAATATAATTAGATATAATTAAATAAAATTATTTATTTATATTTATTTATATATATTAAAATAAAAAAATTACGTCTGAAATAAATTTATTTATATAAATTCATTTCAGACGTAATTTTTTTTTTTTTTTTTTTTTTTTAAACATTTCATATATAATTATAAAAATTTATATTTTGTATAGCATTGTTTATTTTAATTAATTGAATTTATAATATAAATATAATGGTATTCATTTTTTTTTTTTTTTATTTTTTTTTTTATTTTTATTTTTTATTTTTATTTTTATTTTTTATTTTTATTTTTTTAATTTAAAAAAGTAAAAAACACAATTATACATTTATTAAATAAATAAAAGCTTTTATAATTACTATTAATATGAATTTATATTAACTATAAATAAAAAAAAATAATTTTCATATAGAAAATAATAGAAAAATAAATAATAAACTTGGTACAAATTAAAAGATAATTGAATAATCGTTTAAAGAAGAGAGATATAAAATCTAAAAGGTATAATTATAATGAAAATACTACCAAAAAGTTAAAAACTGAAAATTAAAAAAAAAAAATGATTTATACATAACTTCTTCTGAAGTAAAAAAAAAATAATAAAGAATTATAATACAGAGGAATTAAAACATATTTTTAGTATTTCAAAATTTTTTTTGATAATGAATTTATTAAATGTTTACTTCTTCTTAAAAAAAATAAAATTCCTATTAAGAATTTAAATTATGATACCGAGACTATAAAAATTTTCAGAGCAAAGTATCGAAAAGGAAGTATCTGAAGAAGAAGAAGAAGAAGAAGAAGAAAAAGAAGAAGAAGAAGAAGAAGAAGAAAGAGTGAAATAATCAGGTCTTACGGATAGTGCATTAGATGTAACATTTTTTTTTTGAACCTTTGAACCTTTGAACCAGTTTAATAAACAATTTTGAAACCAAATTTGGAAAGGAAAAGAGACAAACATACAAGTCTTTGTGCCATCTTTTTCTCGTATTCTTTCAATACAAAAAGGTTTCGATGACTAGAAGATATTGTGAAAGAAGTGTCGGTGCTCTTTAATAAATTGTCTCCAGATTTTCTAAGGCTGAAAATAATGACTAAAGTTATTATATCATGGATAGCGCAATCTCGTTCGGTTGGAATAGGTAATCTAGAGAAGAAGGAAAATAGTATGAACTTTATTGTCCTTTTGGGAAATGTTTGCGAAAGAATGGCTCCAATAGTAAAAATTACTACTCTCTATTTCAACTATGGAAAGGAAGATTTTCGTCAAGGCAGGCTAAAACAGGAACAGAAGAAAATCTAAATTTTAATTCATTAAAATCTTTTTTGAGAATCCTGATTCTCAAAAAAGTTTATAATTTGAAAATTTTAAAACAGCGGTCGCTAAACAATAACAATTATTATAATAAATTATTATAAACAAAATAGTTATCTATAAGAAGAAATGAAAATTATTTTATATTTTTTTTTTTTTTTTTTTTTTTTTTTTTTTTTTACTTTAGAGGATGATTTGAATTTTCTAAAAAAAAAAAAAAAAAAAAAAAAAAAAAAATCTTTTAGCCAACATATCGTTATTATAATCTTTTAGGGTAGTTAATTCTTTCTTTTAGTTAATAAAGAGACGGGACCAGTATTATAGGATAATTTCACAATCGTACGGTCTATGAGGAAATAATTCATTAGCTGATGCTTCACTAAACATATCCACGAAAATGGGAGAAGCCTTGCAGGTAATAGATGTTCAATATTATTTTCTTTCTTATATTTAAGTTGTTAGTTAAAGTAGTAATTTTATTTGATTTATTGCCCCTCAAGAAGTGTTTGGAGTAAACAATGATGATAAAAAGAGTTTGGAATAACATGTCCATTATTAAAATAATATTTGGAATTGAAAATAAAGTGTCTTAGAGGAGAAATCAATTATTGGATTGATCATGAAAAGCCAATCAGCTCCAAAGATGGCATAATATGATTGAAGGTCAACAATAGAGAATTGAGTTTTTTTTTTTTTTTTTTTTTTTTTTTTTTACATTTTTGCTTATTATAGAGTAGAGATATTGGTAGGAAACATTTCTAAAAATTATTGAGAGAATTTGGTCATTTAAAATCAGCAAGGAAAACGTCCATTTTTGCCTCTTCACTCCAAGGAAGACTCATAGCCGTAATTATTGATTGAATTCTAGATTATATAATATCTGATATCCCCTAAGTGTTTTTATCTAAATGGTTCTTAATCATTGATTGGTAATGAAAGTCGAATCATACCTTCTATAACAGAATTAATAATTACAATTATTTTATTATTTTAATATTTAGTATTATTTTTCAATAAAGTTTTAAAACAAATAATTAAATTTAAAAAATATTATTTCTGGTATAGTTGTTAGTAACTAATACCATGAATCAAACTACTTAGGGTTCGATTCACATTTATTATTATTTTATAGTTTTATTCTAAAAAATATCTAGAAGATTCTTTATAGTTCAAGAAATTACTAGAATTTCTTGATAATTCTTGTGTTTAATTAATTAAAATTTGTTCTATTAAATTCTTAATTCTATTGTTTTCTATTTTTTCTAAATTTTTCGATTTTTAAGAACTTTTTAGAAACTTTTATTTTTATTTTTTAATAACTTTAACTTTTGAAAAAAATATAAATATGAGTAAAATTCTTATTAACAAATATTCTTTTCTTTGTGTTTTTTATTTTAATTTTGTTTAGTTAATAAAACTTAATTTTTTAATAAAACTTTTTTAATATTAATACTATATCAACCCTTGCGGCTTATAGTATTATAATAAATATAATTAATAAAATAATTATAATAAAAGAAAAAAAAAAATAAATAAAAAATAAAATAATTTTTGTTTTTTTGAGTGTTATTATATTTATTATAATATTTTGTTATAATAAAAAACACCCAAGATTTAGACGCCGTGCCTTGATATATCTACCCTTTTGTTTGGTTTGAAGCTTTCTTTTGGAATTAGTGTCTACTGCCTTTTTGTTTTCTTTTTGGACTTTATTTTTTGAATCTCTCGGATTTTCTGTTTCCTTTGTTTTTGGTTTCTGTTTGGCTACTTATCTTATTGGCTTCAGGTTTCCACTTTTGGTTAGATTCTTTCTGTTTGCCTTGGATTTCTTATTTTTGGTCTTGGTTTCTGTTTCCATTGGTTTCAGATTTCTTAGTTTTGGACTTGGTTTTTGTTTCCATTGGTTTCGGGTTTCTGATTCTTGGTTTCTACTTTTGGACAAAATCTCTTCTTCTCTTAGTCTCTGATATCTTCTTTGGGTTCAGCCTTGCTTCTTGAATCTACTTTTTTTTTCTTTAAAAAATAAAATTCTCGGTTTTTGGTATTAATAGCAAACTCACAATAATACCAAAATCTATCTAGGCGAAAAAAAAAATTTTTTGATATAAAAAAAAAAAAAAAAAAAAAAATTCTTTAAGAAGTTCTACAGTTCTTGAGACTTTTTAAAGAATATTACAGGTAAATATAATATTTAAATATACTAGGAGCGATTAGAGCTCATAAACAGAGTTTCGGCGGTTAGTAACTAGTTTCAGTAGGTTAGAAACTATAGCCGTTAATTATTCGAATATAAACGGGCTTCAAAACCCTAGGGCGTGAAGAGCGTGTGGATTAAACGAAAGCCACATCCTACCAACCAACTTCAACAGTTCGGTGGTTGCTCTATTCGAATAAGCTCTGGCGAATAAGGAACTATAGTCACCGAAGGCTATAGGTTGGTCGTGAAGGTAAAGCGACTTTAAAATATATAGTTTATAATTTTTTATTTTGAGGTCTAGTATATACCTCTAGTTAGTAACTCTTGCCGGTTTTTTATTTTGTTGTAAGGCATAAAAGAGTGAAATTTAGTCTAGTTATTATATTTACCAAATTAAATTTAAAAAAAAAAAAAAAAAAATTTAAATCAGCAATTAAACTAAACGCCTAGAAAAATAATAATTTATAATTCTTTATCATTACAATTTTCATTCGGGAGCACTAAAAAAAAAAAAAAAAAAAAAAAAAAAAATAATAATAATAATAATAGTGATAATATTAAATAAATCTTCCTATTGCAATTCTTAAACTTGTTTATAATTTAATAATTCTTTCAATGTCTTCTTCATCAAACGATTTTCATTTTAATGGCGATTCAGCTAAGCTCAAGGGATTTTTAGCTTATGTTGGGTTAGCCATTGCTCTTCGTCCTGAATATTTCACCAATGATCCGTTAAAAGTAGCTTATACCATCACTTTGTTAAGAGATGAAGCTATGGATTGGGCTGCAGACTTGATGAATGAAAATAACCCAGTCCTTGACGATTTTAACGCTTTCATTGAACTTATGAAGGATAGATTCAGTGACGTAGATGCAGTTTTTAATTGTAATCAAGCTCTTATGCATATTAAGCAAAAAGCATATGGTAAAGTCACTGATTACAATAATGAATTCCGTAGGCTTTCGGAAAAAACGGACTGGAATGAATTTGCCTTAATGGATGTTTATATTGAAGGATTGCTACCAAGACTTCAAGAAAGAGTAATTAGTTTGTTCCCTCCTCCTGCCAAATTAAGTGAACTAATGCGAATTACCAATCGTATAGATCATCAAATGACTCGATTCGCAACGATCAACAATTACAATTCTAGAAATAACAGTAATAATAATAATAATTCTCGTAATAATAGGAAGTATTATAGATTTAACTCTAGTAATAATAGAAACGCCAATTCTAATTCTTTTTTCAAATCAAATAATGATTCAAATTACTCTCATTTATCCCCTGAAGAAAGAGCAAGAAGAATTAAAGAAGGGCTTTGTCTATATTGTGGACAATCAGGCCATAAGTTAATAAATTGTCCAAAGCGAGCAAATAAACCTGGCTCCTCCCATATGGCTAGATCTAATTCTTCTAAGAAATTTAATAAAGATTGTATTATTAAGTGTTCCTTTAACTACAAAAATAAATGGATTAAAGCTAAGGCTCTTATAGATTCCGGCTCCGACTTGAATCTTATGGATAGTAATTTTGCTAAAATTAATAATTTTAAGCTTGTACATGATAATTTAGAAGCTGATAACATTACTGGTATTGGTGGCGGCAAAGACGTTGTTGGTAAAACTATACCAATATTATTTAAAGTTAGTAACCTTCAGGTCTTAACAGAATTTTTTGTTATTGATTTGAACGACAAATTTGAGTGCTTAATTGGTTCTAGATTTCTTAAAGAAAATAAATCATCAATTGATTTCAACAATAATATTTTAAGCTTTTGCAATAGTAATAACAATGCGTCAGATTCTTCCTTTGTTGAATCAGTACCTTCGACCTCGGTTAACTCTACTTCACTTTCTCTTACTTCGAATACTTCCGACTCTATCTCTTCGAAACCAGCCTATTCCAGTTCATGCACCCCTAATAATTCTTTGTTTGATAATTCTTCTATTTCTCCTTCAGTGTTGAAGAATTCAATTGCCTCTTCCCCAAACATGGATACTCCAAATAAAACACTTCCCGCCATTTATCTAGAATTCTCTGATGTATTTAGTGAAGAAGAAGCTAAAATCTTACCTCCTCATTCTAGTTTTGATTGTGCTATTGACCTTAAACCTAATACTAAGTTATATTATAGTGCAATTTATCCCCTTACAATTCCCGAAGAAATAGCTTTAGAAAAAATTATTAAAGACTATTTAAAATACGGTTTTATTGTTAGGTCAAAATCAGAAGCTGGTCATCCAATTTTATTTGCTCCAAAAGATAATGGTGAGTTACGTATGTGTATTGATCTTAGGAAACTTAATGAAATCACCATTAGAGATAGTTATCCTATGCCTTTAACAACTGTTATTTTTAATAAAGCTCCTGGTCATAAGTATTACTCAAAGCTTGATTTAAAATCTGCTTACTTCCAAATTCGTATCAGGTCTGGAGATGAATACAAAACAGCTTTTGTATGTAGCTTAGGACACTTTGAATTTAGAGTTATGCCTTTCGGTTTCAAGAATGCACCTGCCTGTTTTCAAAGAATGATTGATACTGCATTAAGTGACTATTTAGGTAAATTTTGTTATGCCTATATTGATGATATTATCATTTTTTCTGATGATCTTTCTGAACATCATTTACACGTTAAAAAAGTACTATTACAACTTAGGAAATTTCATTTACATGTTAACCTTGAAAAATGTGAGTTTGATAAGTTCGAAGTTAAATTTTTAGGATATTATGTATCTTCAGATGGTCTTAAGATGGATATTAAGAAAGTCTCAGCTATTTTAGATTGGCCTGCTCCAACTACAGTTAAAGAAGTTCAATCGTTTCTTGGCCTAGCCAATTTCTACAGACGCTTTATAAAAAATTTTGCTAAAATTGCTTATCCTCTTAATAAACTTACAAGAAAAAATGTTCCTTTTGTTTGGTCAAAAGATGCTAATGACTCCTTTGAACTTCTTAAACGTTCTTTTACTTCTGCTCCCATCCTTATTCCTGCTGATCCTAATTCTCAATTTTTTGTTGAAACGGATGCAAGTAATTTTGCGCTTGGATGTATTTTATCCCAAGTTAGCTTTAAAGATAATAAGCTTCATCCAATTGCTTTCTATTCTAGAGCTTTTACCTCTGCTGAATGCAATTATCCAATTTATGATAAAGAGTTACTTGCTATTAAGACTGCTTTTGAAACTTGGAGGTACTATTTAGAAGGTGCTAAGAATACTATTAAAGTTCTTACTGATCATAGAAATCTACTCTACTTTAAGAAACCAGAACAGCTTTCACAACGTTTAATTAGATGGTCAATGTTCTTTACTCGATTTGACTTTCAAATTGAGTATCGTCCAGGTTCTCGCGGTGGTAAGCCAGATGCTTTATCTCGCCGTCCTGATTATGATAATCATGAACCTGCTAAACCTTACCAAGTACTTAAACCGGAAAATTTTTGTTTTACTTCAAGTATCTCTATTGAATCAAATCTACAAGATGAAATTAAAAAGTGTTACTCCAAGGATCTGAAGATTTTATTAATAAAATAATATATTCTAATAATAAGGAAAAATTTAAAATAATATTCTCTAATTCTAAACCTAAATTAATTAATAAACTACTCTAATTTTAGTCTAAACTATCCTAATGTAAAAGAATCTAAACTAAGTTAAAATAACTTAAACTAATATCTTAATCTAAACTATTCTAATCTAAACTAAACAATTTCTCTAAATCTATTACTATTTCTATAAAATGTTTAATACAACTAATCTATTACTAAACTAATTTTATACTATACTTATCTTAATATTATACACTAAACACAAAAAACTATTAATTAAACACTTTTAAAACATTAAATTTAGAAAAAAACTATTTAATAAATTTTAATTTATTTTAAACTATTTAATTTATTATTTAACTTTTAGAAAATATTAAAAAAATAATATAATAATAAAGTCGTAAGAAAAAAGGGAGAGAACAAAAGTATTGTGTTACTTTGTTCTTTTTATACTAATAAAATATTTATTTGATTGGATTAAAAATAAAAATAAAAAAAATTAATAATAAAAATTTAATAATAAAAATTTAATAATAAAAATATAATAATAAAAATATAATAAACTTAAATTTTCTAAATTATTAAAATATTATATAAAAATTTACAATATTAAATAATATAATTAATACATGATTTTTTAATACATCTAATTATTTTTATTTAACTTTATAATATTCTATAACTAATATTTTTATATTCAATTTTTTTATTATTTATTTATAATTGTTAATGATATTTTTTTCTTTAATATTTTCTTTAAATAGTTTAATTTTTCTTTATTTAATTGTACCGTAACAATAATGTTATGGTTCGGGTTTTATTAGAAATTTTATTAATTATTTATTGTTAATATTTTTCTGTCTACATTTTAATTATTGAAAAACTTCACTTATTTATACTTTTTGAAAAAAAAATAAATATGTAAAGCCTTTCTACATTTTATTATCATATTTAAAAAAAAAATAATTTACTATTATTAATTACTTAAAATTTTATATTAATTTAAATTAACTAATTCATAAGTATTTTTATTTTAATAAATTTTGTTTATATAATTTTATATTATTTTTCATATACTAAAACTAAATTATTTAATATATACGAAAAGAAACAAACAAAATTTAAAAAGATTTTACAGAAAAATAAAATTATTTTAATCAAGAATGTTAATATAATATTCTTATATTTTATATAAAATAAATTTAAAAACTATAATATATTTAATATTTATTATTAATCAATTAAGATTTGATTTTATTTGTGGGGAATAAAAATATTAAATAATCAATTTAAAAAATAAAATAAAATACTAAAAAGAATACAAGTTTAATATTGATACAATATAATAATAATATAATAATATAATTGAAAATAAAAATAAAATATTAATATTGATAATAAACACTTTAATAAAATAATAAAATTTAAGGTTAAATTATAGATATTGATATTAATAATAAAAATATAGAATTATTGATAATATTTTAGAAACTTTTAATAAAAATATAAAAAAAAAATATATTTAGAAAATATTTTAGTATAGAAAATATAGTAAAGTAATATTAATTAAAGAATAATATAATGGATTCTAAAGAAAGTTTAAATTCTAATTAATAATCCATTATATGTTCGTTCTTTACCAATATGTAAGAAATTTAGATAAATTTATTATAAAATTTATCTATCTTTCTTATTTAATACATTAATTTAATACATTAAATTATTGTATTTATTTTAACCAATAATATTTAATTATTAATTTATATATATTTGATTCTCTTGAGTTCTCTTCGAGAAATCAAGAGTTATTATTTTAGAATTTTTATAATAAATAATAATTCAAATAAAATAATTAATTAATAAACCAAAAAACCCTTTTTAATAAAACATATTTTATAAATATTTGTGTCTTTTATTCCTTTTGTGTTATTATTTATTATAAACTTTCTATAATAAACTCTATCTTATATTTAAGTATAATTATTTATTTATATTATTTTATATTTATTTAATTTTATTTAATTTTATTTTCTCAAATTAATGTTAATTAGTAATAATTAATGTTAATTTGTAGTTAAGAAATTATTTTTATAATTAATTTTATAAGTAATTTCTTACAATAATAACTCTTCTTTGAAAGAGAAAATTTTGGAAATAATATGATATAATAATAATTAAAAAAAAAAAAATATAAATAAATAAATTTTAAAGCAATTAAAAAACAAATTATATAAGAATTATATTATATTATTTGCAAAACTTTTTCTTTCTAATTATATAATTTCATAATATTTATTTCATTATTGTTTACATATTTCCTTTATTTATTTTTGTTTACTTTATTAAAATAATATATACTAACCATTATATTCTCTTTTATTTTATTTTATATATCGTCTTTTTATATAATATTATTATATTTATTTATATATAATTAAATTTATACATTATATCTTAAAAAAAAAAAAAAATAATAATAATAATAAAAAATAAAATAAGCAAACAAATAAACTAACAAGTAAACAAAAACAAAATAACAAAAAACAAAACAACAAAAAACAAAACAAAACAACAAAAAAACAAAATAAAAAACAAGAAAACAAAAATAAACAAAATAAATTAAATAAATAAATAAATAACAAATAGTAAGTAATAAATAAATAAATAAATAAATAAATAAATAAAATAATTGTAAATAAATAATAATTTAACATGTAGAATAGTCAACAGGTGTAACACTAACACCAATAGCAGAAGCCGTTCAATTTAGATTGAATGATAATGCTTTCTGTTAAACCATTTATTATGGTTTATTTGTTGACAAAATTATAAAATTTAATTATTTAATTTATTTACTAATATATAATTATAAAATAATAAAATAATTAATTATTAATTATATATTTAATTTCTACATGTAATATTATGAGAGTAATTCTCATATTTGTGTATAAACTTATACACTAAAAAATTATAAATAAAATATAATATAAAAATTATAAAATTTTAAATTATTATTTATTTATTTAAGCAGATATACATAATATTTATAATATAAAATTATAAATTAATATTATTCATTTGTTTATTGAATAATAAAAATAAATATTATATAAAGTAAATAAACTAAAAATATGAACTTTTATTTATTTACTGTGTAATAATAGTATATAATTAAATTATAAATTTTATTTATTTATTTGTTGTATAATTATACATATAAAATATAAAATAAAATAAAAAAAAAAAAAAAAAACTATAATAATAATAAATAAATAAAGAAATAAATAAAAACATTAAAAAATAAATTAAAAATAACAAACTGAGAAGGTAATAATACCTTCATATATAGAGTTAGCCATCTAATTGGGGATGGTGAGTACATTTTTAGGTAGTAATAAAGGAAAGTTCTCCTTTTCCTATACCGTAGCGGTTTGTACTGTACGGAAATGCAGTATTTCACGTGAAAGTATAGGTTATCCGAATGTAGCTCTAGCGAATAAGGAACTCTTGGTCACCGAAGGCCTCGAGGTTCTTCAATATTATGTATTGAAGTAAAATTATATTGTTTTAATTTTAATAATGGGTTTTAACAGTTTGTTTATCCCAAACAAAATTGGTTATAGCAGTTATGTTTTTTTATGCTTGATTATATAAAACTGCTATGGAAAACATAAAATATTTTTTTTATGTTTTAATGGATCACTTTTGCCGGTTTTTGAATGTTGTAAGGCATAAGAAAGTGATATTGAATTTTAATTAAAATAATACTAAATATTGTATTTATGCAGAAGTTTATAATAAAGGATAAGTTTATAATAATATTTTGTTAATCATTTTAATTTAATTTCCAAGTACGTAGTTGACCGTTACTGGTAGGCTGTAACATTAGACCTACACCTCAGCCTTTTGGTTGATAAACCAAATGAACGGTAACACGGGAAGGAAGAAATTAAAGTGTATTCTATAAAATATTTATTAATCAAAATCCTTATTATAATTCTTAATTTTGTGTAATAAAAATGTCCATTTTGTTAACTCTATCCTATTTTTATCTATACTAAAGGCACAAAAATGGATTTCAATAGTAATAAACAAGCAATTTCCTCAAGTGAAGTTAATAATTCCTATCTCCATGATGAAAATGCATCCAAACTTATTACTGCAATTGCTGACTTCATTCCTGCTTTCTTTTCTCCTAATGGTGTCCTCCAAAAGGAAAATGAAAGCAATAAACTAAATATATTAGAAATTTTAATTCAAAATTTAAATTTCAATTTTTTAAATTGAAATTGCAATTAAATATTTATTTTAATTTTATTTCTTTTTAATATTTCTTAATTTATTATTTCTTAAATTGTTCTTCTTTCATTGAACAATTCAAATGAAAAGGAGCAATGTAAGAAATACAAATAAATTTATTAATAATTTATTTACATTTCTTAGTTATTATAATTTATTTAATTTAATATTTATTTATTCATTTAATAATATAGTCATTTTATTTAAATTTATATTTATTTATACATTTAATAATTATATTTATTTTATTTAATTTATAATTATTTATTCACTTATATTTATATATTAGTTAGAAAAAAATATTAAGGTTTTCCCAAGTTAATTGGTTTTACTTAATATTGATTCATCTAGAGTTTTTCCGCTAATCTTTTCTCTAGATGTAAAGAAAGTTAAGGTTAGCAAAACTTTTAATAAATTATTTAATTTTATTTTTTTTGGTTAATTATAATTTTTATTTTAAACTTACTACTTCCTATATAATAATGAATTTATACAAATTCATTAAGTAAAGGGAGCAATGTAAGAAATTTAGATAAATTTATTATAAAATTTATCTATCTTTCTTATTTAATACATTAATTTAATACATTAAATTATTGTATTTATTTTAACCAATAATATTTAATTATTAATTTATATATATTTGATTCTCTTGAGTTCTCTTCGAGAAATCAAGAGTTATTATTTTAGAATTTTTATAATAAATAATAATTCAAATAAAATAATTAATTAATAAACCAAAAAACCCTTTTTAATAAAACATATTTTATAAATATTTGTGTCTTTTATTCCTTTTGTGTTATTATTTATTATAAACTTTCTATAATAAACTCTATCTTATATTTAAGTATAATTATTTATTTATATTATTTTATATTTATTTAATTTTATTTAATTTTATTTTCTCAAATTAATGTTAATTAGTAATAATTAATGTTAATTTGTAGTTAAGAAATTATTTTTATAATTAATTTTATAAGTAATTTCTTACACAATAACTAGAAAATTAGTAACCATGGTTCAATGGTAAGTTACCACAACCGTCGGGATAAACCCTTAGGGTTCGACGTCCACTGTTTCCAAATTTTAATAACTTTTTATTTATTATAACTAGAATATTAAAGAAATTACTAGTGTTTATCGGTTAAACAATTGAATCGATAAAACTAGAAAAATCTATTTTATTAATATTTTTTATCATTTTTTATCTAAGATTCATTTTCTAGAACGAAAACTTGTTTTCTTTAATTTTCTTTAATTTTCTTTTATTTCTAATAATTACTAATAACAACTGATAACTTAAAATAATTAATTTTCCTGAAAAACTATAAATAGGTGTAAAATTTCATAATAAAATATTTTTACTTGTGCTTTTATTAATTAATTTTAAAGTAATTTAAAATATTACCATAATTAATTAATAAAATAATAATTTACATTTTTACTAATAAAAAACTTATTTTAATAAAACATATTTTGAATTACTTTAGAGTCGAGAACCTTTTGTGTGAAAAAACCTTAAAACAATCTTAAGTAACATTAAGATTTGTTACACATTATATATAAAAGTTTTGTCTAGCTCCCAAAGTGAAAATAGTTGAGCATCGTTACCATAAACTTTGTCATCCAGATTCTACATAAATTGGTACTAACAATCGAATTAATCTGTGTTTATCGATAAAGAGCTAAAGAGACTTACCAGGTAAAGCTTTAAAAAAATATATATTTCCTGACTCAATACTATATGATTTGGCTTATAGCAATTCAATAAGAAATAAAAAATAATTAAAAAAAATATTTGTTTACTATTATATCTTCCAAAATAATTATATTACGTTTTATCACTCTAAAAACTAAAACAAGGAATTTAAAAAAAAAAATCAACTCTGAATTATATACAATCTCAAATCTATTATTCTCAAATTTAATCTGAAATTCTATATCAACTTAATCCAAAAAATTTTAAACCTCATTAATCTTTTCTGAAATATTTCCAACTTCTCTATTACTATTAAATTACTATAATTATATATATATAAATATATATGATTATAGTAATTTAGTATATCTTACAAATTTAATATTTCAACATCAAATCTTTATTCAATTTCAAATAATTTCCAGTGGGATCAATTATTACTATGTATATATTCAAATCCTATTTAATCAAAAGAATATTATAATTCAATTATTATCTACTATACTGAAAAAATAGTTCTTAAATATATCTTATTCCAATTTATTCAATAATCAACTACAAAAGTAATAGTTAAATTAACATTCAAAATGGAAGAAAACAATTTTGCAAACGCAACCTAAAAAGATGATTTTGACGAAGACAGATGCTATCTTATGGGATTCTTAGCTAAAATGAATTTGATCTTCATGATTCACCCTGATAGAATCAATAATGACGAAACAAAAGTAAACTACGTTATTTCTAGGGTGTATGACAATGCTATGAATTGGGCAGCTTCACTTATGAAGAATCAGGATCCATGCTTGTTAAATTACGAAGCCTTCGTAGAAAGAATGAAATCTGTATATGGGAGTTATGACTCAACATTCGTTGCGAATCAAAAACTCAGAACTACAAGGCAAAAACGGTTAGGCGACATTAGAAGCTATATACTTGAATTCAATTCTTATAAAGACGAGTCATCATAGAATAAAGAAGCTAAAATGGATGCGTTTCTTGTTGGTTTAAATGATCAAATTGCTATAAGAATTCTGGAAATGTTCCCTAGTCTAAGATCTTTTATTGCCATGCGAACTATAGCTTCCAGGATAGAGGTCGTCTATCGGCCCACAGACAATTTACAAATAATCAAAAACAATCAAACAATAACCATAATAACAACAATTCTAATAAGAATAGATTGAATTTTAATAAAAAAGATTCGAATTCTTAACATTATGGATGTTTATCCAAAGAAGAAAAAGAAAGAAGAAGAGAAAAAAGCTTTTAAAACAGCCTTTGTTGAGTGTAGACACCTACTTTTAGGCAGTAAGTTTCCAACCCAGGTATACTCTGATCACAGGAATTTACTTTTCGCCAGTAAACCACAATTACTTACTCAAAGTCAAGATCGTTGTCAAGAATTCCTCTCAGCCTTTGAATTTACCATTTTCTATAGACCAGTGATATCAAATGGTAAAGCCGACCAACTCTCCCGTAGGGTTGACCATGAGGTACTCGTTAGTCAGAACCTAGATGAATCTCCTATAAGGATTTGACAACTCTTCAGACTTCGCTTGTTTAATCACGTACCAATAGTCTTTCTTTGTAGACGATACAAAACAGGGTAAATGTAAGTGAACTTTGTCCAAGATATACCTGCCAAATTTGACTCCAAGGACAAAACTATTATATACAATTAGTTTCTTGATGATGAGGTTATCTTAAAGAGGGAAGGGAAGGTTTATGTCGCACCTAAATTAAAAATCCATCATGAAATTAAACCATGATTATGAAATTGTTGTTAACCTAGGTATTAAAAGAAAATATAAATTAATACACCGCTGATATACCTGGCCAGACCTGAAAAAAGATGTAGTAGACTATGTATAATTTTGAAAGATTTGTGCCAAAATTAAGATACTCGGAACAAGTCTTACAGAAAAATAAGTGGTTAGCAGAATTTTGCTACAATAATTCGATTAATGCCTCTACTGGCAAAGCTCTCTTCCTAGCCATATATAACTACCAGCTATACGTCATTCCTCAAACCTCCTACTTGGTAAATTTTCTTGGTGTGGCCATATTTATAGCTTTGCCCACAATCTAGCTAACTTGAAATATATATTATCTACTCAAAAGGAAAACTATTTAAGTACTAAGGTTAAGAAGTATGCCAACCCTCCGGTCCACTACCAACTTATTGATCTAGTCTGGTTGAAGCCTGCCAACTTCAATCCATTCCCGTTATATAAGCTACAAATTCGACGCTATGGTCCTTTTGAAATTACCGGAGTTTACCAGGAACAAAATAGCTTTTGCTTGGATTTTTCCGGTTCACCGTTCCTAAATATGTGTTCTAAATTGATGGTGAATTGGAACCTTACCAAAAAAGAAAATACAACCCTATGGAAATTAGTTACTTCTCTTGGAGGAATTTCTCACAACCCTACGTTAAATTCACCAATAGAAATAATCAAGATTTACAGCTCAAGAAAACATAAGAGAAACTACCAATACTTGTCTACTAGAAAAGATAATTCCAAAGGTTGAATTGATGTAAATATTATTGACAAAAACAAAATTATGACCCAGTATTAGCCGAATATGAAATGTTATTTTACGAACAATTTTGTGCCACTGTTAACCATCCTGATAATGGTTCCTGGAGGAGGTAGTGTCAAAAACCTATGATACTTGTACTGCGGTTAAATTAATCCTATAATGGATTAATTATTTTTTTAAATATAATTAGAGATTCTTACAATGTTTTACGAAACAACGTTATATTATAATAATTATCAAAGTCGGAAAAAGTATTATTTTATATTTTATATTTTTATTATTAAATTTATTATTTTATATTAAGAAAAATATTAAAAAAAAAAAATAAAAAATTTTCAACCAATTAAATCTATTTTATATACTATAAAACAAATGTAAAAGAAATAACTTTTACTCCGCCTATTAAATTTTTTGGAAGATGGATTAAAATAAAAATAAATAAAAGTTTTTTAAAAGAGGAATTAATTTCAGTCAAAATAATGTATTATAAAGTTTAGTGTTTGAATTTAGTGAAGTTGTAGAGACATTAATTTGTTTAATTTGTTATTCTTGGTTTTTAAAGAGATTAAAATATTAATTATTAGGAATATACAATTAAAAATTATTAAATAATATTTTCAAAATCCTGTACTAAATGTATGTAAGAATCTATAATTATTTTTTAACATAATAAATATATTTTCTTTAGTTATAATAATTATATATTTATTTAATTATATAATATATATTCACTTAAATATTATTAATTATTTATTTAATTTAATTTTAAACATTCATTAATTTAATATATAAATAATAATAATTTATTTAATTATACATTTATACATTTAATTATTAATTTATTAATATTTGTTTTTTCATTTAATTAGATTATAAATTTAAACATTATTATGTATTCTATTATATATTTTATTATGTATTTTGTATTTTATAATGTATTCTGTATTTTGATAATTACAAAATTTTATATATATTGTTTTATTAATGTAATAAGATAATTTACATTTTATGATCAAAATATCTTTTATTATTTTATTATTTTAATTTTCGATCATTAATTAAATTAGCTAATCAGTCAATTACGGTTTTTTCCAATAACCTTATTAATTAAGTAAAACCAATCACTTCTTAGTGATTGGTTTTACTTAATTAATGCGATGATCGAAATGGATAGAATATCGATCAAAAACTTATCTAGGTTATTTTGTCTAATCTTTTCCTAGATAAGAGATTTGTTAATATTAGAAAAAACATTTTGTTTTTAACCTAATTTTTAAAAAAAAAAAATATAAATAAGGCTTTTGAGTTCTTTTTGAGAAATCAAGAATTATTACTATAACAATTATAATATAACAATTATAATATAATAATAATAATAATAAATATTTTATATTTCTAATTTAATAAAGCTTGTTTTAATAAAACAAATTTAAAAAACAAAACAAATAAATATTTTTTTTCAAAAAATCTTGTGAATTTTAATATTAGTTTATTATAATAAATTCTTCACCATTTTAAAAGATAAATATAATTATCTTTCTATTTCTCTCAATTTAATAATAATTTTTACTAAAGTTATTATTAATTTGTAGTTAATATTTTAATTAAAATTAATTTTATAATTAAATTATTACAATGTAAAACGTTTATTTAATATATATTAAAATAACAAATAATAAATAAGATAAATACTAAGATAACTTAACATCTCTCTATCAGAGTTATTATTTAAAAAATTAATTTTAATTATAATTAATTATTTTTGACACTTAAGAATATAGCGAAACATTATTTAACTCTACTCTTTAACAGTAACAGGACTTACATTAAGCTAATTTATCTATTTAAAATAATTATTTTTATTTATTTAATATTTAATATTTGTTTTAACAATTTTTGTTAATAGTAACTTTAACTCGTTACGGTTACAGGTACAATTATTTTTATACATGTAAATAAATGAATGACTGATAAATTATATAATTTAACATAATATACTAATCATTTAATAAACTACCTATAATTTATAACTAATAATAAAATAAATTAAAAAATATAATAAAATTTAATTTACGAAATTAAGGAAAGAATTTTTTTATTAGCTAGAAATTACTAACTGTTTGTAGATACGTTACGTAATCAAGAGACTATCATAGGATAGGCTTCATGTTACTATGTATCTGTTACAAGGCCTTTCCCAATGAGCAAGCTACTAATGATTGACGTTAGCAATAAACTAGCCAGAGCTAAAAAGGGTTTCAACGCTCTTACATGGAGCACTGGGTACATGTTTGAAAATGGCTAGCGGATAATATCGAGCCTGTAGTTTTTGTTATTCTTCTCAAGGCCTATTACTTTAAACGGTCCTGATTTTATTGTCACTAACTTATAAAACGGCTCGCATCATAATTCTCTTACTTCTTCAACCATACTTTATCTAGCAATCTGTATCTGGGGGAGTAGCACAAAATATTTTGTTGAAGAAATCTCTCATATTTTTCTTTTTTCGGAAAAATAGTTTCTAGAATGAAAAAGTATAAAAAGTTCTTAGAATAAGATTTTAATTGATTAAAATGAATCATATGATAAAAGTAATAATAAAATTTATAAAATTGGGATTTTCTAATAATTTCTGACTAAATAAATTAACCGAGAAAATCCATGAAATTCTATAATTTTTTGTAGAATGAAAATTATAGAAAATATTATTAATATTTATTTAAAATAATAATTTGTAAAATAAGTCGAAGTCACAATCGAACAGATGTAGTATTTGTCATAGTCACTGCAACTAACCACTAGACTATTATTCTAATTTCTAAATGTAATGCTAAAGAATAAAATAAAAATATGATAAATTTAATTATTTTCAAATAATTAAGTAAAATATTACTTTATTTAATTTTTAGATTTTTTTAACCTTAATAAACTTTTCAATTAAACTTTTTAATA
Source organism: Neocallimastix lanati (nom. inval.) (assembly GCA_016946835.1). Classification (NCBI taxonomy): domain Eukaryota; kingdom Fungi; phylum Neocallimastigomycota; class Neocallimastigomycetes; order Neocallimastigales; family Neocallimastigaceae; genus Neocallimastix; species Neocallimastix lanati (nom. inval.). The sequence continues at coordinate 97,503 of JACVTC010000234.1, read as the reverse complement.
ATTAAAATAATATTAATTAAATTAAAATAAGTTATTAATTGTTTATTCTTAATATTTTAAAAATATATTTGTAATATTAAATTATACTTTACTTTGTTTATTTAAAAATAGTAAAATTTCAATTAAAAATAATAACTTTTTAATTAAAGTATAAATAACTTTTTTTAAATTACACTTTAATAATTATATATATATTTTTAATATATAAATAAATATTATTAAGAAATTTTAATTAATTAAATAATTAAATAATTTATATTTTTATAATTAAAGCTTAAATTATAAATGAATTATAAAATGAATGTAATTTTCTTAATAAAAATAAAAAAAAACCATATAAAAAAAAAAAAAAAAAATAAAATAAAATAAAATTATTATTATTATTCCCTGAACCTTACCAGTAATGGTAAAGAACGAACATATAATGGATTATTAATTAGAATTTCAACTTACTTTAGAATCCATTATATTGTTCTTTACTTAATATTACTTTACTATATTTTCTATACTAAATTATTTTATAAATATAATTTTTTTTTATTAAAAGTTTCTAAAATATTATTAATAATTCTATATTTTTATTATTAATATCAATATCTATAATTTAACCTTAAATTTTATTATTTTATTAAAGTGTTTATTATCAATTTTAATATTTTATTTTTATTTTCAAATATATTATTATATTATTATTATATTATATTAATATTAAAATTGTATTCTTTTTAGTATTTTATTTTATTATTAAATTGATTATTTAATATTTTTATTCCCCACAAATAAAATCAAATCTTAATTGATTAATAATAAATATATTAGAGTTTTTAAATTTATTTTATATAAAATATAAGAATATTATATTAATATTCTTGATTAAAATAACTTTATTTTCTGTAAAATCTTTTTAAATTTTGTTTGTTTCTTTTCGTATATATTAAATAATTCAGTTTTAGTATATGAAAAATAATATAAAATTATATAATGAAAATTTATTAAAATAAAAATACTTATGAATTATTTAATTTAAATAATATAAAATTTGAAGAAATTAGAAATAGTAAATTATTTTTTTTTAAAATATGATAATAAAATGTAGAAAGGCTTTACATATTTATTTTTTTCAAAAAGTATAAATAAGTGAAGTTTTTCAATAATTAAAATGTAGACAGAAAAAAAAATAAATAAATAATTAAATAAAATTCTAATAAAACCCGAACCATAACAGTAAAAGGTACGTTTATTATTAACTAAAATAATGAATAACAATTAATTTTTAAAGGCTAAGATAATTTAACACCTCTCTATTCGAGTTGTTAATAATAAACACTATATTAATTATGCTATTAACTAATTATTCTATAACACTAGAGTATAGCGCAGCACTTTATAACTTCTATCCGTTATTAGTTACTGGGCTTACACAGGGTAATATATATTTATTTATTAATTAAAATTTTATTTATTAATATTAATATTTATTATAACAATATACTTTAATAGTAACGCTAGTGCGTTACAGTTACAAGTTCAATTATTATTTATAAATGTTAGTTAATTTATGATTGATAAATAATTTAATTTACTTAGTTTACTAATCACTAAATAAAAATATACTTAACTAAGTATTTAACTATATAATTAACTATAAAATAATAAAATTTAATGTACGAAACAACTAAAAGATTTTATTTAATTAGCCAAAATTACTAACTGTTTAAATATACGTTACGTAACCAAAGAACTATCATTGGATAGGCTTAAAGTTACCATGTATCTATTACACTAAAATGTGTGTAAGAATCTATAATTATTTGCTAACAAATAATTATATTTTCTTAGTTAAGTTATTATAACTATAACTTTATTTAATTACATATAATATTTATTCATTAAATTTATTTAATTTAATTTTAAATATTCATTAATTTAACAAAATTTATTTAATTAATTTTAAAAAATATATTTACAATATATTAATTTCTCTACTGTAACTAATGTATTCTGTATTGTATTCTGTATTTTATAATGTATTCTGTATTTAATTAACTATTTAATTTTATATTTTTTATATAAGCATAAGTTATATGATCGAAATATCTTTTATTATTTTATTCTTTTATTTTCGATTATTAGATTAGATTGGAAAATCGGTTAATTAAGATTTTTCCCAATTACATTTTAGAAGTAATCGGTTTTACTTAATTAATGCGATGATCGATATGGATAGAATATCGATCGAAAACTTATCTAGGTTTTTCTATCTAATCTTTTCCTAGATAAGAGATTTGTTAAGATTAGAAAACCCTTTCTTATTTAACCTTATTTTCATAAAAAAATATAAATAAGGCTCTTGAGTTCTCTTTGAGAAATCAAGAGTTATTATTATAAGAAAAATATAATAATAAAAAACTCAATAAAATAATTATTAAACTTAATAAAATTTAAAAAAGCTTTTTTTAAAAAAATATATATATATATATATCTTTTATAATAACATGTTCTCCTTATCTCTTATAATAAACTCGCTTCACGTAAATTTCTCAATTTATTAATATTATTATTAATAAATTGAAGATAACAATTTTGTTATAAGAAATTATAATAAAATTGTTAGAATAACTCTTTCTATATAGATATAAAAAAAAAAAAAAAATTTTGAGTAACAAAAAAAAAAATAAAAAAATTTTTTTTTTAATAGTTAATAATAGAATAATAAACTAATATTTTAGAATAGTTTTAAAGTAATTATAATAATTTAAAATAATTAAAATAGTTTAGAATAAATATAATAATATATAATAGTTTAGGATAATTATAGTATTTTAGATAATTTTAGAATAATTATAACATTTTTGAATAACTTTAAAATAATAATAGATTAGAATTATTTTAATAATTTAGAATTAACAGTATAGAATAATTTTAGATAATATAATTAATAATAGGAACAATAATTTAAATAATTAAAAAAAAAAAAAAAAAAATTTACTATAATAATAATAAATAAAGAAATAAATGAAAAACATTAAAAGATAAAATAAAAAACAACAAACTGAGAAGGTAATAATACCTTCATATATAGAGTTGGCCATCTAATTGGGGATGGTGAGTACATTTTTAGGTAGTAATAAAGAAAAGGTCTTCTTTTCCTATACAGTAGCGGTTTGTACTGTACGGAAATGCAGTATTTCACGTGAAAGTATAAGTTATCCGAATGTAGCTCTAGCGAATAAGGAACTCTTGGTCACCGAAGGCCTCGAGGTTCTTCAATATTATGTATTGAAGTAAAATTATATAGTTTTAATTTTAATAATGGGTTTTAACAGTTTGTTTATCCCAAACAAAATTGGTTATAATAGTCATTTTTCTTTATGCTTGATTATATAAAACTGCTATGGAAAACATAAAATATTTTTTTTATGTTTTAATGGATCACTTTTGCCGGTTTTTGAATGTTGTAAGGCATAAGAAAGTGATATTGATTTTTAATTAAAATAATACTAAATAATGTATTTATGCAGAAGTTTATAATAAAGGATAAGTATATAATAATACTTTGTTAATCATTTTAATTTAATTTCCAAGTACGTAGTTGACCGTTACTGGTAGGTTGTAACATTAGACCTACACCTCAGCCCTTTGGTTGATAAACCAAATGAACGGTAGCATGGGAAGGAAGAAATTAAAGTGTATTCAATAAAATATTTATTAATCAAAATCCTTATTATAATTCTTAATTTTGTGTAATAAGAATGTCCATTTTGTTAACTCTATCTATACATCAGGCATAAAAATGGATTTCAATAGTAATAAACAAGCAATTTCCTCAAGTGAAGTTAATAATTCTTATCTCCATAATGAAAATGAATCCAAACTTATTACTGCAAGTGCTGACTTCATTCCTGCTTTCTTTTCTCCTAATGGTGTCCTCAAAAAGGAAAATGAAAACAATAAACCAAATATCTTAGAAATTTTAATTCAAAGTGAAGATTTCTTTAAGGAACATCCAAATTCTTTTCAAAAGGACGAACTAAAAAGTTCTTTTGTTATTAATAAATTTACTGGTACCGCTAGAAAATGGGGTTTCTCTCTTTTAACTGATGGTACTCTAATGAACCTTAAATATAGTAAGTTTAAGAAGCTCTTACTGGATAACTTTGATATTGGGAATGAAAGGAAGCAAAAATATTTCATCATAGAAAAGATGTAGAAATTGAAACAACTTCAATTAGGAAATGTTGCTGAATATACTATTGAATTTCGGAGATTGGCTGGACGTTTAGGATGGCCCGACGAAGTTTTAATTGATATCATCGGTAAGGGTCTACTTGACAAAGTCCGAGAAGAGTTTGAAAAACTCGAAAAGCCATCTACTCTTTTTGAAGCTACCAACATTATTATTGGAATTGATAAGAAGTATTTTTTGGAAAGTTGTCTACGCCACAAACAAAAAAATAAATTTAATGGAAAAATGCCGTTTCATAGGAAGAGAAACGATTTATTAAAATCAGAAAAAAATTCTAAACATTCTCATTTTAGAAAAAATAAGTCTAAAAACAACATACTTTCAGTAAATTACACCCCGAATATTAAAACAACAATCAAAACTACCTTCTACCTTGATATTAATGGAAGAAATATTGAGGAATATTAAGGTAAATCTATTAATTGATTCGGGTTCCGCCAGAATTTTTATTTGTAAAAACTTCGCAAATTCTAATAAATTACCTGTGTTAGGACTTAATTCTCAAATCAACATTCAACTTCCTAATGGGAAAAGTATGAATATCATACAAACTACTAAACCCCTTAAATTAAAATTTATGGATCATAAGGAAACTTTTGAATTCTGCATTGCTAATCTATCTCTTCAGGGCATTAATGGTATTCTTGGAAGGGATTGGCTATCCGTTCACAATTCTTTTATCAACTATAAAAATAATAGAATCTACTTCCTTGGTAGATACTGTGGCTCACATTGCCCATCCTCCAAAAATAATAAATTTTTTAATCAAAATATAAATATTACTGCTTCAATGTTGGTGTAAAGATTTAATAAAATCTTTAATAATTAATTATTACATAATTAATTAATGTAATAAAATTACATAAATTTATGATTTACGTATATGAAAATTAATTATAAATTTATGTAAACTTTTCATAAAGGAAAAATTATTATTTAAATAATTTTGGATAATAACTTTAATCTAAATAATTTAGTTAATTTAGTTTAGTTTATTTAAAATAGTTATTCTATTTAACTTAGTTAATTTAGTTTAGTTAGTTTAAAATACTTTAAAATTAATTTCGGAATAGTTTTAAATAGTTAAAATTAGTTTAAATAGTTTATAAAAAATAGTTTTGAATTGTAAATATATAAGCATTAGTATTAATAATATTTATATAATAAATATATAATAAATGAGTTGTTATTGAATTTAATTATTATTGTAAATAAGTTGAAAGTTTATTGAATTAATTATTGTTTAGTTTAGTTAATTATTATTTAATAAAATTATTAATAAATATTTTATTTATAAATAAATAGTAATATATGTAAATTAAATAGAAATAATATATTTTAATGTAATAATGAAAAAATATAAATACATGTAAATTTCTATAATTAAATCGATGTATTAGTTATTGACTATATGATAGTTAATAACAAAAAAGAGATTTAATTTTTTTAATTAATAAAGATTATTTTATTTAAAAAAAACGAATTTTTATTACGTGTTTTTTATTTTGGTGTTAAAATTTGTTATTTTTAATCTGTTTCTGATAGAACTCTTTACAATAACTAATACCTTTTAAATAAAAAGAAACACGTTACAAATAATAAAATTTGCTACTGATTTAGGACTCTACTTTAGGACTCTACTTTCTACTGATTTAGGACTCTACTTTAGGACTCTACTTTCTACTGATTTAGGACTCTACTTTAGGACTCTACTTTCTACTGATTTAGGACTCTACTTTAGGACTCTACTTTCTACTGATTTAGGACTCTACTTTAGGACTCTACTTTAGGACTCTACTTTCTACTGATTTAGGACTCTACTTTAGGACTCTACTTTCTACTGATTTAGGACTCTACTTTAGGACTCTACTTTAGGACTCTACTTTCTACTGATTTAGGACTCTACTTTAGGACTCTACTTTAGGACTCTACTTTCTACTGATTTAGGACTCTACTTTCTACTGATTTAGGACTCTGCTTTCTACTCATCTAGGACTCTGCAGTTTTGACTTTTAACATAGATTTTTTATTGCTCTTAAGCATTGTTAACCCTTACTGATTTTGGACTCTTATTATTGTTGCTATTTAGGTTGAAATATTAATAATAGTTATAATATTCTATGTTTTCTTCGTTTACTCGTTCGACACCTTTTCAAGTGGATAGAGTCTGAACGACTTTACGATATTAAATATAGAAATATTAATAACTTGTATAATTAATAATAAGAGATCAAATTTAAAAAAAAAAAAAAAAAAAAAAAAAAAATTTTTTTTTTATGTTAATTAACTAATACTTAATATTCAATATTTCAAATTGGAGGAATTAAACTTAATATTTCAAAATTTAAATATTAACGATATTATGGCGGACCATCAAATACAGCAACAACAACAAATACCCCCTCTTAAAATAATAAATGATCCTCCGGTATTTTCAGGAAACAAAAGAGAACTTGATGGATTCCTGACAAGAGTTGAACTAGCTATTAATGCCCACCCTCAACGATTTATTAATGATGCTATGAGGGTTAATTTTGTCATTTCATATTTAAATGGTAAAGCTTTGAACTGGGCCTCATGTCTCCGAAGAAATAACAACGCTATTTTAAACTACCTGGAACAATTTCTAGCTGAACTTAGAAGAAACTTTGGAGATCCTGATGTCGAAGCCGTAGTAGCAAATGGGCGTTTATGCAATATTCGACAATTCAAATATGGTAGAGTTGTTGAATATATAACGGAATTTCAAAAAATTAGCCAATATTCCGATTTTAATGAATCAGCAAAAATTTACATGTTTATCAAAGGACTTCACTACAAAATGAGAGAACACTTAGCTCTTGTTAATCCGAACCCTAATAACCTTCAGAATTTGTTTAGAGATGCCATTAATATAGAGAACCTTACAAAGCGTAATGACATTAGAGAATACTATTTAACACATCAGGATAGAAGAAACTATAATCAAGATGACCCAATGGACGTGGATTTATACCGCATCAAAAAGGGTCAAAAAGCGACAAGATATTTTCCATCTCACAAAAGTTTCTATAACGACTCCGGAACAAATAAGGAAGAAGAAAGAAGAAGAAAAGGTTTATGCTTTATTTGTGGGAAGGCCGGGCATTTACAATTCAATTGCCCAAATAAGAAGAAATCAAAAAATTTCAAGGTGATCAATAAAATTCCGAATGATGAAGCCTCCTCTTCTAATACTTCTCTCCCCTCTTCTTCCGTCAGAAGAATTAAATTAATTAATAATAATGAAAATGTTCATAAAATTTTGGAAATTATTGAATTCGAGAATAAGAATTTTAAAGGGAAAACTAATATCCTTGACTTCTATATTAAAACTAATGATTCTAAAGAAATAAAAGTGAAAGTTCTTATTGATTCTGGTTCTGATATTAATTGTATTCACCCAGAATTTGCAGGAGTTAATAATATAAAACTTATGAAAGCGGAAAATCCTTTCAAAGTTGCCGGTCTGGGATATGGTTTATCTACTGTTAAGAAGATGACAGAAAAATGTATCCTCCGTTTTAAGAATCACTTGGAAGTTATTCAATTATACGCCCTTCGTATCCCTGATGTAGATATCATTTTAGGACTCCCTTGGATTGAAAAACATTGCCCTATTAACTACCATGATTTAAAGAAAATCTCTTTCAGTTCAGGATACTGTGCTCGACACTGTAATGTAGGGAAAAGAAATAGAAAAAATAAGAATAAAAAGAAGTTAAATAAAATTTCTACTAAAGGAAAGGAACCATATGAAGAACTTTCCGTAACAAAGGAAAAAAATAATCCTAAGCGTAAGTATTCCTTTGAATCTGATTCCGATATGGATTCTGATGAAGAAATTACGATTAGAGGTCGTCGTACTCGTATTAAAACTTGTAGTGAAAAAGAAGAACTTAATGATGTAAAAAATTTTTGTATAATTAATTATGATAGTGATGTAAATGATAGTTTTATGTTTGATAATGATGATGAAATTTATGAATTTAGTGATAGTAATAATATTAATTTAGATGAATTAACTAAAATTTGTAAAATTGATATTTTATGTAATAATGTAACAAAAAATTGTAATCATAATGATAATTTAAATAAAGATGAAAATAAAAATTATATTTCTAAAAAGTGTTCTATAAAAAATTTGTGTTGTATCTGTAATTGTTTAAAAATTAGTAATTTTGAGAATAAATTAAATCAAAAAATTATAGGAATACCTCCTATTTATAACAATTACGCAGAAGTATTCAATGAAAGAAATTGCAACGTACTCCCTCCACATCGTGAATATGATTGTGAAATAAGATTAAAGGATAATTCAAATTTATTTTATGGTCCAATATATCCTTTAACTGAGGCAGAACGAGATGAACTAAAAAAGTATATAAAAGAAAATTTAGAAAAAGGATTCATTAGGAAATCCAAATCACCCGCTGGTGCACCTGTATTATTTGTTAAAAAGAAAGATGGTTCATTGAGATTATGTGTTGATTATAGAAAATTGAATGAAATGACCATCCGTAATTCTTATCCTCTTCCTTTAATAAGTGAATTATTAGATAGAGTTAAAGGTGCAAAATATTTTACCAAGTTGGACTTAAAGTCTGCCTATAATTTAGTAAGAATTAAAGAAGGTGATGAGTACAAGACTGCATTTCGTACTAGACATGGTCATTTTGAATATTTAGTTATGCCTTTTGGCATAAAAAATGCTCCAGCCACCTTCCAGCATTTTATAAATGATGTTCTTAGCGATTACTTAGATGATTTTGTTATTTCTTACATTGATGATATATTAATTTATTCGAATAGTTTAGAGGAACATCATGAACACGTTAAAAGGGTGCTTAAAAAATTATTAGAAAATAACTTGTTCATTAAATTAGAGAAATGTGAATTCGATGTTACTGAAACCACTTTTCTTGTTTACATTTTATCAAAAGATGGTTTGAAAGTTGATCCTGAAAAGGTTAAAGCTATTCTAGATTGGCCTGTTCCTTCTAATGTAAAGGAAATACAATCATTTATTGGATTATGTAATTATTATAGAATTTTTATCAAGGATTTTGCTAAGATTGCGCAGCCCTTACATAAACTTACCAGGAAAAATGTTCCATTTCTTTGGGGTTCTGATCAACAAAAATCCTTTGATAAATTAAAAGAACTTTTTACTTCTGCTCCAATTTTAAGAAATCCTGATAGTAACAAACCTTTCATTGTGGAAACTGATGCTTCCAATTTCGCTGTTGGAGCTATACTTTCCCAAGAATTTGATGATCAGTTACACCCAATTGCTTTTATTTCTACCAGTTTAACCAAATCTCAACTGAATTACCCCATTTATGATAAAGAGCTTCTTGCAATTAAAGTTGCTTTGGAAGAATGGCGTCATTACCTTGAAGGTGCTCGCCATCCATTTACTATTTATACTGATCATAAAAACCTTACTTTTCCTAGGAAGCCTGAGCTACTTTCTCAACGACAAATTCGTTGGTATGAATTTCTTTCTCGTTTCGATTTTAATCTTATGTATCGTTCTGGTAAAAAATCTGGTAAACCAGATATTCTGTCAAGAAGAAGTGATCATTTATTTGATTGTTCTCGTGATGTTTCTTGTTGTGTTATTAATCGTAACTTATGTGATGAGTCCTTGATTAATTCTATTTTGAAATCTTTAAATAATGATGATCTTTTTATAAAAATTAAATCCTTTATTTTAAATAATAGTAATGTTAATCCACCTATTAAATTTATTGATAAGTGTAAAATTGATAAGGAAGGTTTCTTACTTTTTGATAACTTAATTTATGTCCCTCAGAATCTTCGCATAAGAGTTCTTGAAATACACCATGACTCTGTTACTGCTGGTCATTTCGGTGTACGCAAAACATTTGATTTGATTAATCGTAACTTTTGGTGGCCTAAGTTATGTAATGATGTTAAAAAGTTTGTTAAGTCCTGTGAAACTTGCTGCAAAGCTAAAGTTCCAAGACATAAACCCTACGGTCTTTTATCTCCTTTGTCTACCCCCGACAGACCATGGTCAGACATCTCCATGGATTTTATTGTTGAATTACCGAAATCCAAAGATATGACCACTGTCATGACTGTTGTTGATAGATTGACTAAAATGGCACATTTTATTCCCTTACGTTGTCTTCCTACTGCATCCATTGCTGCTGATTCTTTTATTAGTAATATCTTTAGGTTGCATGGTTTTCCTGATTCCATTGTTTCCGACAGAGGTACGCAATTTACTTCTGAATTTTGGAACCGCCTTTGTGAGTTATTGAACATTAAATTGACTCTTTCCACCTCTAACCATCCGCAGACTGATGGTCAAACGGAGAGGGTGAACGGAATATTGGAACAATATCTCCGTTGTTTCATAAATGAAAAACAAAATAATTGGGTTGACTTGTTGCCTTTTGCCGAGTTTGCTTATAATAATACTTTGTAACAATCAATCAATCAATCACCGTTTTTCGCAAACTATGGATTTAACCCAAAATTTAGTCTAGAAATTCCTTCTTTAAATAGTCCTCATAGAGCTGATGTTAGAGTAAAAGATATAAATGAAAATATTAAATTTTTAAAGGAAAATTTAGAGTCAGCTAAAGAAACCTATAAAAAGTATGCTGATTTCAAAAGATTACCCACGCCAGATTTTGAAGTTGGTAAAAAAGTTTGGTTACTCAAAGGAAATACAACTAAGAATGTAAAAAGGAAATTAGCAGACCAAATGCTTGGTCCATTTGAAATTGTGAAGAAAGTTAGTTCATTAGCCTACGAACTCAAATTACCAAGTAATATGCGTTGTCACCCTGTTTTCCATGTATCTTTACTGGAACCATATTATGAAAATGAATTTGCTAATAGAAATAATAGGAGAAGAAAGAATATTAAGTTAACTACCGATACCATAAATAAGATTCCTGAAAGAATTATTGATATAAGGACATATAGAGGAAAAAATCGTTTCCTCGTATCTTGGAAAGGCCTAGATTCTGTTGAAGATTCTTGGATCGATGAAGATCAAATTTACGATAGACAGCTAATTCAAGAGTACTTTCGTAAATCTAAAAGGAATAAACGAAATAATGTGGTTGATGATGGTGATAAAGATTTTAATGAAGAATACATTAGGCATAAATATCAACCATTTATAATTGACATTCCTTCCCGGAGATTGAACTCTATAGTTCGCAGGAGCTCAACTTAAAGGGCGAGAATGTAAAGATTTAATAAAATCTTTAATAATTAATTATTACATAATTAATTAATGTAATAAAATTACATAAATTTATGATTTACGTATATGAAAATTAATTATAAATTTATGTAAACTTTTCATAAAGGAAAAATTATTATTTAAATAATTTTGGATAATAACTTTAATCTAAATAATTTAGTTAATTTAGTTTAGTTTATTTAAAATAGTTATTCTATTTAACTTAGTTAATTTAGTTTAGTTAGTTTAAAATACTTTAAAATTAATTTCGGAATAGTTTTAAATAGTTAAAATTAGTTTAAATAGTTTATAAAAAATAGTTTTGAATTGTAAATATATAAGCATTAGTATTAATAATATTTATATAATAAATATATAATAAATGAGTTGTTATTGAATTTAATTATTATTGTAAATAAGTTGAAAGTTTATTGAATTAATTATTGTTTAGTTTAGTTAATTATTATTTAATAAAATTATTAATAAATATTTTATTTATAAATAAATAGTAATATATGTAAATTAAATAGAAATAATATATTTTAATGTAATAATGAAAAAATATAAATACATGTAAATTTCTATAATTAAATCGATGTATTAGTTATTGACTATATGATAGTTAATAACAAAAAAGAGATTTAATTTTTTTAATTAATAAAGATTATTTTATTTAAAAAAAACGAATTTTTATTACGTGTTTTTTATTTTGGTGTTAAAATTTGTTATTTTTAATCTGTTTCTGATAGAACTCTTTACAGTTGGAGAATTCAGAAGAAGATTCAGTATTACCAAATTCGGCTTTTGATACAGATATCTCAGATTCTGATTTATGTGCTGCAATGATTGATTCAGAAGAAGTAAACACTGACGTTCAGAGAAAAGAAGAGACTATTAATAAACATTATTTGGATCTTAAAGTAGTATTTGAAAAGAAACAAGCTGAGAACTTACCACCCCATCGTGACTATGATATTGCTATTGAGCTTATTCCTGGTGGACAACTCTATTTTGGTCCAATATACTCTCTTACTGTACAAGAAATGAAAGCTTTAAAGGATTATATTAAGGAAAACTTAAAAAAGAAATTCATTAGGAAGCCAAAATCACCAGTAGGTACTCCGATATTATTTTTAATGAAACACGATGGTTCCCTCAGACTCTGTGTAGATTATCGCCGATTAAATGCTATTACAATCCGTAATAGCTACCCAATTCCAAGAATAAATGACTTGATTGAATCCTTTCAAGGAGATAAGATATTTATTCGTCTTGACCTTAGATCTGCTTATAACCTAATCAGAGTTAAAGAAGGTCACGAATATCTTACTGCTTTTAGAATCCCTTTAGGACATTTCGAATATCTCGTTATGCCTTTTGGACTTCGAAATGCCCCTTCGGTTTTTCAACGTTTTGTACAAGATATATTCAGTGATATCATTGGTTCTTTCGTGCAAGTCTATCTGGACGACATCATTATTTACTCTAACAATGAAAATGAACATATTAAACATGTTAGGATTGTTCTTCAACTTCTCATCAACAATGGATTATATGCTAAATTAGAGAAATGTGAATTCAATGTTATTAAAACCACTTTCTTAGGCTTCACTATTTCTGTAGATGGTCTCACTATGGATAAGGATAAGATAAAATCTGTTCTGGAATGGCCTATTCCAAAGAATCAAAAGGAATTACAAAGTTTTCTAGGTTTATGTAATTTCTATGTTTATCAATAATTTTGCCAAAAATATGGAACCTCTTCGTCGACTTTTAAGGAAAAATAATACATTTAATTGGAATTAATCAGCAAATGAAGCTTTTATTAAATTGAAAGAATCTCTTAAAGCTGATGAAGTACTCATTTTTCCTAATCCAGAGAAAGAATTCATCGTTGAAACAGATGCTAGCGACTTTGCTGTCGGTTGCATACTTTCTCAGGTTAGTGACACTGATAACTTACTGCATCCCGTAGTTTTTCATTCTATATCCCTCAATAAAGCAGAAGTAATTTATACTATATATGATAAAAAACTTCTTGCTATAATTACTGCGTTTGAAACTTGGAGTTATCATTTAGAAGGCGCAAAATTTCCTGTTCAAGTAATAATAGACCACAAGAACTTTTTGTATTTTAAGAAACCCAAACATTTAAATCAAAGACAAATTCGAGTCTCTTTTTATCAAAGTTTGACTATAGGATTGCATTCAGATCAGGCGCTAAAAGTGGCAAACCAGATGCTATTTCAAGACGCCCAGATTTTAAATCTGATTCTTCATCTGAATCACAACCTATAATTTACAATAATGCTTTCTGTTGTGCTATAAATGACAATATTAGTAGTCTTATTGAAGCACAGAAAACTGATAATTATTATAAAAATATCCTTTTAAAAATAATGGATAAGTCAAACAACATCAAAAGTTCTTTATTTTCCTTCGTCGATGGCGTACTTCACTTTCAAAAGTGTATTATTATTCCTTCCGGTCTCAGGGCTAGACTTTTAAAGTCTTTCCATGATGCACCCACTAGTGGCCATCAGGGGGTAGATAGGACCTTTGAAAAACTCAGAAGGAACTACTGGTGGCCTAATATGAAAAAAGATATTTCAAATTATGTGGCTTCTTGTGATGTTTGTTGTAGAAATAAAATCCATCGTCATAAGCCTTTTGGTAAATTAATACCACTTCCTACTCCTACAAAACCCTGGGAAGTTATTAGCGTCGATTTTATTGTTTCATTGCCTTCTTCACAAGATTGCACTTGTATCATGGTTGTTTCTGATCATTTAACCAAAATGATTCATTTAGTACCCTGCTCCAATGTTCCCTCTGCCGATTTAACTGCCAAGCTTTTACTTTTCCAAGTCTTTAAGTATCATGGTTTTCCTAAAGTGATTGTGTCTGATCATGGTTCCCAATTCTCTTCTCAATTTTGGACTTCGTTGTGCGATGCTATAGGTGCTAAACTAAGACTTGCTACTGCTCACCACCAACAATCAAATGGTCAGGTTGAACGGGCTAATGCTGTAATAGAACGATATCTTCGCTGCAATTGTTCTTCTGCTCAAAACGAATGGTGTTTCTACCTCCCTTTATGTGAAATGTCCTACAACAACTCCATTCACAAATCAATATCTCAAACTCCTTTCCATGCTAACTATGGATTTGACCCAAATTGTGTTATTGATTCACCACCGATTCTGCTAAAAGATAGTGCCTCTGTTCTTACTAGGGATTGGTCTTCACATTTCAATGCCCTTCATCAACATTTAGTTTAAACCAAAGAAGATTTTAAGAAATATGCTGACAATAAAAAATATGTAGGACCTGACTTTAAGATAAATGATTTGGTTATGCTTAAAAGATACTACTTTACGAATGAACCCTCTAGAAAATTATCCACTCAATATCTTGGACCTTTTAAAATCATCGAGAACAAGGAAAGAATGAATTACCTTTTGGAACTTCCAGAGAACTTACATCTCCATCCGGTATTTCATATCTCACAATTAAAACCATATACTAAAAGAAATGAAGACTTAATGGAAACATCATAATTAAACAGAGCAATGTAAGAATCTATAATTATTTGCTAACAAATAATTATATTTTCTTAGTTAAGTTATTATAACTATAACTTTATTTAATTACATATAAAATTTATTCATTAAATTTATTTAATTTAATTTTAAATATTCATTAATTTAACAAATTTTATTTAATTAATTTTAAAAAATATATTTACAATATATTAATTTCTCTACTGTAACTAATATATTCTGTATTGTATTCTGTATTTTATAATGTATTCTGTATTTAATTAACTATTTAATTTTATATTTTTTATATAAGTATAAATTATATGATCGAAATATCTTTTATTATTTTATTCTTTTATTTTCGATTATTAGATTAGATTGGAAAATCGGTTAATTAAGATTTTTCCCAATTACATTTTAGAAGTAATCGGTTTTACTTAATTAATGCGATGATCGATATGGATAGAATATTGATCGAAAACTTATCTAGGTTTTTCTATCTAATCTTTTCCTAGATAAGAGATTTGTTAAGATTAGAAAACCCTTTCTTATTTAACTTTAT
Source organism: Neocallimastix lanati (nom. inval.) (assembly GCA_016946835.1). NCBI lineage: Eukaryota > Fungi > Neocallimastigomycota > Neocallimastigomycetes > Neocallimastigales > Neocallimastigaceae > Neocallimastix > Neocallimastix lanati (nom. inval.). The sequence continues at coordinate 81,904 of JACVTC010000234.1, read as the reverse complement.
TTTCATAAAAAGATATAAAAACGGCTCTTGAGTTCTCTTTGAGAAATCAAGAGTTATTATTATAAGAAAAATAAAAAAAATATAATAATAAAAAACTCAATAAAATAATTATTAAACTTAATAAAATTTAAAAATCTTTTTTAAAAAAATTTTATATATATACATCTTTTATACGTGTTCTCCTCAACTCTTATAATAAACTCGACTTTTAAGGTAAAATTCTCAATTTATTAATATTATAATTAATAAATTGAAGATAACAATTTTGTTATAAGAAATTATAATAAAATTGTTACAATGTGATAAATAATGAAATTATAAAATTATAATAAATAATAAATAATAAATACTTATTTAATTTAACTCAAAATTAATTCTTTTAGAAGTCCCGAAATCAATTTATGAAAATTAATTAAAAAAATACATGAAAATAAAAAATAATAATAATTTAATTAATTATTAACAATATTAATTAAAATTAAAATAAATTAATAATTAATATTCTTATAAAATTATAAATAAACAAAATAATAAACAATTTTAATAAATTGTAAATAATAAATAAACAAATTTATAAACATTTCAAAATTAAAATTAAATAGTTGAATAATCTTTAAATTGCCTTTTATTTAAAATAATTAATATTTTATTTATTTTATCACTCAACTTTTATAAACAAATTTTAATTAAAACTTGTTTATTTTAATACTTTATTCGTAAATATTTATAATAATTATTTATTTTATTTATTTAATTGTTTATAAATGTAAATAGTTTAAAATTATTGAAAAATATAAAAACATGTAAATATTTCTTATAAATTATTCTTTATTATTAATAATTTCAATAAATTATTTTATTAGTTTATTAATTGTTAATAATCAAATTTTTATTATTAAAATTTAAATAAATTATTATAAATAATAAATATTTTATTTTATTATTTTATTACTTTTAATAATTATTTTTCTATTATTAATTTAAATAAAAATTAATAATTAAATAAATAAAAATTAATATTAAAATAAAACAATTTTTTTTTAATAAACAATTTTGTGTTCTAATAAACTATATTTATATTAAATTTCTTAAATTTTTCTTAGTATTTATACCTTTATTCGCTTCTACAAAATTTAATTTTTGTAGATTAAAAATATCCAGTATAAATCAAATGTAATGTAACAATTTTATTATAATTTCTTATAACAAAATTGTTATCTTCAATTTATTAATAATAATATTAATAAATTGAGAAATTTACCTGAAGTGAGTTTATTATAAGAGTTAAGGAGAACACGTTATTATAAAAGATATATATATATATAAATTTTTTTTAAAAAAAAGATTTTTAAATTTTATTAAGTTTAGTAATTATTTTATTGAGTTCTTTATGATTATATTTTTCTTATAATAATAACTCTTGAGTTCTCTTTGAGAAATCAAAAGCCTTATTTATATTTTTTTATGAAAATAAGGTGAAATAAGAAAGGGTTTTCTAATCTTAACAAATCTCTTATCTAGGAAAAGATTAGATAGAAAAACCTAGATAAGTTTTCGATCGATATTCTATCCATAAAATATTAATATCGAAAGTTCATGATTGTATTTGATGTAATGTAATATAATGTATAATAATTATATAATAAATAGAGTAAAGAAAGATTAATAAAACAAATAATCAATTAAAATTTTTTCGTATAAAATTATATTATTTTCCTGTCATTATTATATATATATTAGAATATATTGTTTTTTTATCATTCCCTACAATCATTCCTAAATAAAAATAAAATATTTATTTTTATGTAAATAACGTATCAATTCTCAGAAATATACTAAATTAAAATAATAACTAATTTTAGTATTTATTTATTTAAAGTGAATTAGAGAAAATTAAAATAATTATATTAATAATTTTATTTAAAATAAATGGAATTAAAAAATATTATAATAACTACGATTTTTAAAATCGGAAAAAATAAAATTGAAAATAAAATATTTTTAGAAAAAAGAAAATTTTTAAAATTACCGTTTAACTTTTTTTTTCTTACTAATTATTTATAATAATTATTTATCTAAAAATAGAAAATATTAAAATTAAATTTAAATTTAAATTGAAGTATGCTAATGTAGAGGATTAATTAATTTAAAGTATATTACATAAATTGAATTAATATTTTATTTCTGTTAAAGGTATTTTAATTTATTTATTTAATTATTCACTAACCTAAATATAATTTATTTAATTAATTATTATTTATTCATTTATATACTTTTATTCTGGGTTTTAATTATAAATATTTAATAACAAATTTATTAATTTTAATTAATCTATTATAGGATTAATTTAATGACAGTACAAATATCATAGGTTCTTGTCATTGTTTCCTCCAGAAATCATTACTCCGGATGGTTAACAGTGGCACAAAATTGTTCATAAATGAATCTTTGATATTCTTCTAATACTGGGTTGTAATACTTGTCTTAATACTTGTTTTTATCAATGTTATCAGCATCAATCAAATCTTGGGAATTATCTTTTCTAGTAACTAAGTATTGAGAATTTCCTTTATATTTTTTTGAAATTAGAATTTTGATCATTTTTATAGACGGAATTATCGTAGGATTGTTAGAAATTAATATGGAAAATATGAAATATATTAGGAAAAGGTGAATTTTGAAGATCCAGACAGAAATCAATTTGTTATGTTTAACTCTGATAATTTTAAATTAATCATAGCTTCGAATTTAAGGCTTATAAAATAGAAGTGGATTAAATTTGACAGACTTCAACCAGACTAGGTCGAATAGTTGGTATTGGACTGTAGGGTTGTCAATTTTCTTGTCCTTAGTGTTTAAGAAATTTTCCATTTGAATGGCTAATATATGCTTAAGATTAGCCAGGTTATGAGCGAAATTGGCAATATTGGGATCCGTTCTTAATGAATGGACAAAACCAGTGGTCTAAGGATTGGCATATAACTGGTAATTGTATAGAACTAAAAAAGGAGTTTGAAAAGTAGAAGTATGTATTGAATTATAGTAGTAAAATTTAGCTAAGTACAACCACTTGATCCAGGAGTCATTGTCAAAATCTTTTAAAAAACAAGGAAGGTATTGCTCCACGTAATTTCAAGTTCATTGCTCCTTTTCCTTTCAGCTCCTGATTCTGTTGTTGATTACTTATTTCTTACAATTTTTATTAAATAAATTTATTAATTATTATATTATAAAATTTTTATTATATATAAAAAAAAATTTATTTACTTTAATCATTTTTTCATATATAATTTACAATTTAAAAGTTTTTTTATTATTTTAATAGTATTCGAAATTAATTATTTTATGGTTTACTACTACTACCCCTCAATCTTTTATTTTTTCTAATAATTTCAAGTTCATTGCTCCTTTTCCTCTCAGCTTCTGATTCTGATGTTGATAATAATTTTATTTTGTTATTGTATTCTTCTATTACGCAACTATATTTTACTTTTTTCTGGTCGTAATTTATTCCAATTAATAAAATATTTCTATAATATCCTTTTTTTTTTAAACCATTATAATATTTTTTTTTGATGTATTTGATTAATAGCTTCTTTTGCTGTACTATTCACTTTTAATTCAATTATTATAATTTCTCCATTTACTTTATTTTTTCCTTTGGGGAGAAAAATAATATTCGCTCTTCCGTGACCACGGGGTGATTCTTCTTCAATATCATACTTCGTCCGAGCATTAAAATATGAATAATCCATAACACGTTTTAAATTTCCATGATCTAGTTTATCTTCAATAATAATTTTTTCCATGTGTAATTTATCTAAAATTTCACACATTCTTTTGACATTTTTATGTAATGTCACTTCTAACATTTCATCCGAATTCTTTATCATATTATAGAAATATTGCATATCACTTTCTTTATCGTTTAAAGCCTTTATAAATTCTTCCTTCAATTCTTTATTTGGAATGGATATTTTTCCATTATAGTATGTTAAATATCCAAAAGTAACCATTTTTGAATAAAATATTTCCTTTACATGTTCTTCTTCTTCTGATACTTTTCGGATATCTTCTACTCCATAATTTTCTAATTGAATTTCAATTTCATTACCATTAATCAATTCTAAAATATCTTCTTTTACGCCAACGATATCATAATTAATCATTTTTTTCAGCTCATTTAAGCTTTGTGTTTGTGACCAATAATTTTCAATGATATTCAAATTTAATGCTTGAATAACTGACCATGTATTAAAAATTTTTTCACCATTATACGATTTATATCCATTATACCAGCTTTTTAAATTTTCAAAGGTTAAATTTTTATTTTTTCACATAGCTTATGAATTTCTTTTTCCGTAAATCCAAAATATTTGTAATAATTTTTATCATTTATCATAGTATATTCCGAAAAACATTTTAATGAAGACTGAGATAATTTCTTCGTAATTGCTGTTATTCCTGTCATAAAAACAAAGGCTAAATAGGAACGATCTTTAATTAAATACCTTAAAAAAATAATATAATTATCGTGTTCTTCAACTGAAAACTTTTTATTTGTAATTATGTAATCCCATTCATCAATAATAAGAATGAACTTTTTATTTGTTTCAAAATATAATTTTTTTAAATTTACTACTACATCATCATCATCATATTTATTTAATATTTCAGAATTAGGATACAGTTCTTCAAAATCTGTTTTTAATTTCATATTAATTGAAGATTTAAATTCGTTTAAAGTTTCGAAAGAAAAAACATTTAGAGCGATATGGATTCTAGTACTCCTTGCTTGTTTAATGGTTCTTTTTTTAGCATTGGCGCTCCTGATAACAGTGTTTTTATGTTTACTAAATAGGAACCATTGGTGATTCGTTTAAGAAAGAAGCCGTTGTTTTCTCAAGTAATTGATTCCTGATATAGCATCAGTGTTAATCAGATATCTACAAAGGTTATTCTATGAGGTTTTATTTTTATTTCTTTTATTTTTGTGTCCTCAACCATGAAAGAGATTAAAAATTTTGGAACTACACAATAATAATAATAATACAACTCCAAAGTTTCAACATATCCAATTTAAAACAATATAAAACATCGGGTTCACTTTCAACAGTCTTCCAGTATTTCAATTTACAATCTTCGAACTATAAACCAGTTTAGAAAGGATAACCATAAATTATCATCATCAGAATCATAGAAAACTGTAATTAGTACGCCTGATAAAGGCTATTCCTTTTCCATCAACCTTCCATGGACCTGGAAAAACAGTCCATATCATTGTGGATATTTTTTTATTTAATTAAATTTTATCTTTGTTAATGATTTGCTAGAAAAATTTTTTAATTTTTATTATTAAAAACTCAATACTACTTGCCTTTTATTTATTTATTATTTTAATAAAATGCTTAAATATTTCATAAAATAAAAAAATTTTTTTTTTTTTTTTGAACAATCACAAACGTTACTTTATTTTTATTTATTACACAATTTATAATATATAAGTTTATAAAGATTATAAAAAATTTAAGAAAAAAAATAAAAAAGAAAATATACTCATAAGATAAAATAATGAAAATACTGGAAATATTAAAATATGATCGAGCTTTGAATGTACGACAAAGGTTAGTGATTAGTTAAAGTCATTCACTTTACTGAAATTTGTAAGAATGTAAAAGTTTGGAATTGAGTTTTAATTTTTTTTTTTTTTTTTTTTTTTTTTTTTTTTTTTTTTATATCAAGAACCGTAATATATGAGAATTTATTATTATTTGTTTTTTTTTGGAGTATTTCTTAAAGAGAAAAAATTAAACTAACATTTTATTTCTTATTAAAGAATCAAATTATTTAGGTCTGATGATACCATTTGAATTAGTAGAGTCCTATAATATTTTGGTTAAAATTTTTAGAAAGGATTTTAAATCATACAATAATGAATAAAAATATAACTATAATTGTTGCAATTTAATAATTCCTCTTTCTTAAGAGCTGAAAGAATGGATACCGAATTTCATTCATCAGTGAAATTCCTCTTACATATATTTTGAAATAACAAAAAAAGACAATTAGTAAATTCACTGTACGTAACTGCTTGGTATTTTCCAAAATTATTGAAAAATATAATACAATTGATGAAAATAAAAATATCAAAAAAAAAAAAAAAAAAAAAAATAAATAAATAAAATAAAAAACACATAATTTAATTTTATTTCAAATGGTTTATTTTATTTTTTGACTTCTATGAAAAAAAAAAAAAAAAAAAAAAAAAAAAAAAAAAAAAATACATAATATAATATAATCAATTAAAAAAAATTTTATTTATTTCTAAAACATTTGATTAGTTATTTCTTACAACTTTTATTAAAAAAAAAATTATTAATTATTATATTATAAATTTTTTTTTTATATATAAAAAAAATTCATTTACTATAATCATTTTTTTATGTATTATTTACAATTTAAAAATTTCTTTATGATCTTAAGTGTATTATAAATTAATTTTTTTAGGGTTTACGACACTACTTCTCAATCTTTTATATATACCATCAGATTCAGGCTCATTTCTCCTTTTCCTTTCAGCTTCTGATTCTGATGTTGATAATTTTTTCATATTTATATCGTATTCTTCTATCATGCAACTATATTTTCCTTCTTTTTGGTCGTAATTTATTCCAATTAATAGAACATTTCCATTGTATCCTTTTTCTTTTAAATTATTATAATACTTTTTTTGATGTATTTGATTAATAGCTTTTTTTGCTGTACTATTCACTTTTAATTCAATTATTATAATTTCTTCATTTACTTTATTTTTTTCTTTGGGAAGAAAAATAACATCCGCTCTTCCGTGACCATCGGGTGATTCTTCTTTAATATCATACTTCGCTCGTGCATTAAAATATGAATAATCTATAACACGTTTTAAATTTCCATGATCTAGTCTATCCCCAGGGCTAATTTTTTCCATGTGTGATTTATCTAAAATTTCACACATTCTTTTGACATTTTTATGTAATGTCACTTCTAACATTTCATCCGAATTCTTTATCATATCATAGAAATATTGCATATCACTTTTTTTATCATTTAAAGCTTTTATAAATTCTTCCTTCAATTCTTCATTTGGAATGGATATTTTTCCATCATAGTATGTTAAATATCCAAAAGTAACCATTTTTGAATAAAATATTTCCTTTACATGTTCTTCTTCTTCTGATACTTTTCGGATATCTTCTACTCCATAATTTTCTAATTGAATTTCAATTTCATTACCATTAATCAATTCTAAAATATCTTCTTTTACACCAACGATATCATAATTAATCATTCTTTTCAGCTCATTGAAACTTCCCGATTGTGACCAATAATTTTCAATGATATTCGAATTTAATGCATGAATAACTGACCATGTATTAAAAATTTTTTTACCATCATACGATTTATATCCATTATACCAGCTTTCTAAATCCTTAAAGGTTAATTTTTTATTTTTACTACATAGCTTATTAACTTCTTCTTCAGTAAATCCAAAATATTCAAAATATTTTTTATCATTTAACATAGTATATTCCCTAAAACAATTTAGTGTAGATTGAGATAATTTCTTTGCAATTGGTGTTATTCCTGTCATATAAGCAAAGGCTAAAAAAGAATTATCCTTAATTAAATACTTTAAAAATTCAATATAATCGTCGCATTCATCATCTGTAAACTTTTTATTGGTGATTATGTAGTCCCATTCATCAATAACAAGAATAAACTTTTTATCTGTTTCTAAATATAATTTTTTTAAATTATAAACTATATTATCTTTATATGCATTTAATACTTTAGAATTAGGGTATAGTTCTTCAATATCTGTTTTTAATTCCATATTAATTGAAGATATGAATGCGTCTAAAGTTTCGAAAGAAAAAACATTCTTTGATAAGTCTAAATATATTGTATGATATTTTCCTTGATATTCTTTATATTGTTTAATTTCGTTTTCTTTCTCTTTAATATCAGAACTTTTTCCTTTGGATACTTTTAATTTATCAAATATTTCTTTAGAATCAATACTTTTACTATAATACATTACTAACATTGCTGCTATTGAAGTTTTACCAAATCTTCTTGGTTTTGTAATACACACATATTTTTCAGAATTTCTATTAATTAATTTATTAAAATCATTTATTATATTTGATTTATCTATAAAATATTTTTCTTCAAGTAAACCTTTAAATGTTTCACGCATATCAATGTTATCTATAACTAACCCCATTTTTTTTTTTTTTTTTTTTTTTTATAATTTATATATATTAATTAGAAACTCATTAACAAAAGAATAAGTAAAATAGCAAAAAAAAAAAAAATAAATAAATAAATTAAATAAAACTTGTTTTATTTATATATATTCACTACTTTTCAAATAAAAATTAAAATATTAATAATAAACTATTTTTTTATTGAAATAATTTAATTTTCTTATAAAATAATAAAAAATATTAATAATATATATTAATAATCAAACAATATCAAATTAAAAATTGAATATAAATAAAGTATTTATTATTTTTAGTGTTTTTTACCAATCATTTTTTTTTTTTCTTTTATTAATTAAATACGTAATTGTATAAAATTTACGTATTAAAATAAATGTATTAAAAATTTTGGTATATTAAAAAAATTAATGAAATAAAAATTTTATTTTGGACAATGTTTTATTTAATTAAATTATTTAATTCATTCCATTATAATAACTTCTTTATTAACTTAATTTTAAGGAAAGAGTAAATTTTTTTTTTGGAATTTTATTTTTTTTTTTTTTCCAAAAAAAAATTTACTCTTTCCTTAAAATTAAGATTAACTTCAACAATGTATTGCTTTATTTGAGCATGAAAATAAGCATAAACTATTATAACTAATTTTAAATTTATATAATCAATTGTATCCACTATACAAATTTCTTTCAGGTGTGATTTTTTAAAATTTTACACATTATTTTTACATATTTATTTAACGTCACTTTCAACATTTCATTAGAATATTCTATTAAATCTTAAAAAATTTGCTTATCACTTCTTTTTTACAAAACGTGTATAAATTTTTTTTCCAATTCTTTATTTGAAATGTTTCTCCATTATAGTATGTTAAATATCCAAAAGTAACTATTTTTGAATATAATTCATCTTTATATAATCATAATTTTATAATTTTTCTTGGAATCATCTTCTAAATTAATTTCTAATTTATTTTGAATATTATCCTTTTCATAATTATTTATTTTTATTTCAATATTATTTTTATTAATTAATTTTAAAATATCATCGAATACACTAACAATGTCATAATTAATTATTTCTTTCTCATCATTGTATCGCCTTGATTTGGTACAATGCTATTCGAATTTAATTCACATAGACTAAACATGGATTAAAAGTTTTTTCATTATTATAAGCTTTATGTCCTTAATGCGTACGCCCTAAATCTTCAAAGGTTAATTCTTTTTTTTTATTGCATAGATCTATAACTTTCTCTTACGTAAATCTAATATATTGATAATATTTTTTATCATTTAATATTATATATGCCATAGAACGATTTAATGTGGACTCAAAAATCCGTAGCAATTGTTACTATTCCTATCATATAAGAATAGATTAAATAAGAACTATCTCTAATTAAATCCTTTAAAAAAATAGATAATCATCGCTTTCTTTATTTGTAAGCTTTTTACTCCTAATTATTCATCAATAACAAAAACAAATTTTTTACTGGTCTCTAAATAATAATTAGTTAAATTTGTATATATTCATTTGATATTTCAGAAAAAGGATATAGTATTTCAATATCTTCTTTCAGTTCTTCATTAATTGAAGGTAAATAGTTGTTTAAAGTTAGGAAATAATTAACATTTTTTAATAAATCTAAATAAATAGTGTGAAATTTTCCTTGAAATTTTTTATACTGATTAATTTAGATTCGTTTGGAAACCTTTAATTTTTCAAATATTTATTTGGAATGCATACTTTTAATTTAATACGTTACTGATATTGTCACTGTTTAATTTTTTTTTTTTTTTTTTTATAACTCAAACATAATTTGCTTTTTATTTATTATATGAATTAGATAATAATATATTATTATATTATTATCTAATTTGTATATAAAAAAATATAAAAGTATAGAAAAAAAAAATAAATTATAAAATTCAAAAAATTAATAATGAAAATATATGGATCACCGAAAATGGTATAGTGTATTATTCTAAAAAAATAAATAAGTAATATACATTAATAATTTCTTATTAAAATTCATTAATCAAAATAAATTTTAAATAGCGAAATTAATGAATTTGACTTTCCAAAGAGGAATTTTAATTCCTTTTGGTAGCATGACCACATAAAGCGATATGGACTTTAGTACTCCTTGCTTGTTTACCTGTTTTTTTTTTTTTTTTTTTTTTTTTTTTAGAATTGACGCCCCTGATAACTGTATTTTTATGTTTAATAAATTGGAACCAATGGTGATTCGAAACAGTTATACATTATTTTGCTTAAGAAAGAAACCGCTGTTTTCTCAAGAAGTGGGATTCCTGATATAGCATCAGTGTTTATCAGACATTTTATCCTACTCAGTTTTATTATTATTTCTTTTTTAAATTAAAATAAAATGGCTCATATAATTTTTTTGAAAAAATTATTATTAAAAATATGGGGGTGTGTCATTTCGAAAATTTTTATTACATTAATTTGTATTTTGTTGTAGTGCATTTCGGAAAACATGGCGTATTATAATGTAATAAATAAATAAATGAATAAATAAATTATAAATGAATAAATAAATTTTTAAATGATAATAAAAATAATTAAGACAAACTTTTATTATGACTAAAAAAATTTTTTTTATAAAATTAAATAAAAAAAAATATATAATTATTACATATATAAAATAATTATTATATTTTTTTTTATTTTATTTTAAATATTATTAATTATTATTAATACATTAATACCTTGTTTTTTTATCAACAGAAAATACAGATTGAATAAAATAAAATAAAATGAAATAAAATAAAATAAAATAAATAGTAGAAACATAAATATAAGTACAGATTTAATAAAATAAAATAAAATAAAATAAAATAAAATATAATAAAATAAAATAAAATAAAATATAATATAATAAAATAAAATAAAAAGTAGAATATTAAATAAGAAAGTACAGATTGAATAAAATAAAATAAAATAAAATAAAATAAAATAAAATAAATAGTAAGAATATGAATATAAAGTACAGATTGAATAAAATAAAATAAAATAAAATAAAATAAAATAAAATAAATAGTAAGAATATGAATATAAAGTACAGATTGAATAAAATAAAATAAAATAAAATAAAATAAAATAAAATAAATAGTAGAATAGAATATAAATATTAAGTACAGATTGAATAAAATAAAATAAAATAAATAGTAGAATATCAAATATAAAGTATAGAACGAATAAAATAAAGTAAATAGAAGAATATCAAATATAAAGTATAGATCGAATAAAATAAAATAAATAGTAGAATATCAAATATAAAGTATAGATCGAATAAAATAAAATAAATAGTAGAATATCAAATATAAAGTATAGATCGAATAAAATAAAATAAAATAAAATAAAATAAAATAAAAAAAAATAAAATAAAAAAAAAAAATATAATAATTATTTTATATATATAGGAATCTTATATATTTTAATTTTTTTTCATTTATTTTTCTAAAAAAAAAAAATTTAGTTATAATAACTTTTGTCTTTTAATTATTATATTTTATTATAGTAAATAAAAAAATTTAAATGAAAAGTAAATAATTTTAATTATTTATAATTCATATTTTCATAAACGATATAAATATATATTAATTTAAATGATATAAGAATTAAAAATTAAAACAATAAGAGTTGAATAATTGATCCTATTAAAATAATTAATTATTTGCATAGTAATATTTATAATGTTTGATCAATATGAATCAATTATTATTAAATATAATAATAACAATTATATTTTAATAAAATAATAAAAATTTTTTATTGAATTTAATATTTTTAATAACATAATTAATTTTGAAAAGTATATTGATATTAATAAAATTTATAATTATATAATATTGATATTGATATTAATAAAATTTTTAATTATAAATTTTTTTATATAAATAAATAATTAAATAATAATTAAATAAATATTTTATTTCATAATTTCATAATTTAATATATTTATATTTGATAATAATCAAACTTTATAGTTAAAAAATGGTATAAAAAATAAGAAAGAATTATTAAATAATTTTTTAAGAACAATTATTATAAAATTTAATAATAATAATATTATAAAAAAAAAATATTATTAAATATTATTATTTAATAAATAAATGAATAAATTAATAAATAAATAAATTTTTCAGAATATGGCGAATTAAATATATTTGTAAATCATCAATTTTTTTGAAATGTATCACATTTTAAATATTTTTAGGGGAGTGTGCATTTTGAAAATTTTTATTACATTAATTTGTATTTTGTTGTATGGCTTAAATATTTTTAATTTTAAGCCACTTAATTTTATTAAAAATTTAATGAATAATAATTAATTAATTAAATAAAATTACAATTCTCAAAAATTTTCAAACACGTAATCTTATGTGGGGCGTATATCTAATTATATCATAGTTTTGTGGCTTTTTTCTACAATTTTTTAAAAGCCATATATTCACAATATGGCGTGAATAATAAATGTGGTGATATTTTATGACGAAATTTTATAAGCCACCAAGAATTTGGCGAAATTCAACTGGACGAAATTCAACTTTTGGTGAAATACAACACTTCAATAAATAATAATTAGGTTAGGTATTTCTATTTAACATTAAAAAATAAAATAAATATAAATAAAATAAAAATAAGAAATAAGAAAACTTTTTTTTTTAAACATTGAAAAATAAAATAAAAATAAATAAACATTTTATTTTTTAATGCTTAAAAAATAAAAAAAAAAAAAAAAAAATAGTATAATGTTAATAATTGGAATTATTATGAATATATAGAGCATTTAACAAACAATGCATCAGAATCTTATAATAGCTACTTAAATAATATATTTCCAAATAAGCCTTTATTTTATAAATTAATATATATTAAAAGAAGAAGAAAACTTATCTTATAATGATTATCAAAGGAGAACTAAAGGAAATTGGAAAAAAAAGCAAAAAATATTTAGTGCAACTGATGAAATTAAAATTTTAATTGAAAATTACAAAAGTAAGGAAATAAATTTATTTTATAATGGATGCAACAGAAATGAATTAATTAAATTATGGAAAGAATGTTTAATTGATTTAAACGATATAAATATTAATTTAAAATAAATAATCTTAATTTAAAAAAATGCTAGAAAAATACAAATTTATTTATTTTAAATTTATATTTATAATTGTTTAAATAATAATTAAATAATCTTAATTTAAAAAAATGCTAGAAAAATACAAATTTATTTACCTATTGTGTTTATTTAATAATCTTAATAGAAATTATCTTTTAGTTATTTTTATTAAGTAATTTATAACTAAAACCGATTTATTTGATACTAGTTAAAATTTTATTAATATCAATATCAATATTATATAATTATAAATTTTATTAATATCAATATCAATATTATATAATTATAAATTTTATTAATATCAATATCAATATTATATAATTATAAATTTTATTAATATCAATATCAATATTATATAATTATAAATTTTATTAATATCAATATCAATATTATATAATTATAAATTTTATTAATATCAATATCAATATTATATAATTATAAATTTTATTAATATCAATATCAATATTATATAATTATAAATTTTATTAATATCAATATACTTTTCAAAATTAATTATGGTATTAAAAATATTAAATTCAATAAAAGATTTTTATTATTTATTAAAATTATAATTGTTATTATTATATTTTAATAATAATTGATTCATATTGATCAAACATTATAAATATTACTATGCAAATAATTAATTATTTTAATAGGATCAATTATTCAACTCTTATTGTTTTAATTTTTAATTCTTATATCATTTAAATTAATATATATATATCGTTTATGAAAATATGAATTATAAATAATTAAAATTATTTACTTTTCATTTGAATTTTTTTATTTACTATAATAAAATATAATAATTAAAAAACAAACGTTATTATAACTAATTTTTTTTTTTAGAAAAATAAATGAAAAAAATTAAAATATATAAGATTCCTATATATATAAAATAATTATTATATTTTATTTTATTATATATTTTTTTTATTTTATTTTATTTTATTTTATTTTATTATATTTTTTTTATTTTATTTTATTTTATTTCATTTCATTTCATTTTATTTTATTTTATTTTATTTTATTCAATCTGTACTTTCTTATTTAATATTCTACTTTTTATTTTATTTTATTATATTATATTATATTTTATTTTATTTCATTTCATTTTATTTTATTTTATTTTATTTTATTCAATCTGTACTTTCTTATTTAATATTCTACTTTTTATTTTATTTTATTATATTATATTTTATTTTATTTTATTTTATTTTATTTTATTTTATTCAATCTGTACTTTCTTATTTAATATTCTACTTTTTATTTTATTTTATTATATTTTATTTTATTCAATCTGCATTTTCTGTTGATAATATAAACAAGGTATTAATGTATTAATAATAATTAATAATATTTAAAATAAAATAAAAAAAATATAATAATTATTTTATATACGTAGTAATTATATATATATATATATATATATATTTTTATTTAATTTTCTAAAAAAAATTTTTTTAGTCATAATAAACGTTTGTCTTAATTATTTTTATTATTATTTAAAAATTTATTTATTCATTTATAATTTATTCATTCATTTATTTATTTATCACATTATAATACGCCATGTTTTCCGAAATACAATACAACAAAATACAAATTTATGTAATAAAAATTTTCGAAATGACACACCCCCATAATCATTTATTCATGTATTACAATGTGGCTTATAAAAATAAATGAATAGGATAGGGTTAAATTTATTTTTTTTTTTTTTTTTTTTTATAATTTTAATAACATTTACAGTAATAAAGTAAAATAAAAAATAAAAAAAAAAAATTAAAAATAAATAAAAATAAATAAAAAATAAATAAATAATAAATAATAATGTAAAATTAAATATAAAAAAAAATAAAAAATAAAATAAAAAGTAAAAAAAATAAATAATAAAGTAAAATAATAATAAAAAAAAAAAAGAATAAAGTAAAATATAAGATTAAAAAAATAGATTAAAACAAAAAAAATTAAAAAATAAAAAATAAAACTTTTAATTTAAAATATTTATAATAAATGGACGATAAATTAGAAATAAGTGAAACTAATAAAGAAAAAAACCAAATCATTGTAAACAGAAAATATAAATTTAATTTATGGTATATAACGAATAATACAAAAGTATTCAAATGTACTGAATATAAAACAGTTAAAAAATGTAAATCTTATATTATTCTAAATGATAATAATAAAGTAATAAAATATGAAAACAAGCATACTCATCCAGGAAAAGAATATGATGCATCTGTATCAATAGTAAAACATAAAATGAAAAATGAAATTAGAAAAACCTCAATCCCATTTGATATAAATCCAAAACATATATATAATGAAATATCTGAAGAAATTGGATTGATATGCTCTGAATATAGTTCAATTAAATCCCAAATATCAAGATATATAAAAAAACAACTACCTCCTGATATATCAAAATTTAATGAAATTCCAGATAAATCTGAATATTATATAAACGAAAGAGATGAAAATTTTATGATATTCAAAAATTCTAATATTATAATTTTTCAATCACCATTCCAAACAGAATTGTTTATTAAATACAACGAAAATATGTTTGTTGATGGTACATTTTATATTACACCAATATTTAGTTATCAAGTGTTTATAACAAGAGTATATGCTCCAGAAATAAATAGTTTTTACACTACATCATTATCTATATTAAATAATAAAGAACAAGCAACCTATGAATTGTTATTTGAAGAATTAAAAAAGAATGCAAGCAAATATAATAATAATATTATAGTTACACCAAAAATTTTGCGTTGTGATTTTGAAAAAGGTATATCCAATGCTGCCATTAAAATATTTCCTAATATTACTATTAAATATTGTGTATGGCATTATAAAAGATCGTTAGAAGTTCAAAAAAATAAATTATGTTATAATGAAGTTGAAAATAATAATAAAATTTATTTGTTTTATAATGCTATTACAAATTTTCCTTTTATAAATCCTGAATATATATTTGATATTTATAATTATATTAAATTATATGTCAAATATATAATTATTTCAATTTTTTAAATTTTTTGGAATATTTTAATAAGACTTATTTATATAAATATGATATTCAATATTGGAATTATTATAACGATATAAACCACATAACAAATAATGCTTCAGAATCTTTTAACAATTACTTAAAAAAATTGTTTTGCAAAAAACCTTCTTTCTATGAATTGATTTATCATTTAAAAAGAGAAGAATCTTTATCTTACAATAATTACAAAAGGAAAATTGAAGGGGTTTGGGAAAAAAAAAGAAGAATAGTAATAAAAACTGATGAAATCAATGATTTAATTAAAAAATACAAAAAAAAAAAAGGAATTCGAATTAATTGATAAATAATGTGATAAAAATGATATCATTGATTTATGGTATAAATGTTTATTAGAATTAAACACGCTCTAAATTTATAAATAATAATTAACTAGAATATATATAGTTTAAATTATATTAATATCAACATCAATATATTTTATTAATATCAATATCAAAATATTTTATTAATATCAATATCAAAATATTTTATTAATATCAATATCAAAATATTTTATTAATATCAATATCAAAATATTTTATTAATATCAATATCAATATATTTTATTAATATCAATATCAATATATTTTATTAATATCAATATCAATATTTTAATTTTATTAATAATAAATATTTAATATTATAATAAGTTTTATTCTATTATTTAAATAATTTAATAATAAAATATAAAATTTTATTTATTTTATTTAAATAAAATAAAATGGAAAGGTTTTATTATTAAAATATTTAATAATAAAATATAATAATGAAATAAAATATAATAATAAAATAAAATAAAAATAAAATAAAAACAAAATAAAATTCTTAACAGAAAACCTATTTATTCTTTTATTTATTCTTTTTTTAGTTTTTATTTTATTTTTTAATGTTAAAATACAATAAATAAAAATATACGTTGAAAATAGTGGCGTATTATATATATTATACACATTGCACAAAATTTTATGATGATTATACATAAATTATGTCGAAATGCCTCACATTCTAAATTAATAAATAAATAAAAATTTTCAGAATATGGCGAATGTAAATCATCATTTTTTTTTTTGAAATATATCACATTTTAAATATTTTTAATTTATTTTATATGATCTAAAACAAATATGTGTAGTAACATATTTGTATATTTAATAATAATTATTAAATATTAAATTTATATCTTTTGATAATAATTTTTATAATATATTATTAATTATTCATTATTATATTATAATTACTATTATAATATATATTAAATTACATATTATTTTATAATATATTAAATTATATATTTATTTTATAATTATATATTATTATATTAAAATATAATAATATTCTTATATTTAACTTTAATAGGATTTTTATTATATTATATAATATATTATTATGTATTATTTTATATTTATTTTATATTTTACATATAATATACATTTATTATTTAAATATAGATATTGTATTCTTATATATATATAATTTATATTATATGTTTAAAATATATTTCACATTATTAAATTTTATAATTTTAAAAATGTAATTTCTTAATAATAACCAATTTCTAATAAAATTAATTTAGAAGGGGGTTTTTTAGTTTTTAGGAAAAGTAATAATTAAATAAAGATATAACTATATTATTATAATTAAAATATAGCACATAAAAGTTCCGTATATCAATAATCAAATCATGTGATTAATTAATTTATTTTTATGTAATTATTAATAAAATAATTTATTAATAATTAAGGTTTTTATTTTCATTTCATATCAATATATTTAACTAAATATTTAACTATATAATTAACTATAAAATAATAAAATTTAATGTACGAAATTAAGAAAAAGATTTTATTTGATTAGCTGAAGTTGCTAACTGTTTATAGATACATTACGTAACTAAAGAACTATCATTGGATAGACTTGAAGTTACCATGTATCTGTTACAAAAATAAAAAAATAAATAGTAGAATATGAATAGAAAATACAGATTGAATAAAATAAAATAAAATAATATTAAAAAAATAGAATGAAAGAAAAAAATTTTTTTTTTTTTTTATTTTTTGACAGGGAAGAAAATACACTTAATGAAATTTTATTAATTTCATTATAAAAAATACATATAGGTAAAAAGTACACTTGAAATTAAAAATTTTTTATTATTACATAATTTATTATTGTAAAAGTGCCACAATGCCATTATTAATATTTAAAAATTCAAATTTTAATACAAAAAAATAATAAAATAAAATTCTTTTTTCTATTTTTTAATTTTTTTTTTTTTCTTTTCACCTTTAATTAAAGTAATGTAAAACAAAAGAAAAAAAACAAAAAAAAAAAAAAAATTTTGTTAGGTTTATATTTATATGAATGAATGGTAAATTTAACTATAATAAAGGAAAATAGTTAATTAATAATAACAGTTGAGTCATTTTTAAACTTTATTTAATTTTTTTTTTTTTTTTTTTTTTTTTTTTTTTTTTTTTTTTTAAATTGAAATTTGATTTGATTATTTTCATTATTGAAGACATAAAGAAAAATAATCTTTTGTTAAATTTTACTTTATTTAAAAACAAAAACAAAAACAAAAAAAAAAAAAATACGATTAATTAAAATTTTTCATACACTCGAATATGATCATAAGTCACCTTTCTTAAGAGCTGAAAGAATGGATACCGAATTTCATTCATCAGTGAAATTCCTCTCACATATGTTTTGAAATAACATTTAGTACAATCAGAGTACTTAATTTTTTTTAATTAAGAAAATACTACTTAGTATTTTCTTAACAAAAAAAAAAATAAAAAAAAAAAAATTAATATAATCAATAAAAAAAAATTTTATTTATTTATAAAACATTTTAATAGTTATTTCTTACAATTTTTATTAAATAAAATTATTATTATATACATAAAAATTCATTTATTTCAATAATTTTTTTATATATTTTTCACAATTTAAAAATTTATTTATGATTTTAATAGTATTGGTAATTAATTTTTTTAGGGTTTATGACGACTACTCCTCAATCTTTTACATTGGCCATAAAATTCAAGTTCATTGCTTCTTTTTCTTTCTGCTCCTGATTCTGATGTTGATAATATTTTCATATTGTTATTGTATTATTCTATTACGCAACTATATTTTACTTTTTTCTGGTCGTAATTTATTCCAATTAATAAAATATTTCCATAATATCCCTTTTCTTTTAATCCATTATAATACTTTTTTCGATGTATATGCTTAATAGCTTCTTTTGCTGTACTATTCACTTTTAATTCAATTATTATAATTTTTCCATTTACTTTATCTTTTTCTTTGGGAAGAAAAATAATATCCGTTGTTCCATTATCATTAGGATATTCTTCAACAATATCATACTTCGTTCGAGCATTAAAATATGAATAATCTATAAAACGTTTTAAATGTGCATGATCAATTTTATCTTCAAGAATAATTTTTTCCATGGGGGATTTATCTAAAATTTCATACATTCTTTTGACATTTTTATGTAATGTCACTTCCAACATTTCATCCGAATTCTTTATCATATTATAGAAATATTGCATATCACTTTCTTTATCGTTTAAAGCCTTTATAAATTCTTCCTTCAA
The DNA here is from genome assembly GCA_016946835.1 of Neocallimastix lanati (nom. inval.). NCBI lineage: Eukaryota > Fungi > Neocallimastigomycota > Neocallimastigomycetes > Neocallimastigales > Neocallimastigaceae > Neocallimastix > Neocallimastix lanati (nom. inval.). Next base: position 61,822 of record JACVTC010000234.1, on the reverse strand, counting down.
TTCTTTATTTGGTATGGATATTTTTCCATTATAGTATGTTAAATATCCAAAAGTAACCATTTTTGAATATAATATTTCCTTTACATGTTCTTTTTCTTCTGATTCCTTTCGGATATCTTCTACTCCATAATTTTCTAATTTTATTTCAATTTCATTACCATTAATCAATTCTAAAATATCTTCTTTTACACCAACGATATCATAATTATTCATTTTTTTCAGCTCATTGAAACTTCCCGTTTGTGACCAATAATTTTCAATGATATTCGAATTTAATGCTTGAATAACTGACCATGTATTAAAAATTTTTTCACCATTATACGATTTATATCCATTATACCAGCTTTTTAAATTTTCAAAGGTTAACTTTTTATTAATTTTACATAGCTTATGAACTTCATCTTCCGTAAATCCAAAATATTTGTAATAATTTTTATCATTTATCATAGTATATTCCGTAAAACAATTTAATGAATATAAATACTTTGTAATTTCTGTTATTCCTGTCATATAAACAAAGGCTAAATAGGAATTATCTTTAATTAAATACTTTAAAAAATCAATATAATTATAGCGTTCTTTATCTGTAAACTTTTTATTGGTGATTATGTAGTCCCATTCATCAATAACAAGAATAAACTTTTTATCGGTTTCTAAATATAATTTTTTTAAATTATAAACTATATCATCATCATAATCTTTTAATACTTTAGAGTTAGGAAATAGTTCTTCAATATCTATTTTTAATTTACTATTAATTGAAGATATAAAAGAACGTAAATTTTTGAAAGAAAAAACATTGCTTGAAAAATCTAAATATAAGGTATAATATTTTCCTTGAAATTCTTTATATTGTTTAATTTCGTTTTTTTTCTCTTTATTATCAGAACTTTTTCCTTTGGATACTTTTAATTTATTAAATATTTCTTTAGAATCAATACTTTTACTATAATACATTACTAACATGGCTGCTATTGAAGTTTTACCAAATCTTCTTGGTTTTGTAATACACACATATTTTTCAGAATTTCTATTAATTAATTTATTAAAATCATTTATTATATTTGATTTATCTATAAAATATTTTTCTTCAAGTAAACCTTTAAATTTTTCACACATATCTTCGTTATCTATAATTAACCCCATTTTTTTTTTTTTTTTTTCTTGTAATGATTTATATATATTTATTATGAACTTATTAACAAAAGAGTATCTATTTTATCAAAAAAAAAAAAAAAATAATAATAATAATAATTAATAAACAAATAAATTATAACTTATTTTATTTATATATTCTCTAAATTATTATTAATATACCATTTTTTTTTTTTTTGAAAATATTTTAATTTTCTTATAAAATATTAATTTTCAAACAATATCAAATTAAAAATTGAATATAAATGAAGTATGAAATATTTTTAATGTATTTTATTAATCATTTTTTTTTTCTTCTTTTATTAATTAAATACGTAATTGTATAAAATTTACGTATTAAAAATGTATTAAAAATTTTAATATATTAAAAAAATTAATTAAATAAAAACATTGTCCAAAATAAAATTTTTATTTCATTAATTCTATTATTGTAATTTCTTTATTCACTTCATTTTGTAAAAGAAAATAAAATATACTCTTTCATTAACATTTACTTCATCAATATAATACTTTATTTGAGCATGAAAGTATGCTTAAATTATTATAATTAATTTTAAAATATATATTCAATTTTTTCCGTTGGAATACTTTCAATCAGGTGTAATTATCTAAAACTTGCAACATTATTTTGACATTTTTAATTAATGTCAATTTCAACATTTCATTGGAATATTCTATCAAATCATAAATATTTATTAAAATATTCTAGTTTCATTTAATTAATATCTGTAAGACTTCACAAGGGCATTTTTAAAACAATATAAAACATCAGTTTCAGTTTCAACAGTCTTCTAGTATTTCAATTTACTATTTTCGTACTAGAAGCCACTTTAAAAAGGATAACCATAGATTATCATCAGAATCACAGAAAAAACTGTAATTAGTACGTCTGATAAAGGTTACTCCTTTTCCATTCAACCCTCCATGGACCTGGAAAAGCAGTTCAGTTCATATCATTATGGATATTTTTTTATTTAATTAAATTTTTTTTTTTATCTTTTGTTAATGATTTACTAGAAAATTTTTTTTTTAATTTTTATTATTGAAAATTCAATATTGCTTGCTTTTTATTTACTATTTATTGATTATTTTAATAAAATGTTAAAATATTACATAAAATAAAAAAAATTTTTTTTTTTTTTTGTAAAATCACAAACTTTAATTTATTTTTATTTATTACACAATTAGTAATACATAAGTTTATAAAGATTATAAAAAAATTTAAGAAAAAAAAATAAAAAAAAAAAAAAAAATATATATTTATAAGATAAAATAATGAAAATATTGGAAACATTAAAATATGATCAATCTTTGAATGATCTTTAAATGTACGACACAGGTTAGTGATTATTTAAAGTCATTAACTATGTATTCCTAGATTACTGAAATTCGCAAGAATATAAAAGTTTGGTCTTAATTTTTTTACTTATATCAAGAATTGCAATATATGCAAATTTATTATTATTTGTTTTCTTTGGCATATTTCTTAAAAGAGAAAAATATAAACTAATATTTTATTTCTTATTACAGAATCCAAATTGTTTAGGTCTGATGGATACCATTTGAAATAGTAGAGTCCTATAATATTTTGGTTAAAATTTTTAAAAAAGCTTTTAAATCTTATAATATTTTTATTTATTAATCGCAATTATTTCAATTTCAAAAGTCACTTTTTTTTAGGGCTGAAAGAATGGATATAAAAAAAGGATATAAAAAAAAAAAAAAAAAAAAAGAAATTTAGCACATTCAGAGAACGTAACCGCTTGGTATTTTCTCAAATAATTTAAAAATATAATACAACTGATCAATTGATAAAAAAAAAAAAAAAAAAAAAAAAAAAATTAAATAAAATAAAATATTTAAAAAATTTTTTTAATTATTTCTAGAACTTTTGATTACTTATTTCTTACAATTTTTATTAAATAAAATTATAAATTATTATATTAAAAAATTTTTATTACATATAAAAAAAATTCATTTACTTTAATCATTTTTTTTATATGTTATTTACAATTTAAATGTTTATTTATGATTTTAATGGTATTGGAAATTAATTATTTTATGGTTTACTACTACTACTCTTTAATCTTTTATTTTCACCATTAATTTCAAGTTCATTGCTCCTTTTCCTTTCAGCTCCTGATTCTGTTGTTGATTACTTATTTCTTACAATTTTTATAAAATATTTAAAATTATAAATTATTATATTAAAAAATTTTTATTATATATAAAAAAAATTTATTTACTTTAATCATTTTTTTTATATGTTATTTACAATTTATATGTTTATTTATGATTTTAATGGTATTGGAAATTAATTATTTTATGGTTTACTACTACTCTTTAATCTTTTATTTTCACCATTAATTTCAAGTTCATTGCTCCTTTTCCTCTCAGCTTCTGATTTTGTTGTTGATAATAACTTCATATTGTTATTGTATTCTTCTATTACGCAACTATATTTTACTTTTTTCTGGTCGTAATTTATTCCAATTAATAAAATATTTCCATAATATCCCTTTTCTTTTAATCCATTATAATACTTTTTTTGATGTATGTGCTTAATAGCTTCTTTTGCTGTACTATTCACTTTTAATTCAATTATTATAATTTCTCCATTTACTTTATTTTTTTTTTTTGGACGAAAAATAATATCCGCTCTTCCGTGACTACATGGTGATTCTTCTTCAATATTATATTTCGTTCGAGAATTAAAATATGAATAATCTATAACACGTTTTAAATTTCCATGATCTACTCTATCCCCAGCGCTAATTTTTTCTATGGGGGATTTATCTAAAAAGAAAAAAAAACAGTTAAACAAGCAAGGAGTACTAGAGTCCATATAGCTCTATGTGGCCATGCTTCCAAAAGGAATTAAAATTCCTCTTTGGAAAGTAAATTAGATATTATGTGTTGGAGAAACATTCGAAATAAAGAATTGTAAAATATTTATATACGCTTCAAAAAAAAGAAGTGATAAACAAATTTTTATGATTTGATAGAATATTCCAATGAAATGTTAAATGTGACATTAATTAAAAATGTCAAAATAATGTCGCAAATTTTAGAAAATTAAACCTGAATGAAGGGATTTCAAAGGAAAAAATTGAATATATATTTTAAAATTAATTATAATAATTTAAATATACTTTCATGCTAAAATAAAGTATTATATTGAAGGAGTAAATGTTAATGAAAGAGTAGATTTTATTTTTTATTATCTCAAAGAAAAGAAAAAAATGAAGTAAAGATACAAACTATTATAATGGAATGAATTTGATAATTAAATAAAAACATTGTCCAAAATAAAATTTTTTATTTTACGAATACTTACGAGGGAATTCCTAGCATATGTGTTCATTTGCTCGTAGCTAAACTACGAATATTCAATCAAATGTGGTTCATTTCTCCAATTTCTAAAATATAAATTTTCAATACGCCATTTATTTTTAATGGATTGTAATATTTTTTGTTAACGCCATAAAAAATTATAATACCAATAATATTTAAAGTAAATAAATGTATAAATTAATAAATAAATAGATAAATAAATAAAGAATATAATAATAAAAGTATATAAAAATAAAATAAAATAAAATAAAATAAATAGTAGAATATGAATATAAAGTACAGATTGAATAAAATAAAATAAATTAAAATAAAATAAAATAAAATAAAATAAAATAAATAGTAAGAATATGAATATAAAGTACAGATTGAATAAAATAAAATAAAATAAAATAAAATAAAATAAAATAAAATAAAATAAAATAAAATAAAATAAAATAAAATAAAATAAAATAAAATAAAATAAAATAAAATAAAATAAAATAAATATTAAGAATATGAATATAAAGTACAGATTGAATAAAATAAAATAAAATAAAATAAAATAAAATAAAATAAAATAAAATAAAATAAAATAAAATAAAATAAAATAAAATAAAATAAAATAAAATAAAATAAAATAAAATAAAATAAAATAAAATAAATATTAAGAATATGAATATAAAGTACAGATTGAATAAAATAAAATAAAATAAAATAAAATAAAATAAAATAAAATAAAATAAAATAAAATAAATAGTAGAATATGAATATAAAGTACAGATTGAATAAAATAAAATAAAATAAATAGTAGAATATGAATATAAAGTACAGATTGAATAAAATAAAATAAAATTAATAGTAGAATATGAATATAAAGTACAGATTGAATAAAATAAAATAAATAGTAGAATATGAATATAAAGTACAGATTGAATAAAATAAAATAAATAGTAGAATATGAATATAAAGTACAGATTGAATAAAATAAAATAAATAGTAGAATATGAATATAAAGTACAGATTGAATAAAATAAAATAAATAGTAGAATATGAATATAAAGTACAGATTGAATAAAATAAAATAAAATAAAAAAATTGTAGAATATGAATATACAAGAAATATTAAATATAATAAAATAAATAGTAGATTGTTTAATATAAAATATAAATTGAATAAAATAAAATAAAATAAAATAATATTAAAAAAATAGAAAGAAAAAATATTTTTTTTTTTTTTTTTTTTTTTTTTTGACATAGAAGAGAATAATACACTTCCATAATTTTTTTAATTTTATTATAAAAAATAAATAGGTAAAAAGTACACTTGAAATTAAATATTAAAAATATATATATATTTTAGAGTCAAATTTTTTATTATTACTTAATTTATTATTGTAAAAGTGCCTCAACTAATTTTAATACAAAAAAATATTATATAAAAATTCTTTTTTCTTTTTTGCATTTTTTTTTTTTTCTCTTCTAATTAAAATAATGTAACAGGTAAAGCAAAAAAACAAAACAAAACAAAAAAAAAAAAAAAAAAAAAAGAATTTTTTTTAGGCATAATGAAAAATAATCTTTTGTTAAATTTTACTTTATTTAAAAACAAAAAAAAAAAAGATTAATTAAAATTATTTATACACTAAAATATGATTGGGTTTTGAATGTACGACACAGGTTAGTGATTACTGAAATTCGTAATAATGTAAAAGTCTTATAAAAGACTTCTCCAATTCCTTATTAATTCTTCATTAGGAATGGATATTTTTCCATTATAGTATGTTAAATATCCAAAAGTAACCATTTTTGAATATAATATTTCCTTTACATGTTCATTATCTTCTAATTCATTTAGGATATCTTCTAATTCATTTAGGATATCTTCTACTCCATAATTTTCTAATTGTATTTCAATTGTATTACCATTAATCAATTCTAAAATTTCTTCATTAAAACCAACGATATCATAATTAATTATTTCTTTCATCTCATTTGTATTTGGTGACCAATAATTTTCAATGATATTCGAATTTAACGCACGAACAACTGACCATGTATTAAAAATTTTTTTACCATTATACGATTTATATCCATTATACCATCTTCTTAAATTTTCAAAGGTTAAATTTTTATTAATTTCACATAGCTCATTAACTTCATCTTCCGTAAATCCAAAATATTGGAAATATTTTTCATCATTTAACATAGTATATTCCATAAAACAATTTAGTGTAGACTGAGATAATTCCTTTGCAATTGGTGTTATTCCTGTCATATAAACAAAGGCTAAATAGGAATTATCTTTAATTAAATACTTTAAAAAATCAATATAATTATAGCGTTCTTTATCTGTAAACTTTTTATTGGTGATTATGTAGTCCCATTCATCAATAACAAGAATAAACTTTTTATCGGTTTCTAAATATAATTTTTTTAAATTATAAACTATATCATCATCATAATCTTTTAATACTTTAGAGTTAGGAAATAGTTCTTCAATATCTGTTTTTAATTTACAATTAATTGAAGATATGAATGCGTCTAAAGTTTCGAAAGAAAAAACATTTTTTGATAAGTCTAAATATATGGTATGATATTTTCCTTGATATTCTTTGTATTGTTTAATTTCGTTTTCTTTCTCTTTATTATCGGAACTTTTTCCTTTGGATACTTTTAATTTATCAAATATTTCTTTAGAATCAATACTTTTACTATAATACATTACTAACATGGCTGCTATTGAAGTTTTACCAAATCTTCTTGGTTTTGTAATACACACATATTTTTCAGAATTTCTATTAATTAATTTATTAAAATCATTTATTATATTTGATTTATCTATAAAATATTTTTCTTCAAGTAAACCTTTAAATTTTTCACACATATCTTCGTTATCTATAATTAACCCCATTTTTTTTTTTTTTTTTTTTTTTTTTTTTTTTGCAATAATTTATATATATTTATTAGAAACTCATTAACAAATGTATAAGTACATTAGCAAAAAAAAAAATAAATAAATAAATAAAATAAAACTTTTTTTATTTATATATTCACAACTTTTCAAATAAAAATTAAAATATTGATAATAAACTATTTTTTTTTGAAAATAATTTAATTTTCTTATAAAATAATAAAAAATATTAATTATCATAAAACATCAAATTAAAAATTTCATATAAATAAAGTATGAAATATTTTTAGTATTTTTACCAATCATTTTTTCTTCTTTAATACGTAATTGTATAAAATTTACGAATTAAAAAATGTATTAAAAATTTTAATATATTAAAAAATTAATGAAATAAAAAAATTTTATTTTGGACAATGTTTTTATTTAATTATTTAATTAATTCCATTATTGTAATTTCTTTATTCACTTCATTTTGTAAAAGAAAATAAGATATGCTCTTTCATTAACATTTACTCCTTCAATATAATACTTTATTTGAGCATGAAAGTATGCTTAAATTATTATAATTAATTTTAAAATATATATTCAATTTTTTCCTTTGGAATACTTTCAATCAGGTGTAATTTTCTAAAATTTGCAACATTATTTTGACATTTTTAATTAATGTCACTTTCAACATTTCATTGGAATATTCTATCAAATCATAAATATTAGTTTATCACTTCTTTTTTTTGAAGCGTATATAAATATTTTACAATTCTTTATTTCGAATGTTTCTCTAACACATAATATCTAATTGACTTTCAAAAGAGGAATTTTAATTCCTTTTGGTAGCATGACCATATAGAGCGATATGGACTCTAGTATTCCTTTCTTGTTTAACTGTTTTTTTTTTTTATTAGCATTGGCGCTCCTGATAACAGTGTTTTTATGTTTACTAAATAGGAATCATTGGTGATTCGAAACAGTTAAACATTATTTCGTTTAAGAAAACTGCTGTTTTTCAAAAAGTTGGATTCCTGATATAGTATAAGTGTTAATTTGACATCCACAAAGGTTATTCCAAGAGGTTTTATTTTTATTTCTTATATTTTTGAGTCTTCCACCCTGAAAGAGATTAAAAATTTTGGAAATACACAATAATAATAATACAACTCCAAAGTTTCAACATATCCAGTTTAAAACAATATAAAACATCAATTTCTCTTTCAACAGTCTTCGAGTATTTCAATTTACTATCTTCGTACTAGAAACCAGTTTAGAAAGGATAACCATAAATTATCATAGAAAACTATAATTAGTACGCCTGATACAGACTATTCCTTTTCCATCAACTTTCTTTGGACCTGGAAAAACAGTCCATATCATTGTGGATATTTTTTTATTTAATTAAATTTTTTTATCTTTGATAATGATTTGCTAGAAAATTTTTTTAATTTTTGTTATTAAAAACTCATTATTACTTGCTTTTTATTTACTATTTATTTATTATTTTAATAAAATGTTTAAATATTACATAAAATAAAAAAAAATTTTTTTTTTTTTGAACAAGAATAAATGTTACTTTAAATTTATTTATTACACAATTAATAATACATAAGTTTATAAAGATTATAAAAAGTTTAAGAAAAAAAATAAAAAAAAAAATATATAAGATAAAATAATGAAAATATTGGAAACATTAAAATATGATCGAGCTTTGAATGTACGACAAAGGTTAGTGATTAGTTAAAGTCATTCACTATGTATTCTCAGATTACTGAAATTTGTTAAGTATATAACAGTTTAGTCTTAGTTTTTTTACTTATATCAAGAACTGCAATATATGCGAATTTATTATTATTTGTTTTCTTCGGCGTATTTCTTAAAGAGAATAAAATAAACTAACATTTTATTTCTTATTACAGAATCCAAATTGTTTAGGTCTGATGATACCATTTGAAATAGTAGAGTCCTATAATATTTTGGTTAAAATTTTTAGAAAGAATTTTAAATCTTATAATAATATTTTTATTCATTATTGTAATTATTGCAATTTCATAAGTCATCTTTATTAATAATTGAAAGAATGGATACAGAAGTGCATAAATCGGTACAAAAAAAAGAAATGTAGCACATTCAGAGAACATAATTATTTATTATTTTCCTAAATAATTGATAAATATATTAAAATTGATAAAAATAAAAATAACAAAAAAAAAAAAATTCTTTTAATTTTAAATGATTTATTTTATTTTTTGACTCTAATTAAAAATTTTATAAAATATAATATAATTAATAAAAAAATTTTTCATTTATTTTTAGAACATTTGAATAGCTATTTCTTCCAACTTTTATTAAATAAAATTATTAATTATTATATTAAAAAATTTATATTATATATAAAAAAAAAATAATTTACTTTAATCATTCTTTTATATATTATTTACAATTTAAAAGTTTATTTATTATTTTAATAGTATTCGAAATTAATTATTTTATGGTTTACTACTACTACTACCCCTCAATCTTTTATTTTCACTATTAATTTCAAATTCATTTCTCCTTTTTCTATTAGCTGATTCTGATGTTGATAATAATTTCATATTGTTATTGTATTCTTCTATTACGTAACTATATTCTACTTTTTTCTGGTCGTAATTTATTCCAATTAATAAAATATTTCCATAATATCCTTTTTTTTTTAAACCATTATAATATTTTTTTTTGATGTATTTGATTAATAGCTTCTTTTGCCGTACTATTCACTTTTAATTCAATTATTATAATTTCTCCATTTACTTTATTTTTTTCTTTGGGAAGAAAAATAATATCCGCTCTTCCGTGACCACAGGGTGATTCTTCTTCAATATCATACTTCGTCCGAGCATTAAAATATAAATAATCTATAACACGTTTTAAATTTCCATGATCTAGTTTATCTCCAGGGCTAATTTTTTCCATGTGTGATTTATCTAAAATTTCACACATTCTTTTGACATTTTTATGTAATGTCACTTCTAACATTTCATCCGAATTCTTTATCATATCATAGATATATTGCATATCACTTTTATTATTGCGTAAAGACTTTATAAATTCTTCCCGTAATTCTTCATTTGGAATGGATATTTTTCCTTTATAGTATGTTAAATATCCAAAAGTAACCATTTTTGAATATAATATTTCCTTCATATGTACTTGATCTTCCGATTCTTTTTGGATATCTTCTACTCCATAATTTTCTAATTTTATTTCAATTTCATTACCATTAATCAATTCTAAAATATCTTCTTTAACACCAACGATATCAAAATCAATCGTTCTTTTCACCTCATTGAAACCTCCTGTTTGTGACCAATAATTTTCAATGATATCCGAATTTAATGCATGAATAACTGACCATGTATTAAAAATTTTTTTACCATCATACGATTTATATCCATTATACCAACTTTCTAAATCTTCAAAGGTTAAATTTTTATTTTTACTACATAGCTCTTGAACTTCTTCTTCCGTAAATCCAAAATATTTATAATATTTTTTATCATTTAACATAGTATATTCCCTAAAACAATTTAATGTAGATTGAGATAATTCCTTTGCAATTGCTGTTGTTCCTGTCATACAAACAAAGACTAAATAGGTATGATCTTTAATTAAATACTTCAAAAAATTAATATATTCTTTGCGTTCTTTATCTGTAAACTTTTTACTGGTGATTATGTAGTCCCATTCATCAATAATAAGAATAAACTTTTTATCGTTTTCTAAATATAAATTTTGTAAATTATAAACTATATCATCATCATATTCCTTTAATACTTCAGAGTTAGGAAATAGTTTTTTAATATCTCTTTTTAATTTCCTATTAATTGAAGATATGAATGCGTTTAAAGTTTCGAAAGAAAAAACATTGCTTGATAAATCTAAATATATGGTGTGATATTTTCCTTGAAATTCTTTATATTGTTTAATTTCGTTTTTTTTCTCTTTATTATCAGAACTTTTTCCTTTGGATACTTTTAATTTATCAAATATTTCTTTAGAATCAATATTTTTACTATAATACGTTACTAACATGGCTGCTATTGAAGTTTTACCAAATCTTCTGGGTTTTGTAATACACACATATTTTTCAGAATTTTTATTAATTAATTTATTAAAATCATTTATTATATTTGATTTATCTACAAAATATTTTTCTTCAAGTAAACCTTTATATAATTCATACATTTCTCCATTATCAAGAATAAACCCTTTTTTTTTTTTTTTTCTTGTAATGATTTAAATTTATTTATTATGAACATATTAACAAAATAGTGAGTATATAATCAAATAAAATAAATAAATAAATAAATAATTAAAACTTGTATTTTTATATATCCACTACTTTTCAAATAAAAATTAAAATTTTAATAATAAAATATTTTATTTGAAAATATTTTTATTTTCTTATATAATATTAATTTATCAAACAATATCAAATTAAATATAAATGAAGTATTAAATATTTTTAATATTTTTTACCAATCATTTTTTTTCTTCCTTTATTAATAAACTACGTAATTGTATAAAATTTACGTATTAAAAAATGTATTTAAAATTTTATTATATTAAAAAATTCGTAAAATAAAAAAATTTTATTTCGGATGTTTTTATTTAATTATTTAATTAATTCCATTATTATAATTTCTCTTTTTACTTCATTTTTTTCTTTGGGATAAAAAAAAAAATAAAATCTGGTTTTTCTTTAGCAATAAGAATAACTTTAACAGCATGTATTGAATTAAAGTAGTAAAATTTAGCTAAGTACAACCACTTGATCCAGGAGTCATTGTCAAAATCTTTTAAAAAACAAGGAAGGTATTGCTCCACGTAATTTCAAGTTCATTGCTCCTTTTCCTTTCAGCTCCTGATTCTGTCGTTGATTACTTATTTCTTACAATTTTTATTAAATAAATTTATTAATTATTATATTATAAAAGTTTTATTATATATAAAAAAAAATTTATTTACTTTAATCATTTTTTCATATATAATTTACAATTTAAAAGTTTTTTTATTATTTTAATAGTATTCGAAATTAATTATTTTATGGTTTACTACTACTTACCCTCAATCTTTTATTTTTTCTAATAATTTCAAGTTCATTGCTCCTTTTCCTCTCAGCTTCTGATTCTGATGTTGATAATAATTTTATTTTGTTATTGTATTCTTCTATTACGCAACTATATTTTACTTTTTTCTGGTCGTAATTTATTCCAATTAATAAAATATTTCTATAATATCCTTTTTTTTTAAACCATTATAATATTTTTTTTGATGTATTTGATTAATAGCTTCTTTTGCTGTACTATTCACTTTTAATTCAATTATTATAATTTCTCCATTTACTTTATTTTTTCCTTTGGGGAGAAAAATAATATCCGCTCTTCCGTGACCACGGGGTGATTCTTCTTCAATATCATACTTCGTCCGAGCATTAAAATATGAATAATCCATAACACGTTTTAAATTTCCATGATCTAGTTTATCTTCAATAATAATTTTTTCCATGTGTAATTTATCTAAAATTTCACACATTCTTTTGACATTTTTATGTAATGTCACTTCCAACATTTCATCCGAATTCTTTATCATATTATAGAAATATTGCATATCACTTTCTTTATCGTTTAAAGCCTTTATAAATTCTTCCTTCAATTCTTTATTTGGAATGGATATTTTTCCATTATAGTATGTTAAATATCCAAAAGTAACCATTTTTGAATAAAATATTTCCTTTACATGTTCTTCTTCTTCTGATACTTTTCGGATATCTTCTACTCCATAATTTTCTAATTGAATTTCAATTTCATTACCATTAATCAATTCTAAAATATCTTCTTTTACGCCAACGATATCATAATTAATCATTTTTTTCAGCTCATTTAAGCTTTGTGTTTGTGACCAATAATTTTCAATGATATTCAAATTTAATGCTTGAATAACTGACCATGTATTAAAAATTTTTTCACCATTATACGATTTATATCCATTATACCAGCTTTTTAAATTTTCAAAGGTTAAATTTTTATTTTTTCACATAGCTTATGAATTTCTTTTTCCGTAAATCCAAAATATTTGTAATAATTTTTATCATTTATCATAGTATATTCCGAAAAACATTTTAATGAAGACTGAGATAATTTCTTCGTAATTGCTGTTATTCCTGTCATAAAAACAAAGGCTAAATAGGAACGATCTTTAATTAAATACCTTAAAAAAATAATATAATTATCGTGTTCTTCAACTGAAAACTTTTTATTTGTAATTATGTAATCCCATTCATCAATAATAAGAATGAACTTTTTATTTGTTTCAAAATATAATTTTTTTAAATTTACTACTACATCATCATCATCATATTTATTTAATATTTCAGAATTAGGATACAGTTCTTCAAAATCTGTTTTTAATTTCATATTAATTGAAGATTTAAATTCGTTTAAAGTTTCGAAAGAAAAAACATTTAGAGCGATATGGATTCTAGTACTCCTTGCTTGTTTAATGGTTCTTTTTTTAGCATTGGCGCTCCTGATAACAGTGTTTTTATGTTTACTAAATAGGAACCATTGGTGATTCGTTTAAGAAAGAAGCCGTTGTTTTCTCAAGTAATTGATTCCTGATATAGCATCAGTGTTAATCAGATATCTACAAAGGTTATTCTATGAGGTTTTATTTTTATTTCTTTTATTTTTGTGTCCTCAACCATGAAAGAGATTAAAAATTTTGGAACTACACAATAATAATAATAATACAACTCCAAAGTTTCAACATATCCAATTTAAAACAATATAAAACATCGGGTTCACTTTCAACAGTCTTCCAGTATTTCAATTTACAATCTTCGAACTATAAACCAGTTTAGAAAGGATAACCATAAATTATCATCATCAAAATCATAGAAAACTGTAATTAGTACGCCTGATAAAGGCTATTCCTTTTCCATCAACCTTCCATGGACCTGGAAAAACAGTCCATATCATTGTGGATATTTTTTTATTTAATTAAATTTTATCTTTGTTAATGATTTGCTAGAAAAATTTTTTAATTTTTATTATTAAAAACTCAATACTACTTGCCTTTTATTTATTTATTATTTTAATAAAATGCTTAAATATTTCATAAAATAAAAAATTTTTTTTTTTTTTTTGAACAATCACAAACGTTACTTTATTTTTATTTATTACACAATTTATAATATATAAGTTTATAAAGATTATAAAAAATTTAAGAAAAAAAATAAAAAAGAAAATATACTCATAAGATAAAATAATGAAAATACTGGAAATATTAAAATATGATCGAGCTTTGAATGTACGACAAAGGTTAGTGATTAGTTAAAGTCATTCACTTTACTGAAATTTGTAAGAATGTAAAAGTTTGGAATTGAGTTTTAATTTTTTTTTTTTTTTTTTTTTTTTTTTTTTTTTTTTATATCAAGAACCGTAATATATGAGAATTTATTATTATTTGTTTTTTTTTTGGAGTATTTCTTAAAGAGAAAAAATTAAACTAACATTTTATTTCTTATTAAAGAATCAAATTATTTAGGTCTGATGATACCATTTGAATTAGTGGAGTCCTATAATATTTTGGTTAAAATTTTTAGAAAGGATTTTAAATCATACAATAATGAATAAAAATATAACTATAATTGTTGCAATTTAATAATTCCTCTTTCTTAAGAGCTGAAAGAATGGATACCGAATTTCATTCATCAGTGAAATTCCTCTTACATATATTTTGAAATAACAAAAAAAGACAATTAGTAAATTCACTGTACGTAACTGCTTGGTATTTTCCAAAATTATTGAAAAATATAATACAATTGATGAAAATAAAAATATCAAAAAAAAAAAAAAAAAAAAAAAAATAAATAAATAAAATAAAAAACACATAATTTAATTTTATTTCAAATGGTTTATTTTATTTTTTGACTTCTATGAAAAAAAAAAAAAAAAAAAAAAAAAAAAAAAAAAATACATAATATAATATAATCAATTAAAAAAAATTTTATTTATTTCTAAAACATTTGATTAGTTATTTCTTACAACTTTTATTAAAAAAAAAAATTATTAATTATTATATTATAAATTTTTTTTTTATATATAAAAAAAATTCATTTACTATAATCATTTTTTTATATATTATTTACAATTTAAAAATTTCTTTATGATCTTAACTGTATTATAAATTAATTTTTTTAGGGTTTACGACACTACTTCTCAATCTTTTATATATACCATCAGATTCAGGCTCATTTCTCCTTTTCCTTTCAGCTTCTGATTCTGATGTTGATAATTTTTTCATATTTATATCGTATTCTTCTATCATGCAACTATATTTTCCTTCTTTTTGGTCGTAATTTATTCCAATTAATAGAACATTTCCATTGTATCCTTTTTCTTTTAAATTGTTATAATACTTTTTTTGATGTATTTGATTAATAGCTTTTTTTGCTGTACTATTCACTTTTAATTCAATTATTATAATTTCTCCATTTACTTTATTTTTTTCTTTGGGAAGAAAAATAACATCCGCTCTTCCGTGACCATCGGGTGATTCTTCTTTAATATCATACTTCGCTCGTGCATTAAAATATGAATAATCTATAACACGTTTTAAATTTCCATGATCTAGTCTATCCCCAGGGCTAATTTTTTCCATGTGTGATTTATCTAAAATTTCACACATTCTTTTGACATTTTTATGTAATGTCACTTCCAACATTTCATCCGAATTCTTTATCATATCATAGAAATATTGCATATCACTTTTTTTATCATTTAAAGCCTTTATAAATTCTTCCTTCAATTCTTCATTTGGAATGGATATTTTTCCTTTATAATATGTTAAATATCCAAAAGTAACCATTTTTGAATATAATACTTCCTTTACAGGTTCATTATTTTCTGATTCTTTTCGGATATCTTCTACTCCATAATTTTCTAATTGTACTTCAATTTCATTACCATTAATCATTTCTAAAATATCTTCTTTTACACCAATGATATCATAATTAATCATTCTTTTTACTTCATTGAAACTTCCTGTTAGGGACCAATAATTTTTAATGGTATTCTTATTTAATGCATGAATAACTGACCATGTATTAAAAATTTTTTTACCATCATACGATTTATATCCATTATACCAACTTTCTAAATCTTCAAAGGTTAAATTTTTATTTTTACTACATAGCTCTTGAACTTCTTCTTCCGTAAATCCAAAATATTCATAATATTGATCATCATTTAACATAGTATATTCCGAAAAACAATTTAATGTAGACTGAGATAATTCCTTTGCAATTGGTGTTATTCCTGTCATATAAACAAAGGCTAAAAAGGAATTATCCTTAATTAAATACTTTAAAAAATTAATATAATTGTTGCGTTCTTTATTTGAAAACTCTTTATTGGTGATTATATAGTCCCATTCATCAATAACAAGAATAAACTTTTTATCTGTTTCTAAATATAATTTTTTTAAATTATAAACTATATTATCTTTATATGCATTTAATACTTTAGAATTAGGGTATAGTTCTTCAATATCTGTTTTTAATTCCATATTAATTGAAGATATGAATGCGTCTAAAGTTTCGAAAGAAAAAACATTCTTTGATAAGTCTAAATATATTGTATGATATTTTCCTTGATATTCTTTATATTGTTTAATTTCGTTTTCTTTCTCTTTAATATCAGAACTTTTTCCTTTGGATACTTTTAATTTATCAAATATTTCTTTAGAATCAATACTTTTACTATAATACATTACTAACATTGCTGCTATTGAAGTTTTACCAAATCTTCTTGGTTTTGTAATACACACATATTTTTCAGAATTTCTATTAATTAATTTATTAAAATCATTTATTATATTTGATTTATCTATAAAATATTTTTCTTCAAGTAAACCTTTAAATGTTTCACGCATATCAATGTTATCTATAACTAACCCCATTTTTTTTTTTTTTTTTTTTTTTTATAATTTATATATATTAATTAGAAACTCATTAACAAAAGAATAAGTAAAATAGCAAAAAAAAAAAAATAAATAAATAAATTAAATAAAACTTGTTTTATTTATATATATTCACTACTTTTCAAATAAAAATTAAAATATTAATAATAAACTATTTTTTTATTGAAATAATTTAATTTTCTTATAAAATAATAAAAAATAATAATAATATAGATTAATAATCAAACAATATCAAATTAAAAATTGAATATAAATAAAGTATTTATTATTTTTAATGTTTTTTACCAATCATTTTTTTTTTTTTTTTTATTAATTAAATACGTAATTGTATAAAATTTACGTATTAAAATAAATGTATTAAAAATTTTGGTATATTAAAAAAATTAATGAAATAAAAATTTTATTTTGGACAATCTTTTATTTAATTATTTAATTCATTCCATTATTGTAATTTCTTTATTCACTTCATTTTAAGGAAAGAGTAAATTTTTTTTTGGAAAAAAAAAAAAAAATAAAGATTAACTTCAACAATGTATTGCTTTATTTGAGCATGAAAATAAGCATAAACTATTATAACTAATTTTAAATTTATATAATCAATTGTATCCACTATACAAATTTCTTTCAGGTGTTGATTTTTTAAAATTTTACACATTATTTTTACATATTTATTTAACGTCACTTTCAACATTTCATTAGAATATTCTATTAAATCTTAAAAAATTTGCTTATCACTTCTTTTTTACAAAACGTGTATAAATTTTTTTTCCAATTCTTTATTTGAAATGTTTCTCCATTATAGTATGTTAAATATCCAAAAGTAACTATTTTTGAATATAATTCATCTTTATATAATCATAATTTTATAATTTTTCTTGGAATCATCTAAATTAATTTCTAATTTATTTTGAATATTATCCTTTTCATAATTATTTATTTTTATTTCAATATTATTTTTATTAATTAATTTTAAAATATCATCGAATACACTAACAATGTCATAATTAATTATTTCTTTCTCATCATTGTATCGCCTTGATTTGATACAATGCTATTCGAATTTAATGTACATAGACTAAACATGGATTAAAAGTTTTTTCATTATTATAAGCTTTATGTCCTTAATGCGTACGCCCTAAATCTTCAAAGGTTAATTCTTTTTTTTTATTGCATAGATCTATAACTTTCTCTTACGTAAATCTAATATATTGATAATATTTTTTATCATTTAATATTATATATGCCATAGAACGATTTAATGTGGACTCAAAAATCCTTAGCAATTGTTACTATTCCTATCATATAAGAATAGATTAAATAAGAACTATCTCTAATTAAATCCTTTAAAAAAATAGATAATCATCGCTTTCTTTATTTGTAAGCTTAACCCTTTACTCCTAATTATTCATCAATAACAAAAACAAATTTTTTACTGGTCTCTAAATAATAATTAGTTAAATTTGTATATATTCATTTGATATTTCAGAAAAAGGATATAGTATTTCAATATCTTCTTTCAGTTCTTCATTAATTGAAGGTAAATAGTTGTTTAAAGTTAGGAAATAATTAACATTTTTTAATAAATCTAAATAAATAGTGTGAAATTTTCCTTGAAATTTTTTATACTGATTAATTTAGATTCGTTTGAAAACCTTTAATTTTTCAAATATTTATTTGGAATGCATACTTTTAATTTAATACGTTACTGATATTGTCACTGTTTAATTTTTTTTTTTTTTTTTTTTATAACTCAAACTTGATTTGCTTTTTATTTATTATATGAATTAGATAATAATATATTATTATATTATTATCTAATTTGTATATAAAAAAATATAAAAGTATAGAAAAAAAAAATAAATTATAAAATTCAAAAAATTAATAATGAAAATATATGGATCACCGAAAATAGTATAGTGTATTATTCTAAAAAAATAAAAAAGGAATATACATTAATAATTTCTTATTAAAATTCATTAATCAAAATAAATTTTAAATAGCGAAATTAATGAATTTGACTTTCCAAAGAGGAATTTTAATTCCTTTTGGTAGCATGACCACATAAAGCGATATGGACTTTAGTACTCCATGCTTGTTTACCTGTTTTTTTTTTTTTTTTTTTTTTTTTTTTTTTTTTAGAATTGGCGCCCCTGATAACTGTGTTTTTATGTTTAATAAATTGGAACCAATGGTGATTCGAAACAGTTATACATTATTTTGCTTAAAAAAGAAACCGCTGTTTTCTCAAGAAGTGGGATTCCTGATATAGTATAAGTATTAATCAGACATCCACAAAGGTTATTTTATGAGGTTTTATTTTTATTTCTTATATTTTTGCGTCTTCAACCATGAAAGAGATTAAAAACTTTGGAACTACACAATAATAATAATACAACTCCAAAGTTTCAACATATCCAGTTTAAAACAATAAAAAACATCGGTTTCACTTTCAAAAGTCATCCAGTATTTCAATTTACTATCTTCGTAATAGAAACCAGTTTAGAAAGGATAACCATAAATTATCATCAGAATCATAGAAAACTATAATTAATACGCCTGATACAGGCTATTCCTTTTCCATCAACTTTCTATGGACCTGGAAAAACAGTCCATATCATTGTGGATATTTTTTTATTTAATTAAATTTTTTTTTATCTTTGTTAATGATTTGCTAGAAAATTTTTTTAATTTTTGTTATTAAAAACTCATTATTACTTGCTTTTTATTTACTATTTATTTATTATTTTAATAAAATGTTTAAATATTACATAAAATAAAAAAAAATTTTTTTTTTTTTTTTTTTTTTTTTTGAACAAGAATAAATGTAACTTTAAATTTATTTATTACACAATTAATAATACATAAGTTTATAAAGATTATAAAAAATTTAAAAAAAAAAATAAAAAAAAAATATATTCATAAGATAAAATAATGAAAATATTGGAAACATTAAAATATGATCGAGCTTTGAATGTACGACAAAGGTTAGTGATTAGTTAAAGTCATTCACTATGTATTCCCAGATTACTGAAATTTATAAGAATATAACAGTTTAGTCTTAATTTTTTTACTTATATCAAGAACTGCAATATATGCGAATTTACTATTATTTGTTTTCTTTGTCATATTTCTTAAAGAGAATAAAATAAACTAACATTTTATTTCTTATTACAGAATCCAAATTGTTTAGGTCTGATGATACCATTTGAAATAGTAGAGTCCTATAATATTTTGGTTAAAATTTTTAGAAAGAATTTTAAATCTTATAATAATATTTTTATTCATTATTGTAATTATTGCAATTTCATAAGTCATCTTTATTAATAATTGAAAGAATGGATACCTAAGTGCATAAATCGGTACAAAAAAAAGAAATGTAGCACATTCAGAGAACATAATTATTTATTATTTTCCTAAATAATTGATAAATATATTAAAATTGATAAAAATAAAAATAACAAAAAAAAAAAAATTCTTTTAATTTTAAATGATTTATTTTATTTTTTGACTCTAATTAAAAATTTTATATAATATAATATAATTAATAAAAAAATTTTTTATTTATTTTTAGAACATTTGAATAGCTATTTCTTCCAACTTTTATTAAATAAAATTATTAATTATTATATTACAAAATTTATATTATATATAAAAAAAAATCATTTACTTTAATCATTTTTTTATATATTATTTACAATTTAAAAGTTTATTATTTTAATAGTATTTGAAATTAATTATTTTATGGTTTACTACTACTACTCTTTAATCTTTTATTTTCACTATTAATTTCAAGTTCATTTCTCCTTTTTCTCTTAGCTGATTCTGATGTTGATAATAATTTCATATTGTTATTGTATTCTTCTATTACGTAACTATATTCTACTTTTTTCTGGTCGTAATTTATTCCATTAATAAAATATTTCCATAATATCCTTTTTTTTTTAAACCATTATAATACTTTTTTTGATGTATTTGATTAATAGCTTTTTTTGCCGTACTATTCACTTTTAATTCAATTATTATAATTTCTCCATTTACTTTATTTTTTCTTTTGGGAAGAAAAATAATATCCGCTCTTCCGTGACCACGGGGTGATTCTTCTTCAATATCATACTTCGTCCGAGCATTAAAATATGAATAATCTATAACGCGTTTTAAATTTCCATGATCTAGTTTATCTTCAATAATAATTTTTTCCATGTGTAATTTATCTAAAATTTCACACATTGTTTTGACATTTTTATGTAATGTCACTTCTAACATTTCATCCGAATTCTTTATCATATCATAGATATATTGTATATCACATTTATTAATGCATAAAGACTTTATAAATTCTTCCCGTAATTCTTCATTTGGAATGATATTTTTCCTTTATAGTATGTTAAATATCAAAAAGTAACCATTTTTGAATATAATATTTCCTTCATATGTACTTGATCTTCCGATTCTTTTTGGAAATCTTCTACTCCATAATTTTCCAATTTTATTTTAATTTCATTACCATTAATCAATTCTAAAATATCTTCTTTAACACCAACGATATCAAAATTAATCGTTCTTTTCACCTCATTGAAACTTTGTGTTTGTGACCAATAATTTTCAATGATATCCGAATTTAATGCATGAATAACTGACCATGTATTAAAAATTTTTTTACCATCATACGATTTATATCCATTATACCAACTTTCTAAATCGTCAAAGGTTAAATTTTTATTTTTACTACATAGCTCACGAACTTCTTCTTCCGTAAATCCAAAATATTTGTAATATTTTTTATCATTTAACATAGTATATTCCCTAAAACAATTTAATGTAGATTGAGATAATTCCTTTGCAATTGGTGTTATTCCTGTTATATAAACAAAGGCTAAATAGGTATGATCTTTAATTAAATACTTTAAAAAATTAATATATTCTTTGCGTTCTTTATCTGTAAACTTTTTACTGGTGATTATGTAGTCCCATTCATCAATAACAAGAATAAACTTTTTATCTGTTTCTAAATATAATTTTTTTAAATTATAAACTATATTATCTTTATATGTATTTAATACTTTAGAATTAGGATATAGTTCTTCAATATCTGTTTTTAAGTCCATATTAATTGAAGATATGTATGCGTTTAAAGTTTCGAAAGAAAAAACATTGCTTGATAAATCTAAATATATGGTGTGATATTTTCCTTGAAATTTTTTATATTGTTTAATTTCGTTTTTTCTCTCTTTAATATCAGAACTTTTTCCTTTGGATACTTTTAATTTATCAAATATTTCTTTAGAATCAATATTTTCACTATAATACGATATTAACATTGCTGCTATTGAGGTTTTACCAAATCTTCTGGGTTTTGTAATACACACATATTTTTCAGAATTTTTATTAATTAATTTATTAAAATCATTTATTATGCTTGATTTATCTACAAAATATTTTTCTTCAAGTAAACCTTTATATAATTCATACATTTCTCCGTTATCAAGAATAAACCCTTTTTTTTTTTTTTTTTTTTAATAATGATTTAAATATATTTATTATGAACATATTAACAAAATAGTGAGTATATAATCAAATAAAATAAATAAATAAATAAATTAAAACTTGTTTTTTTATATAATAACTCCTTTTCAAATAAAAATTAAAATATTAATAATAAAATGTTTTACTTGAAAATAATTTAATTTTCTTATATAATATTAATAATCAAACAATATCAAATTAAATTTTTTTTTTTTTTATAGACTGAAGACTTTGGTCTTCCCATATAATAATATGGGTGTATGATTAACTGCCATACCGGTACGGCGTCGACGCTCTCAACTCCCCATAAGCAAAGAAACTACATATAGAAGCACCCTATGCGATCCTTGAGGGAAAGCAAAGCCAACTATAGGTGGCGTCCTTGCCATCCAAGAGGAGCTGGACACTGTAAATCCTCTCAGACAATGCTTACGCAATGGGGTTCTTGTAGTGTTAGAAATATAGAAAACATAGAAAGTATACCTACCTGAGTATTGTTTAACCTCTAACCTTTCACGCAAAACCCAAAGGGAAAAATTATGAAGATATGATACTTGTGGGGGTCGATCCAGAGACCTTTGGTATGATAAGCCAATGACTTAACAACCCAGGATAAGAACTGGATGACAGTATCAAATGATACGGTACCACTGTAAAATATTTAATAATTTGAATACGTATTTAAATGTAATGTAATGTAAATTATTGTGGATAAAAATGTTTTCCAAATTTTTAATATAAATTTAAATGTATTCCAAATTATTAATTTAATTAATTTTCTCAAAAATGTATGACTAAATTATTTGGAGAATTTACATCATTATTACTCACTTTGAATCATGAAACTTTGTAAATTAAAAATAATTAGTCATGAAACTTGTAAATTAAAAATAATTAGTCATAAATTAGTTAAATTAAAATAATCAAAGAAAAATTGCCTTTTCCGTTTGTTTACAAAAACTTGCCGTTTTGTTTATTTATTTTAGAAATATTAGATAGTTTTAAATAGTTTTTATATTAAAATAACTCATAAAAATTCATGTAATTTATTATTAAATGTAATTACAAATATATAATAATATTTTAGTTAGTTTATTACAATCTATTCAATTTAAATTTTAATTTTCAAAAAGTATAAAAAGAGTTAATTTTCAACTATTGAACGATAGTTGGAAAATAGTATAGAAAATAGTATAGTTTAGTTAGAAAATAGAATAGTATAGGAAATATTATAGATAAGATAGATAGTACAAATTTTATATTTTATTAATTAGTATTATAACTATTATTAGAATAGTTATCTTTTATAAAACAAATTTATTTTAAATTTTATTTTAAAATCTTAACTGCTAGTAGGCTTTCCGGTAAAGGACCCTACGGTACCCAGGTAAGTGATTGTTGATTTTAGAATAGTTAAATTCAACAAATAAGAAATATTAATAAAAGGATTTTTTTATAAAACAAAAAATTAAATTAGTTTTTTAGTTTTAGTGTTTTAGTTAATAATTAATTATAGTGTTGATATAACAAAATAGTGTAAAATAAATTATAGTCTGTCCTCGCCGACCTAAGCTATTATTTTATTTTACAACCACCATAAATACCATAATTTAGTGAAATTTAGGTTACTGAAATCTTATTGGTTAATAATAATTTAGTAATAATATATATAGTTAGTAAATAATAGTTTAAAGAATGGTTCTTTTATTAATATTAATTTAGTTTATTAATAATTTAACCTATAAACATGTTTATTAGTATAGTTTAGTGTAGTTTTATATTTAGTTTACATTAATAACATAAGAGATTCTAGTAATTAATTATATTTTATTGAATGATTTAATTATATTTTAACTAGTTAACAAATATTTATATTGATGATGTATTTTTATTGATGAGTGATAATAAATAAATAAAATAAATAAACTAAATATTAAAGTGTGAATATTATTATTGTGTGTATTATTCTATATAATATTAGAATATATTATTTTGTCAATTATTCCCTACTGTTATCGTCCAAATAAAATAAAATAAATATTGATATTGATGTTTAATAAAATATCGTATCACAAATGATACGGGGTGTCACTAAATACCTTGTATTTCCTATTAAATACTCTTAATTGTTGAAATTATAACTGAATTGTAATCTCAATTTCAGTTATTTACATTTCAATAATTAAAAATATTATTTATTTAATTATAAATAATATATATATTTAAATAATTAATAATTAATATAAATTCTTGTTTAATATTTAAAGGGTTATCTTAGGCCTAATAATTCTGAGAATATTAATAAATAAGGTTTATATTAATAATTAATTTCAATGATACATTTGACGTCACGTGTATTTTATTTATATTATGTTTTTATATATGTTTACAACATATCTATATTAAATTCAATTATTCAAATTAATTATATAATTAAATTTATCCTTATATTTTATTATTATTTATATTACTATATTATTACTATCTTATAATTAAATATTTTTATTATGTAACTTACAAAGTATAAAAGAAAGATGTAAAAATCTATCTTTTATGTTCTTTGTAAGGTTATTGTAAAATTACCTTAATAGTAATATATTATAGATATTTTATTATTAAATAAAATCAATAAATTTAAAATCAAATTAATTTGATAATTCTAATTATCAAAGTTTATTATAAATAAATTTTTATTAAACTAAACATTTAAATATTTATTATTATTATTATATATCTATATAGTATATTACTATATAGACATATCGACTTAGTGAATAATTTTAATAAAACATATTATTTTATTTGAATTTAAATTATAAACTATATCAGAATCTTAACATTAATAATAATAAAATAAAATTATTATTAAATATTCTTATTAAAATCTTTTATTAATATCAAATATAATAAAAACTATTATTAAATATTCTTATAAATTTCTTTTATTAATATCAAATATAATAAAAATTATTATTAAATATTCTTATAAAATTCTTTTATTAATATCAAATATAATAAAAATTATTATTAAATATTCTTATAAAATTCTTTTATTAATATCAAATATAATAAAAATTATTATTAAATATTCTTATAAATTTCTTTTATTAATATCAAATATAATAAAAATTATTATTAAATATTCTTATTAAAATCTTTTATTAATATTAAATATAATAAAAATTATTATTAAATATTCTTATTAAAAATTATATAATATTTAAATCATTATTAATTCTTATTTTTATATTAAGAATAATAAAAACCTATTTCAATAAATATTTGATATAAAATACAGAATTATAAGTTTCTGTATAATATTTTCTAAACCTTTGAAATAAACTAAAAATAAATCAAAAATCAAAAATAAATTAAATCTTTATTAAAAATAAAAATGAACTAAAATACAGAATTTCAATAATAAAAAAAATGATCTAAAATACAGAAAATATCAATTCTGTATAATTCTCTCTCTCCGAAAAACAATATCAAGAAGAAGCTACCGCCCGGAATGCCCTTCGTGATACAATCTCTAAATTAATTTTTATATTTTAATTTAAAAAAATATTATTTTTTTTTAAAAAATGATTTAAAATAATAGTTAAAAATTAAAATAAAATAGTTATAATAGTTTTTTTTTATAAAGAATATATTAATAATAAATAAAATGTATTAAAATAAAAGTATAAAAAGAAGAATAAATTTCTTTCTTTTTAATACGGGGAACAAATAATTTTAATTTTAAATTTAAATAAAAAATATTTTAAAATTTAATTTTTTTTTTTTCTTGTTTCCAAATTTATTTTTATAGTTATGTGTTAATATTTATTTTTTTTGTTTTGAATATCTTAGTGTTTCAACCCCAGCCCGTATCACAAATGTGTAAGAATCTATAATTATTTTTAAATAAAATAATTATATTTTCTTAGTTAAGTTATAATTATAACTTTATTTAATTATATAATATTTATTCATTTAAATATTATTAATAATTTATTAAACTCAATATTAAATAATCATTAATTTAATACACAAATTTATTTAATTAATTATTATTTATACATTTATAAATAATTATAGTTTATTTAATTATACATTTAATTATTAAATTTATTAGTCTTAGTTTATTTATTTAATTAAATTGTAAACAAATATATTATGTATTCTAATATGTACTTAATAATGTATTCTGTATTTTGTTTATTAATATCATTATTATGTTATTTTCCTTATTTGAAAATTTATGATTTTATGGTAGAAATATCTTTTATTATTTTATTCTTTTATTTTCGATCAATTAAATTAGATTAGCTAATCGGTCAATTAGGGTTTTTCCCAATCACTTTTTAAAAGTAATTGGTTTTACCTAATTGATACGATGATCGATATGGATAGAATATCGATCAAAAATCTTATCTAGGTTTTTCTCTCTAATCTTTTCCTAGATAAGAGATTTGTTAAGATTAGAAAACATTTTTTAATTTAACCTTATTTTTCATAAAAAGTATAAATAAGGCTCTTGAATTCTCTTTGAGAAATCAAGAGTTATTATTATAACAATTATAATATAGTAATAACATTAATAAATTTTTATATTTCTATTTTAATAAAGTAAGTTTTAATAAAAAAACAATTTTAAAAAATAAAATAAAATAATCTTTTCTCTTTGACAATTTTGTGTTATTAGTTTATTATAATTAGTTATAATAAACTCTTTCTTATAGAAGATAAGTATATTTATCTTTTTTTTTGTTTTCTCAATTTAATAATAATTATTATTTAGTTATTATTAAGTTGTAGTTAATAATTTAATTCTAATAAATTTTATAATTAAATTATTACAAAATGGTAAAGAATGAATTAATAACCTTTATTTTATTATTAATAATTCTTTACTAAATTGTACTTTCCTATATTCTTGATAACCTAAACTTAATAATAAAATTTAACTTATTTTGATATAAATTAATTTTAACTTGTAAATAATGTAAATAAATTTTAATTAATTACTTTATTGTTATATTATTAAATATATGTATATATTAAAAATACAATTGTAAATATTAAAATTATACTTTTAAGATACTAAATTATTAAAACTATTAATTAAATATTATTATAAAAATTATTATAAAATTATTAAAATTATTAATTAAATATTATTATAAAAATTATTATAAACTATTAATATTATAAAATTATTAAAATTATTAAATATTATTAAATATTATTATAAAAATTTATTTATTATAACTATTAAATATTATTATAAAATTATTAAGATTATTAATTAAATTTATTATTAAAAATTATTATTAAAAATTATTACTTATTATAAAAATTATTATTTAAATATTATCAAATTTATTAACTAAATATTATAAAAATTTTATTTTATTTTTGAAAATAATTACAAGTATTATTTAAAATAATTAAAGATTATTAAATTTATTATATTAATCTTTAAAAACAATTTATTTAACTTAAAAATATCAAAGAAAATAGTAAAAACTATTTTCTATATATTTATTTTATAATTATTTTTAATTAAATTATATTTGAATATTATATTATTATATTTATAAAAATTAAAACAAAAATGAATTATTGATATAAAATTAATTCAATAATTCTATAAAATTACTTAAATTATAAACAACTAATTATACTTTAAATTCATAAAAAAATATAAATATTGTAAATATTTCTTAAAAATTAAATATGTGTACTTCAAAAATAAAATTTTATATTAATAAATAATAAATAATTTTTAATAAAAAGAAATTTTTTTTGTTAAAATCAAAGCAGGGTAATACCCGTCCCCCCTGCTTGATTTTAAATCCATAAGAATCAACCCCGAGTCTACCACAAATGGTAAAGAACGAACATATAATGGATTATTAATTAGAATTTCAACTAACTTTAGAATCCATTATATTGTTCTTTACTTAATTTTACTTTACTATATTTTCTATATTAAATTATTTTATAAATATATTTTTTTTTTATTTTTATTAAAAGTTTCATAAATATTATCAATAATTCTATATTTTTATTATTAATATCAAAATCCATAATTTAGCCTTAAATTTTATTATTTTATTAAAGTGTTTATTATCAATATTAATATTTTATTTTTATTCAAATATATTATTATATTATTATTATATTGTATCAATATTAAAATTGTATTCTTTTTAGTATTTTATTTTATTTTTAAATTGATTATTTAATATTTTTATTCCACACAAATAAAATCAAATCTTA
The DNA here is from genome assembly GCA_016946835.1 of Neocallimastix lanati (nom. inval.). Classification (NCBI taxonomy): domain Eukaryota; kingdom Fungi; phylum Neocallimastigomycota; class Neocallimastigomycetes; order Neocallimastigales; family Neocallimastigaceae; genus Neocallimastix; species Neocallimastix lanati (nom. inval.). Next base: position 32,619 of record JACVTC010000234.1, on the reverse strand, counting down.
ATTGATTAATAATAAATATTAAATATATTATAGTTTTTAAATTTATTTTATATAAAATATAAGAATATTATATTAACATTCTTGATTAAAATAACTTTATTTTTCTGTAAAATCTTTTTAAATTTTGTTTGTTTCTTTTCGTATATATTAAATAATTTAGTTTTAGTATATGAAAAATAATATAAAATTATATAAACAAAATTTATTAAAATAAAAATACTTATGAATTAGTTAATTTAAATTAATATAAAATTTTAAGTAATTAGTAATAGTAAATTATTTTTTTTTAAATATGATAATAAAATGTAGAAAGGCTTTACATATTTATTATTTTTTTAAGTATAAATAAGTGAAGTTTTTCTATAATTAAAATGTAGACAGAAAAATATTCAAAATAAATAATTAATAAAATTTCTAATAAAACCCGAACCATAGCATAAATTATGGTGGAGATATCGGGGAATATTAGAAAAATAAAATTTAATATTATTTATTAATTAAATTATTTAACAAAGCCTTGGATATAGATTTCCGGGCTAAGTTTAACCTACATAGTAATTGGGCTAGTAGGCTCTGGACTGCTGTATTTTATATTGAATATAGTAGCCGTGGTACCCGCGTGGCATGACGCCGTGAAGAGGCAAGCTGCACGTCAGACAGGGTATACTATCAGATTATCCATAAGTTTTGTTAAATAATAATAATTAATAATTTAATATTAATATTAATAATAATAAAAGTTATAATAAAAAAAAAAAAAAAAAACACTTGGGAAAACTTTAGTTTTTGTAGTAACTTTATTTAATTATAGATTATAGATAAAAAAAAAATAATAATAAAAAAAAAATAATAAAAAGTTAACAAATTTACGAAGTTAATATTCGAGTAAGACAGTGTTAGCTTGCAGGATATTAATTTCATAAACTCTTATTTACAATTTTGCAAGGTTTTGTAGATTGTAAACGCGAGTATCTCAAGGAACAAATCCTTGACAATTAGGCAAATACGCCCTAGAACTATAAAACCTTCACGCTGAAGGCAACTACACACTTCAACAGGTGATAGTTTGTTCACTCTCGCAGAAAATAAGAGGTGGGTCAGGTTCGATCCCTGATGAAACCCTTGTCATTCTTGCGAAGTGACGTTAAAATATATAGTTTTTTTTTATTTTTATTTTAGGCTTTTATAAATTGGTTCGCCTATTATTATTATTTTTTTTTTTTTTGCAATAAAATAAAAATATATATATTTTTCCTTTTATTAAAATAATAAATATCTCATTAATAAATTTTTTTTTTAATAAATAATTGTTAAATATAAGAAATCTCCTTTGATTATGTTTTAAAAATGTGAGAATCTAATTTCGTGTTTTTTATTAAAAGGAGTTATTGTTGAAGAGATTTATATTATAAAATATTTATAGTTATTTTATTAAGGTTACACAAATATATTATTGGTCTTATACTTGAAAATATATATTAAAATATATCACAAAACTCCTTAATGTTATATATATACAAAACTTCAATATTTATATTTTAACACTCCCCCTCAAGTCTAACTTCATAAAAAGTAAGACTTGAATTAAGATTTGCAGCAGAAATAATTTGGTATCAAGTTGTATCGTCTATATTGACGATTAAACTATAAAGAGTATAGATTTATATAGTTAGATAATATTTACATTATATTCGGTGTTTAATATTAATATATTATAATTTTAGTATAGTACTATATAATATATGTCGAGTAAAATGATTTGGCTGATTTACAACAAAGAGAAAATAGTTATTTAAGATAATTACAAAGATTGTTTATAAATTGTAAATCATAGATATAGATACTTAAAATGGTATTTTTTCTGATTGCTATAATAGAAATAAGCATACTAGTATGAGATTTGTTCCAAACAATAGAGATAACCCTGATGACTGTGACATTAAAGGTTATGTTAATATTAAAAGTAATAAATGTTATTGTACAAGCAATAGAAGTGGTGATTGCATTTTACAATCAACCGATTGAGTTTAACCGAGTTCGTTATTATGATTGAGTTGTTTATCAAGATCCTAATAGTAAGACTAATGTTGAAATAGCCTTGACTGAATATGGTTGTTGAACAATCGTAAGGGATGATAAAGATACCAAATGGATAGAAAATCTTCCTCATCATATACAAATTAATCAAATTAATTTGATATTTATACTTTTTTTTTTTTTTTTTTTTTTTTTTTTTTTTTGAAATTTAAAGAACTACACACATTAAACTGTAATTATTATTATTTTTTTGTTTCGTTTTTATGATTACTATTCATTTATATCTATTACAAGTATTACTAGATATTCTATTTATTTCTACAAAATTTTTTATTTCAACTTTTACATGCATAAAATAATTGTGTTTCCCTAAATTTATTTTCATTATAAATATCTATCCATTGTCTACCAATAATTCAATTAAACTTCTGTTTCCTTATATTCTGTTGTTCTATGACTATTGTAATTAGTTTCAGTATAATTTGTCGTTCTACGACTATCGTAATAATTAGTTTCGGTGTAAGTAACGGAATCTTTATTACTGTTATTGTCAATAATGACAGAGTATCTACGAGTGGTATCTCCCATATTTGAGTTATTTGCAAAATTGAACGGATAGTATGGCTTGAAATATAAGGATGATTCATCGGTAGATGTTGTAGTCTATCTTGATGATTCTCTGCAATACAACAGCAAATTCCTGAGCCGTTGTGTGAACAGGATCAATTATTACAAGAAGAACATGAAGATGTACTGCATGAAGTGCAAGTACTTGATGTGACGTTGGATTTTTTTTTTTTTTTTATTATTATTAGTATTTGGCTTTTTAACAATAATATTAGAGTTGTCTATGGTAAGATCACCACATTTATTAATAGCTAAAATAAATGTAGTAGTTGTAGCAAAAATAGAAATTGTGTTAGAGTTTATGGTTTCACTTAAAAACATTTCTGAGTTAATAACAATTTCTTAATCAACATGTTTAATGATTAGTAAATCTTTTTGATTATTATATGGTGGTGATTCCTTTGGTGAATCTCTTTGTAAATCTATGTAGATCTCTTGATAAACATGGAACTGGAGTATTTTCAGTGGTTTAGAAAACATCAGAATTTTATTCCATGTTGACACATGAACCATCACTTAAGGAAATTGAATAACTAACTTGAGATTGATAATTTGTAAAATCTTAACTGATAATTACGTTTAAAGTCATTATTTGAATTAGTCAAATTATCGTGCAATCCACCTACTGGATAGTTTGGTTTTGGACTAACATAATTTAATGAACTGTATGAAATATCGATGTTACCGTTTTACATAAATGCCTTTTTTTTTATTAGGATAAATCCAATAATAGTAACTAAGGCAAATACACTTGTACCATACAAAGAGATAATAACAGCATTATTTGTTTCTTCAGTTGTACTTTCATTTGCTAAAATTTTTGATTTATTATTACCGATTTAACCATTATTATTGCTATTATTATTGTTATTATCATTATTGTTGACAATATTATCTCCATTAGTTTTGTTTTTTTTTATTTCATAATATTATTACAGATATATTAAAGATTATTTGTTTTTATCTTTAAGAATATTTATAACAAATATTCTGGAATTTCAAATTAAAATGAAAACATTATTACTGAAGGAACAAAAATTTCTATTATTCAAACTATTTAGATAGTTATAGCATTCTCTTCTATTTCGTTACATTACCTATTAATTCAGTTTATTTAGAAAATGATGTTCTATTTAATTCTATTATTCATCAAATTTTTCTTGCTAAACTTAAAATACAAATTGAAAATTATCAAAAAAAGAATAATTTTAGAGTAGCATATTTAAATTCAGAACCAGATACTTCAAAGATTTTGCTGATATTACTCAAGTTAAATCTACTGTAGGTTCTCAATTAAATTCTGAAGGTAATAATTAACAGAACAAATTCAAATGAAGTGTAAAGATATAATCTTTGATGTTCCAAATTCCTCAACTGATTATAAAGATATTCTTACTCCAATTAGTCATTATGAACTTACTATTTCTGATTCTAAAGCTCTTAAAGAGTTATTAAAATATAATAATATTAAGGCTAGTTGTTCTGGTGCTCTCTATGATAAAGATGGAATTAATTCAATGTATTTATTTATACCATTTGTTGATAGTGTTGTTGCTTTCTTTACTGGTCACTTTTGGATTAATTGGACTACTTATGATATTGTTAATGTTTACATTTGGATTAATATATAAATTATTGTTTACATTTATACTATTTTTTAATAATAAATTACTTGAATTATTGGATATTAAATCTAAATCAATTGGAGAAAGCAAAACATTGTTCTTGTTTTTTAATTCTTCATTTATTTTTCTTTTTTTCATCAATATTTGCAAAAAAAATGAGCTAATTCTTGATTTTGTTCTTTGATCTTTTGAGCGATGATCACATTATCTAAGATCTTTTGTTGTATTAATTTTTTGCATTTTCAGTTTCAAATGGGAATTGTACATGATTGACGTTATTTGGATCCGTCCTACAATGAGCACGAAGCCATAATTGATTCTGTAAGTGGTTTGCATTTTGATTAAATTTAAAATTGTTTGTTTGTCTAATTTTGAAGTTGAACTTTGATTTAAATTATAATTATTATATAAATTAGTACTTATTTAATTTATGTTATTTTATCCTTTATATTTGTTTCAATATACTATTATTACAATTAGTGTTAGTAGTAGTAGTAGTAGTGGTAGTATTAGAATTATTTTAATATCTATTTCCTTTTCCATTTCGTTTATCACTGTGGCCATGTTTTTTTTTTTTTTTTTGTATACCATTCAATTCATAATAAATTCAACCACAGGATTAATCCATTTTAAAATGGAGACCATAGTAGACTTCTTTAAGTTTCTCTTTCCAATAATAATAATCACACTCACGATAAGTATTCCTGCTACATTGGCTGGAAAATTGAAGCCAATGGTTCTAAATATTTGATTAATGATAATGACAATACATAAAATCACTATAATACCTAAAGGAACTTAAATTAAGTCATATATTAATTTATGAAGTAAATATTTTTGTATATAATTTTTATTTTTTATCTTAATTTTTTTTTTAAATCTTGATTTATTTTATTGCTAATTTTCTTTTAATTATTAATTATATCTTTCCCATTAATACAATATTTTAATTAAATAATATTATCGTAATATTTTCAACTTAATTATTTAGTTGACTATTAAGGCCTTTTTTTTTTTATAAATATGTTAGTTGACTATTAAATTGTATATTTTCAACTTAACATATTATAACATAATTTATTATTTCATCTTATTATACAATTATTTTCAACCCAAAATGGTTAACTATTGTTTTATTATTATTTTTCAACTTAATAACACTATTTAACTGTCATTTATTTTTATTCATTTTACAAATAGTTATTAGTTGACTATTCTCATTTTATTTATTATTAAATGACAACATTAATAATTTTTATTTAAATATATTTAATTAATTATTAATTAATTTATTTATTGTATAATGGGAAGATTGATTGTATTTTATTTTTTTTTTTTTTTTTTATTATTACTTAATAAAATATTTAATTTAAATTTTAGGCTATTTTTAATATAAAGATTTATTTATATATCTCTTTTTATTTTTATTTATTATAATTATTTATTTATTTATTTTTTTTTTTTTAAAAATATTTACTTCATTTTATTTTATATTAATAATGCATTTCAAAATTATGAATTTTAAAAAGAACACAATTAATACTTATATTAATACAAGAATTATATATTTCATTTGAATTTATTTATTAGATAAAGAATTTATTTATTTTAAGAAATTTATTTTTGTTTATTTAAAGAAGTTTATTTTGTTTATTTTATTATTGAATGATAATTTATTATAATTTTAAAATTGAATGTTAATTTATTATAATTTTAATATTATATATTTAAAATAAAATAGAGATTAATAATATTATAAATATTATAAATAATATTATTTATTATTTTACTTAACTTAGCTTTTTTTTGCTCAATTTGGTGAGATTGAGACTCTTAATCTGTTAAATATAAGAAATCTCCTTTGATTATGTTTTAAAAATGTGAGAATCTAATTTCGTGTTTTTTATTAAAAGGAGTTATTGTTGAAGAGATTTATATTATAAAATATTTATAGTTATTTTATTAAGGTTACACAAATATATTATTGGTCTTATACTTGAAAATATATATTAAAATATATCACAAAACTCCTTAATGTTATATATATACAAAACTTCAATATTTATATTTTAACAATAATAAATTAAATTTTTCTTTAGTGTAGAACAAACTTTTTTTTTTAAAAAAAAAAAAAAAAAAAAAAAAAAAAAATTTTAATTAATGATAAATATTAAAATAATAAGCAAAATTTTTTTTTTGTAGTACAAATTTTTAATTTTTTTTTTAAATAAGAATAAATTTTATAAATAAATTTTTTTTTTTATATTAATAATTCTAAATAATAAATTGTAATTTTTTTTATGTTTATCAGTTTATTTTATTTTTTTTTTAATATATACATGTACAATATATATATATAGAATATATAAAATTAGATTATTATTATTATTTTTCAAATAAGTGTATTATTTTTATGATTTTATATAATTAAATTTTTTTTTTATTGAAATTTTTATAATTGAAATTTATTTTTTGTGTGTGTTAAATTTTCTATTATTCGTTATATAATTAATTAAATTTTAATTAAAAAAAAAATATAAATAAGCTGTCTTACAACTCTCTACGCGGGATAGTTGAACACCCACACTTAATACTTTATTGTTTTGATCTTGTTGATACTGGGAAGGATATGTTATTATCTTTTTTATTACTAACAATAAGTTAGCCAAATTAAAAAGAATTTAATATTACTACCTTCTTTTTATTAAGTTTCTTAATAATTAACAATCGACATTATCAACTTATCAATAAAGAGCTAAGGGGACTTATTGTAAGAAGGGTTAACAAGCTATATATTTGATGGTTCAACACTATATAGTTTGGCTTGTATTTTAACTTTTCATTTAATATTTCATTAAATGTTATAACAAAGAATTAATAGAATAATAAATATATACAAAAAAGAAATAAAAATAAAAATAAAAATAAAAATAAATATACATTATTATTATTATTTAAGTATTTATACAATTTGCTTTATGTTATATTAATTATTTTAATAAAGGAAATAAATATATTAAATAAAATTAAATAAAGAAGTTATTACTACAAATAAATTTAAAAAAATTAAGATATACATATTCTGTGTATTAATGCTTAAGAGAATATAATAAATATTAAAATTCATATAAAAAGCTTCAGATTTTCAAATTGCGTTTTTGAGTCTGAATTTTAATTTTTTTTTTTTGTTTCAGATTTTCGAAGGGTGTTTTCCAGTCTGAATTAATTCATTAGATTTTCAAAGAGAGATTCTGAGTCTGAATTATTATTGGAATAAAGAATTGGATTGTCAGAGGGTTTTCTGAGTCCATAATTATATTATAAAAGGAAGATAAATTTATTTTTAATAATTATTAAATATATTTTTAAAGTAAACATATTTTTAAATTGGATATCATAGCATTAATACCATTTTTAAATTTTCAAATGGCTGAAAATAAAATTAATTTCAAAGAATTAAAAAAAGAATTAAAAGGTATCGAGAAAATTTCAAAGGAAAATCTCGATATCAAATCTTGGAAATAAGAAATCCGATTATGGATAAAACTTGAGGAAGTTACTGATCCCAAAACGATTTTTACCGCCTGCTTACTCACGTCTACTGGAGAGCCTCGCGAAGTTATCCAGGATTTAATTGAAAGTTACAGTACCAATTCAGAATCAGAAAGTGAGGACGAAGAAGAAGAAGAATCTGATTCAGAAGAAAAGAAAAAAGATGAATATCCTTTCTTAAAGGAAATTGTAGAAGCAATAGAAACTTTTTATGGTCTTAAAGAAGACCAGAATATGTTACTTCGTGAGCTCCGTGCCTTAGGAATTAAAAGAAATGAGCGAGTAAAAGACTTTAATACTCGTTTCCGATCCATATATTTGAAATTAGATAAGAAAAGAAAGAAGCGAGTCATTGTTCTCGATTATATTGATGCTCTTAGAAACAATGAAGAAGCTTGGAAAAGGGTCTCCCTTAAGGATGACATTTCTTTAAATCGGGCGTTTGACATCGCCGAAAAGGTTGATAGAATAATGAATTTAAGACCCTCAAAAGAGTACTCAACTGAAATTGTCAACCCAAGAATAAATATCAGGAATAATTATCAAAACAACAGAAAGGTAGTAAGGGAGAATTATGAAGTTAGAAGCCCAAAAAGAAATAAAGATTACGAATTGGAGGACTTAACAAAAAAAATGAAAAATCTTACCATTAAAGCCTGTTTTTATTGTAGCGATCCAGGACATTTGCAGTATAACTGTCCTAAGTTAAATGCAATTATTCAAGAAAATAAGAAACGGTTATATAGTGGAAAATCTTTAAACCACTAAAAGGGAGAGGAAGCACTCCCTATAAAAATAAAATAGCTTCATTACAGTATAAATCTATTCCTAGTAGTACAAAAGATTATAATAAGGAAGAAAAAGAAGATGCTTCCTACACTAATGAAACTCACAAAGAATCCGATAATGAGAATGATGTAGAATTTATAGTCAGTGCGACAAAAAGGAAGTTGACGACTAACGATGAAACTAGTGGAAATAATGAAAAGAGACAACGTAAAAGTCTCAAAGATAATCCTACCCCTATAACAACTCCTGCAATAAGAAAGATAAAAGAGAAGGAAATAGAAAATAGAATAATTGTTAAAAATAAAAATCAACTACATCCTTCGATAATGGCGCAGCCTAATATAAATATTGAGAAAGCCAAAGAAAAACAAATTCGGAACAGAGAAAGAGCTAACTTTGGAAATAACAAGGGAAAAAGGAAGGAAAGGGAGGATAATATTACTATAAGAGAAAAGCAAAGTCTGGATTCTTAAAAACAAAAAAATAGCATCAGTACTACTAGTGATAAAGTGCATCAACGATTAAATAAATTAATCGATAATGAAAACGATAAAATTATTAACCTAGAACTGGATGACAATATCAAATTAAAAATTGAATATAAATAAAGTATTAATTATTTTTAATGTTTTTTATCAATCATTTTTTTTTCTTCCTTTCTTAATAAAAATACGTAATTGTATAAAATTTATGTATTAAAATAAATATATTAAAAATTTTAATATATTAAAAATTAAAAAAAAAAAAAAAAAAAAAAATTTTTTGAAAATATTTTATTTAATTAATTCCATTATTATGATTTATGTCTTTATTTCATTTTCTTTTTTGGAAAAAAAAAAAATAAAATAAAATCTAATATTTCTTTAATATTAGAATTTTCTTCAATAATATAATACTTTATTTGAGCATAAAAATATACATAAACAATAACTAGTTTTAAATTTATATTATCAATTTTATACATTGGAATACTTTCTTTCATTTGTGATTTTCTAAAATTTCATACATTATTTCGACATTTTTATTTAAAGTCACTTTCAACATTTCAATGTAATATTCTTTTAAATCATAAAAAATTTGCTTATCACTTCTTTTTTTTAAAGCGTGTATAAATTTTTTTACAATTCTTTATTTGGATTGTTTCTCCGTTACAGTATTTTAAATATCCAAAAGTAATTATTTTTGAATATAATTATATTTAAATAATCATAATTTTCTAATTCTTCTTGGAATTCATCTACTAGATGAATTTCTAATTCATTTTGAATATTATCGTCTCCATAATTATTTATTTTTATTTCAATTTTATTACCTTTTATTAATTCTAAAAAATCTTATTTTACACCAACAATATCCTATAAAAGAATTTAAAACCTAGAGAAGAATAAAAGAATTTAAAACCTAAATAATTAATATTTTCTCTTCATAGTAACGCCCTGATTTGATACAATGCTATTCGAATTTAATGCACTCAAACTAACCATGAATTAAAAGTTTTTTCATTATTATAAGCTTATATCCATTATACCTAAGTTATAAATCATCAAAGTTTAATTCTTTATTTTTACTACATAAATCTAAAACTTCCTATTTCGTAAATCCAGAATATTGATAATATATTTTATCAATTAATATTTTATATTCCATAGAATGATTTAATGTAGACTAAGAAAAATCCTTTGCAATTGGTACTATTCTTGTCATATAAGCAAAAGTTAAATAAGAACTATCTCTAATTAAATCCTTAAAAAAAATATAGATAATCATAGTGTTCATTATTTATAAACTTTTTACTCCAAATTATGTATCAATAACAAGAAAAAATTTTTTGCTGGTCTCTAAATATCAATTATTTAAATTCTTATATATTTGATCGCCATATTCATTTGATATTTCAGAATTAGGATATAGTATTTCAATATCTTCTATCAGTTCTTCATTAATTGAAGGTAAATAGTTGTTTAAAGTTACGAATTAATTAACTATTTTTGATAAATTTAAATAAATGGTGTGATATTTTCCTTGAGATTTTTTATACTAATTAATTTCGATTCTTTTGGAAACCATTAATTTATCAAATATTTATTTAGAATCTATTCTTTTATTATAATACGTTACTAATACTAATATTACCACTATTGAGTTATTTTTTTTTTTTTTTTTTTTTTATTTACAATAACTCAAACATAATTTGTTTTTTATTTATTATTTGAATTTAATAATAATATACTTTTATATAAAAAAAATATAAAAATATAGAATAAAAAAAAAAAATCATAAAATTTAAAAAAATTAATAATGAAAATATATGGAACACCGAAAAATAGTATAGTGTATTATTCTATTAAAAGTAATACGCATTAATAATTTCTTATATTAAATTAATGAATCAAAATATATTTAAAATATCGAAATTAATGAATTTGACTTTCCAAAGAGGAATTTTAATTCCTTTTGGTAGCATGACCACAGCGATATGGATTCTAGTACTCCTTGCTTGTTTAATGGTTTTTTTTTTTTTTTTAGCATTGGCGCTCCTGATAACAGTGTTTTGATGTTTACTAAATAGGAACCATTGGTGATTCGTTTAAGAAAGAAGCCGTTGTTTTCTCAAGTAATTGATTCCTGATATAGCATCAGTGTTAATCAGACATCTACAAAGGTTATTCTATGAGGTTTTATTTTTATATCTTTTATTTTTGCGTCTTCAACCATGAAAGAGATTGAAAACTTTGGAACTACACAATAATAATAATACAACTCCAAAGTTTCAACATATCCAGTTTAAAACAATATAAAACATCAGTTTCAGTTTCAACAGTCTTCCAGTATTTCAATTTACTATCTTCGTACTAGAAATCAGTTTAGAAAGGATAACCATAAATTATCATCAGAATCATAGAAAACTATAATTAGTACGCCTGATAAAGGCTATTCCTTTTCCATCAACTTTCTATGGACCTGGAAAAACAGTCCATATCATTGTGGATATTTTTTTATTTAATTAAATTTTTTTTATCTTTGTTAATGATTTGCTAGAAAATTTTTTTAATTTTTATTATTAAAAACTCAATACTACTTACTTTATATTTATTTATTATTTTAATAAAATGTTTAAATATTACATAAAATAAAAAAAAATTTTTTTTTTTTTTTTATTTTTTTTTATTTTATTTTTTTTTTTTTTTTTTTTTTTTTTATTTTTTTGAACAAGAATAAATGTTACTTTAAATTTATTTATTACACAATTAATAATACATAGTTTATAAAGATTATAAAAAATTTATGAAAAAAAATAAAAAAAAAATATATTCATAAGGTAAAATAATGAAAATATTGGAAACATTAAAATATGATCGAGCTTTGAATGTACGAAAAAGGTTAGTGATTAGTTAAAGTCATTCACTATGTATTCCCAGATTACTGAAATTTGTAAGAATATAATAGTTTAGTCTTAATTTTTTTTACTTATATCAAGAACTGCAATATATGCGAATTTATTATTATTTATTTTCTTTGGCATATTTCTTAAAGAGAATAAAATAAACTAACATTTTATTTCTTATTACAGAATCCAAATTGTTTAGGTCTAATGATACCATTTGAAATAGTAGAGTCCTATAATATTTTGGTTAAAATTTTTAGAAAGAATTTTAAATCTTTTAATAATATTTTTATTCATTATTGTAATTATTGCAATTTCATAAGTCACCTTTCTTAAGAATTGAAAGAATGGATACAGAAGTGCATAAATCGGTACAAAAAAAAGAAATGTAGCACATTCAGAGAACGTAATTATTTATTATTTTCCTAAATAATTGATAAATATATTAAAATTGATAAAAATAAAAATTACAAAAAAAAATTCTTTTAATTTTAAATGATTTATTTTATTTTTTGACTCTAATTAAAAATTTTATATAATATAATATAATTAATAAAAATTTTTTTTATTTATTTTTAGAACATTTGAATAGCTATTTCTTCCAACTTTTATTAAATAAAATTATTAATTATTATATTACAAAATTTATATTATATATATAAAAAAATCATTTACTTTAATCATTCTTTTATATATTATTTACAATTTAAAAGTTTATTTATTATTTTAATAGTATTTGAAATTAATTATTTTATGGTTTACTACTACTACCCCTCAATCTTTTATTTTTTCTAATAATTTCAAGTTCATTGCTCCTTTTCCTCTCAGCTCCTGATTCTGATTTTGATAATAATTTTATTTTGTTATTGTATTCTTCTATTACGCAACTATATTCTACTTTTTTCTGGTTGTAATTTATTCCAATTAATAAAATATTTCCATAATATCCTTTTTTTTTTAATTCATTATAATATTTTTTTTGATATATTTGATTAATAGCTTCTTTTGCTGTACTATTCACTTTTAATTCAATTATTATAATTTCTCCATTTACTTTATTTTTTTCTTTGGGAAGAAAAATAATATCCGTTGCTCCATTATCATTAGGATATTCTTCAACAATATAATACTTCGTTCGAGCATTAAAATATGAATAATCTATAAAACGTTTTAAATGTGCATGATCAATTTTATCTTCAAGAATAATTTTTTCCATGTGTGATTTATCTAAAATTTCACACATTCTTTTGACATTTTTATGTAATGTCACTTCCAACATTTCATCCAAATTCTTTATCATATTATAGAAATATTGCATATCACTTTCTTTATCGTATTGGAAATTAATTATTTTATGGTTTACTACTACTACCCCTCAATCTTTTATTTTTTCTAATAATTTCAAGTTCATTGCTCCTTTTCCTCTCAGCTCCTGATTCTGATGTTGATAATAATTTTATTTTGTTATTGTATTCTTCTATTACGCAACTATATTCTACTTTTTTCTGGTGGTAATTTATTCCAATTAATAAAATATTTCCATAATATCCTTTTTTTTTTAAACCATTATAATATTTTTTTTGATGTATTTGATTAATAGCTTCTTTTGCTGTACTATTCACTTTTAATTCTATTATTATAATTGCTTCATTTACTTTATTTTTTTCTTTGGGAAGAAAAATAATATCCGCTGTTCTATTACCATTAGGATATTTTTCAACAATATCATACTTCATTCGAGCATTAAAATATGAATAATCTATAAAACGTTTTAAATTTCCATGATCAATTTTATCTTCAAGAATAATTTTTTCCATGGGGGATTTATCTAAAATTTCACACATTCTTTGACATTTTTATGTAATGTCACTTCCAACATTTCATCCGAATTCGTTATCATATCATAGATATATTGCATATCACTTTTATTATTGCGTAAAGCCTTTATAAATTCTTCCCGTAATTCTTCATTTGGAATGGATATTTTTCCTTTATAGTATGTTAAATATCCAAAAGTAACCATTTTTGAATATAATATTTCCTTCATATGTACTTGATCTTCCGATTCTTTTTGGATATCTTCTACTCCATAATTTTCCAATTTTATTTTAATTTCATTACCATTAATCAATTCTAAAATATCTTCTTTAACACCAACGATATCAAAATTAATCGTTCTTTTCACCTCATTAAAACTTCCTGTTTGTGACCAATAATTTTCAATGATATCCGAATTTAAAGCATGAATAACTGACCATGTATTAAAAATTTTTTTACCATCATACGATTTATATCCATTATACCAACTTTCTAAATCGTCAAAGGTTAAATTTTTATTTTTACTACATAGCTCACGAACTTCTTCTTCCGTAAATCCAAAATATTTGTAATATTTTTTATCATTTAACATAGTATATTCCCTAAAACAATTTAATTTAGATTGAAATAATTCCTTTGCAATTGGTGTTATTCCTGTCATATAAACAAAGGCTAAATAGGAATGATCTTTAATTAAATACTTTAAAAAATTAATATATTCTTTGCGTTCTTTATCTGTAAACTTTTTACTGGTGATTATGTAGTCCCATTCATCAATAACAAGAATAAACTTTTTATCTGTTTCTAAATATAATTTTTTTAAATTATAAACTATATTATCTTTATATGCATTTAATACTTTAGAATTAGGATATAGTTCTTTAATATCTGTTTTTAAGTCCATATTAATTGAAGATATGAATGCGTTTAAAGTTTCGAAAGAAAAAACATTGCTTGACAAATCTAAATATATGGTGTGATATTTTCCTTGAAATTTTTTATATTGTTTAATTTCGTTTTTTCTCTCTTTAATATCAGAACTTTTTCCTTTGGATACTTTTAATTTATCAAATATTTCTTTAGAATCAAAATTTTCACTATAATACGATATTAACATTGCTGCTATTGAGGTTTTTCCAAATCTTCTGGGTTTTGTAATACACACATATTTTTCAGAATTTTTATTAATTAATTTATTAAAATCATTTATTATGTATGATTTATCTACAAAATATTTTTCTTCAAGTAAATCTTTATATAATTCATACATTTCTCCGTTATCAAGAATAAACCCTTGTTTTTTTTTTTTTTTTAATAATGATTTAAATATATTTATTATGAACATATTAACAAAATAGTGAGTATATAATCAAATAAAATAAATAAATAAATAAATTAAAACTTTTTTTTTATATAATCACTCCTTTTCAAATAAAAATTAAAATATTAATAATAAAATATTTTATTAGAAAATTAATTTTTTTAATATTTTATAAGAAAATTAAATTATTTTCAAACAATATCAAATTAAAAAATTAAATATAAATGAAGTTATTAAATATTTTTAATTGTTTTTTATCAATCTTATTTTTTTTTTTTTTTCTTCTAAATACGTAATTGTATAAAATTTACGTATTAAAAAATGTATTAAAAATTTTAATATTTTAAAAATTAAAAAAAAAAAAAAAAAAAAAAAAAAAAATTTTTTGAAAATGTTTTTATTTAATTAATTCCATTATTATAATTTCTTTATTCACTTCATTTTTTTCTTTGGGATAAAAAATAAAAATAAAATCTAATTTTTCCTTAGCAATAAGAATAACTTTAACAATATAATTCTTTATTTGAGCATTAAAATATGCATAAACTATTATAACTAATTTAAAATTTATATTATCAATTTTATTCACTGGAATTCTTTCTTTTAATTGTGATTTTCTAAAATTTCCCACATTATTTCGACATTTTTTTTTGTCACTTTCAACATTTCATTGGAATATTTTATCAAATCATAAAAAATTTTATTTTCGCTTCATTTTTTTAAAGCAAATGTTAATTTTTTCAAATTCTTTATTTGGAATGTTTCTCAAGCTAGTTATTTTTTGAATATAGATCATCTATAAATAACCATAATTTTCTAATTCTTATTTGAAATCCTCCACGAAATTAATTTCTAATTCAATTTGAATATTATCTACTCAGTAATTATTTATTTTTATTTCAATCTTATATCCATTTATTAATTCTCAAATATTTTATTTTACACTAACAATATCCTAATTATATATTCTTTTCAAATCATCGTAATGTCCTTATTTGTTACAATAATTTTCAATGCTATTCGAATTTAATGTACTCAAACTGGCCATGGATTAAAACTTTTTTAATTATATCCATTATACCTACGCTATAAATCATCAAAGTTTAATTCCTTATTTTTACTTCATAAATCTAAATCTTCCTGAATCGTAAATCCAAAATATTGATAATATTTTTTATCATTTAATATTATATATTCCATAGAACAATTTAATGTTGACTCAGAAAAATCCTTTGCAATTGGTACTATTTCTGTCATTTAAGTAAAGGATAAATAAGAATTATCACTAATTAAAAATGTAGATAATCGTCGCTTCTTTTTACTCCAAATTATGCATCAATAAAAGAACAAATTTTTTTATTAGTCTCTAAATATAAATTATTTAAATTTGATATTTAAGAATTTTGAATATCTAAACTATTAATACTTTCTAGAATATTCATTACTACTTGTATTTCCATTTTCACTTATTCTAATTGAATTTTCAACACCATTATTAACAATACCATTATTTCTATTAAAATTAATCAACTTATTTTCTTCCTTAGTAACCGAACTATTTTCTGAATTATTATTACTATTGCAAGAATTATTATTAAAGTTTTCTTTATTAATTTTTATGAATATAAAAAATTATAGTAGGAAAAACAAAATCTAAATTATCTAAAATTTTGTTTCTCAATTCATTAAAAAAATGAATATTTCATTAATCAATTTTCAATGTTCTATATTGATTTTATTACAACAAAGAAAGTGTTCACTGTAAAAATAGCATCTCAATTTAAGAATATTATTAGCAAGTGTCCAAATTCAATTCGAATTTTTCTATTTTTTCAAAACAACATATTTGAACTATTGTACAATTTGCTGATAGTGTTGTAATATAGAGTTCCTTTGAGATAGCATAATCTGACACAAAAGTATTTTTTACCTGAAAATCAGAATTTATAAAAAAAAGACTTTTGGTAATGAGTTACTGTGTACTATTTGTTCTGACTCTTTTGATCAAATATGTGGAGCGTAGTAAGCTACTCGTTTGATAATAATTGATAATATATCTGTTCTTTTGAATGGAATTGGAATTAAAGGAATTCTAAGAAAACCTTCGAATATTATAAATAGCTTTTTTTTATATTATTTTTCATTGATTTAATAACTGGATGGAGAGAGATTGTGTTATCATACAAAACATCAAGTTATGTATAATACTTTGTTTTTTTTTTGGAGTAGAGATCCTATTTTAATTTTGGTAATAAAGAGATCCCAAAAACAAAGAACTCAACTTTCACTTTGAATTGGTCTAATCGGACAAACAACCATTATTACACATTTATTAACAGTAACAGTATATGATTAACCTTATCCAAATTGTTAACTTTTTTCTATAATTTTCTTATATAATTTCTTGAAAAAGCACATAGAGCAATTTCATTATCAAAAAGGAGCTCCCTAAAGAGATTTTATTCCAACTTTAATTCATTATTTCTTTCAAACCTTTAAATATATCATTAATAAAATGATTGAAAAAAAATAGGAAATAAAGGACAGTCTTGTCGAACACCGTTAATAACTTTGATATAATCTGAATATTGATTACTATTACTCATTTTTAACACATGTTTTTAGAGGTCAAGTACAGATTTTTAAGGAATTGATATGTGACCACATATACCTTAACATTTCAATTTTAGTAAATATATTAAAAAATTAGAACTGAATTATATGATTTTTTAAAAACAAGAAAAGCTAAATAGGTAATTTCATTATTATTTTGGCCTCTTTGACAGATATCTGGAATTGAAGCATAAAGGCTAACACATTCTTCTTTATCCCGGAATCCAAATTATTCAGAGCCAATAAAGTTATGTCTAATACAGTATTTTCTAAATTCTGGATATTATGATTTTGAATAATAATGATTCATCAGATAATAAATTATTAAAGAATTATTTTTTTAAAGATGATTGGATCGTCATTAGGATTTTCAAAATAATTATAGATATATATATCAGTTTCTGAGAATATTTCATATATATTAGTTTATTACATGTTCTGAGCAAGATGTAATTTCATATAAGAAAAGATTAATAAAACTAATATAACTGTTGTATAATCTTTTTATTTAAATTACTTCAATAAGAAAATTAAATTAATACAAGGAAAAAAAAAAATTTTTTTTTTAATTTAATTATATAAGACAAGTAAGCGCTTCCCTACCACATATTGATATACAAGAAGCCAAAGATTAAAACATCATTTCCAATCAGATAACCAATACTTACAAGGAGTGCAATGGAAGACGTGGTGATGACGGATGCGTACCCTGCGAAGTACAAAAGAGGCATCCCAATTGTTCAGTAGTCAAATAGGGGGGGAAGTAGAATCATTTATTGATAAATTAAAAAGGTACTTTGGTTGACATCAGAAGTACTACCAAACAGAACCCATGGTCATGTCGTACTCATTTGAGGACCACTTATAGGGAACAGCTAAGAAGTTGTACCAAATAGACGAAGTATTCAAACAAAGGGATGATCCGTACCACAAAGATTGATGAATAAGTTGCTACAAGAATTTGAAAGGAACGAACGTTAGAAGAGGTAAAAACTACTATTCTTAAACTTAGGCAAGAATGGGATAAAGCCTATGAATACCTCTCGGAGTTAAACAGACTAAGCAGAATACTTCAGCTTTCAGATGAAACTAAAAGATTATTATTATTACTGGTACAACAAAATGTGACTCTCGGTTCGGGAAGCTTTTTTACGACCTTTGCTGCTGAGAAAAAAAACCTTAGAAGGATATGTTTACCTCTTTAAAAAGGTGTGATGCCTTTCCTGCAGATTATAAAGATGATTACTTAAGAAAGATACGAAAATATAACCGCAAAAGAAAGATTGCCATCATGGCCCTGATAGGAATGATGAAAACCTGCGAATACCCTCCCAAGGACATCAACGCCAAGGGAAGGAAGAACAGCGATAATTGCCGAGGCGATAAAAAGAGATTTTTCGTAGAAGAGAGTCTAACTAGGCAAAACAATTCTGATAAAAAGGAAAAAAAAAAAAATAAATGATAACCACCAGTAAATGGTAAAGATGAGAGTACGAGATCAAGGGAAAGACAAAAATTACTATAAGGACTCGCGTAAAGGGTAGTAATCATCAAGACAACACACATCTTTATGAAAGATGGATCTGAGTATGACGAGTTTGTGCCTGAAGCTAAAATAAACATAACCTTTCGTACCAAAGAAGGGTTCCAAAAAATTTAAATGTGCAGTAGGATACCGGTTTCACAGATCAATATGACTCCACCCGCAGTTAGCCAAGGAGATGGGATTCGAGATAGAAGATCGTCCTTTTGACATTTACTACTGTTGCTGGCAAAGTGCTGATACTTAAAGAATGAGATCATCAGATATATAAATTTATATTATTGAAAAAAAAAAAATTAATTAATGAATTTATAAAAATATTTTTTTAAATAAAAAAATTTTATTAATGAATTTATAAAAATATTTTTTTAAATAAAAAAAAAAAATTAATTATATACTTAAAGAATGAAATAATCTGATTAATTCACCAACAATTAATTGAACCTTCTTGTTCAGAATGGTTCATCCCCAATTATCTTGGTACCAAAACCAAAACGGAAAATTGGTGTTTATGTATAGATTATTGAGGAGTAAATGATTGAACTGAAAAAAAGGATGCTTATCCAGATTCCAGTGCTAATGAATTTTTTTTTTTTTTTTTTTTTAAATGGAGCTATTATCTTTACAATAATGGTAATTTATTCGGGATATCACCAAAAAAAAAAATTGGAAGAAGATAGCATAGAAATAACGACTTTTAAACTAATAGATTCAAAAATTACCAATTTAAAGTTATGCCATTTTTGGATTAAACTGGTACTTAAAACTAGCTTCCAATGTGAAATGAATCGAATTTTATTTCCTCTCATTTGGTAATTGTATTTTCCAACTTTTATTGATGATATCCTCATTTTCTCCAAAAAAGTATTGAAGAACACATATTGAACACATTCAACAAGTATTATAAATCTTCAAGGAAAATGACCTTTTAAAAAATTAACATTGAACAAAGGCACTTTATGCCAACCGAAGTAGATGTTCTTGGTCATAGAGTGACCATCTGAAGGACTAAAGCTAATTGATAAGTATGGTTGAAGCTATTCGGAATTTGGAAAGCTCCTCTTCTAGACGTTCATGAACTTCACTTCTTCTTAGGATCAGTGGGATGGGATATTTTATCGCGATTTCAATTCCGAACTACCCTGCTCAAATCACTGCTCCTACTTAATATACTATCACTAAATATAGTAAGTATTATATCTGTAATAGTTTATTTCTTTTTTAGATGATATATCACTTAACAAGGAAAGAAAAAAGAAAAAAATTGTTTTTTTTTTAAAATGTTATGCATAAAATACATAAAATAAATGGAATGTATGGCATCAATAAGAAGTTTAATGTATATTATACTCTAATGTTATTACTGATAAATACTATAATTAATAAAACGTTTATTATAGATGTGAAATAATTTATATATATCATAAAAATAAATTATTCTAAATATACTTTTTTTATAATTATATCATGCCATGCATTTCATTAAAATACTATATTAATTATTCCAAAAGATAAAATAATAACAAATAAAATAACTAAGGTTATTCATTTTTTTAATTAAGGCTTACTATCATATCATATTAAATTTTTATGGTTTACAATAGGATGAATTAATTTAAATAAGGTGTAATAATTTTAATTAAAGTCATATTCAATAAAATAATTTTTATTTATATTATTAATTTTTTATTATCTATAATTATTCAAATAAAAATTTTTTTATTTTAGGTTATTTTATTAATAGCAATATTTATATAATTATTTATTAATTTATAAAATGTTTATATTGCGCCACATTTAAAATATTTATGTAATAGGCTACAGGGGAGTGTGCATTTCGAAAATTTTTATTACATAAATTTGTATTTTGTTGTATGGCTTAAATAATTTTAATTTTAAGCCACTTAATTTTATTAAAAATTTAATGAATAATTATTAATTAATTAAATAAATAAAATTACAATTCTCAAAAATTTTCAAACACGTAATCTTACGTGGGGCGTATATCTAACTGTATCATAATTTTGTGGCTTTTTTCTACAATTTTTAAAAAGCCATATATTCACAATATGGCGTGAATAATAAATGTGGTGATATTTTATGACGAAAATTTATAAGCCACCAAGAATTTGGTGAAATTTAACTGGACGAAATTCAACTTTTGGCGAAATACAACACTTCAATAAATAATAATTAGGTTAGGTATTTCTATTTAACATTGAAAAATAAAATAAAAAATAAATAAACATTTTATTTTTTAATGCTTAACAAATAAGAAAACTTTTTTTTTAAACATTGAAAAATAAAATCAAAATAAGAACTAAGAAAACTTTTTTTTTAAACATTGAAAAATAAAATAAAAATAAGAAATAAGAAAACTTTTTTTTTAAACATTGAAAAATAAAATAAAAATAAGAAATAAGAAAACTTTTTTTTTTAAACATTGAAAAATAAAATAAAAATAAATAAAAATTTATTTTTTAAGCATTAAAAAATAAAAAAAATAAAATAAAATAAAAAATAAAAAATAAAAATAAAAATAAATAAATAAAATAGTAAATAAAGAAATAATAAATAATTAATAATTAAATAATTATTTAAATAATTATATAATTAATTAAAAAAAGGTTTATTATTTTAAATATTAAAAAAAAAAAAAAGTTTCAAAGCATTTAAAAGTATATTTATTAAAATAATTTTATTGAAAAATTTTAATTATTAATGGAAGACAATATAGAAATTGAAATAAGTGAAACAAATCGAGGAAATGAACAAATTATTATTAATAAAAAACACAAATTTAATTTTTCATTTCAAAGGAAAGATAAATCAAAAATTTATAGATGCACTGAATATAAGACTATAAATAAATGTAAATCTTTAATTATTTTAAATGATAAAAAGGAGGTTTTAAAATATGAAAGTTTACATAACCATCTCGAAAAAGAAATTGATGTGTCTATATCAGTAGCAAAGCATAAAATTAAGGAAGAAATTAAGAAAAATTCAATTCCTATGGATATAAAACCTAAACATATATTTAATGCCTTTTCTCAAGAAATGGGACTTATATGTCCCGAATATAGTACAATTAGATCCCAAATAATAAGAAATATAAATAAACAATTTCCTCCAAACATAAAAAGTTTTGATGATATTCCCATTGAATCAAAATATTATAAAACGAAAAGAAATGAAAATTTTATGATATTTAAAAATACTGATCTAATAATCTTTCAATCACCATTCCAAGCATATTTATTTTCGAATTATCATAAAAATATATTTGCGGACGGTACATTTTATGCA